>CM035225.1:117925397-118528635 GCA_020226215.1 Sindora glabra | reverse complement strand
TTTTATCAATGTTTCTTTCATATCATTTTTTAGTATTATATCTATATATCAAATTAAATATATATCAATTGAAATTGTATCAAAGTTTTATACTTCATGTACTATTTCACATTTTTATTTTTCTTATTACCTATATTATTTACATTTCAAATAGTATTAAGTAATATAAATTTAATACAATGGAATTTTTTATGATAAAAATATTTAATTATGTTAAAATTTTATCTAATTAAATTAATTTACTTTATTATATTTTTTATTTTTAATTGTAAATTATTTTAAAACTTAAGCATTGTTTCCCTTTTTTTTGTTTACTCCATTTCATATTTTTTTTTTTCATTTTTTATATTCACTTATATTGGTTATAACTCAGATATTAATATAATTGAATAATATAAATATAATATTTTATATTTTAATGTTATAAATATTTTAATTAAATTAACATTTTCATATAAAAATTATTAATCAATTCATTTAATTGCATAGTATATATTTAATATTAAATTTAATTTTTATTATATTTTTGTTATAAATTTTTAAATAGGTTAAAATTTTATATTTTTAATTATTTTATTATATATTCTATCTTCTCATTACTTTGCTCCTCATCCATTATTTTCTCATCTTGTTATTTGTTCCACTATATGTTTTTCTCTTTTTTTTATGCACTTCTATTATTTATGGTTTAAATATAGTTATTATTAAATAATATAAATATAATATAATATATTTTATTCCTAACTTATATAAATATATTAAATAAATAAAATTTAATATTAAAATCACTAATAAAATTAATTAATTATATTTTTTTTATAAAATAAAATTCAAAAATTAAATTAAATATTTTTATTTAAATTTTCTTTTTTTGATAAAAATTTTTAAGTATGGTATTTTAAATTAAAAATATACTAATTGAGATTTTGTCAAGGATTTTCAATTCACACCCTACTTTTTCTCATTTCGTTTACTTTATTATATGTTTTTCTTCATTTTTTTATATTCATTTATTCTATTTAAAGTTTAAATGCAATATATTGAATAATATAGATATAATAAAATTTATTTATTTTTATTATAAAATTTTTAATAACTTATTCATTTATATATTGAATTCATTAACTACATATCTTAGTTTTAACTTTTATTACTTTATAATATGAAAAATATTATTATCATTAAATATTCAATTTTTCATAAATTATAAAAAATTTCTATTTTATTCTTATTCTTTTTCTCTTTCTTATTTTCATCATTATACAAAATATGATATAAATAATATTTCTTTTTATTTTTTGTTATTATATATTTATATGATTAAATTATGTACATTAAAATTTAAAATAATAAAATCACCTAATCTATTTTTTTGAATTTTTTTTATACATTAAATAATATTTTTAATAGATAAATAAATTATTATATATTTTGAAAAAATTATTATTTATTAAATATAGACCCGCGCATAGCTTGAAACTAGTTGAAAATAGAGAAAAGGATAGTATTTGCTTGAGATTTCTAGATCCTTGCTAAGAAAATAAAGAAAAGAAGAAATTTTAAAATTAGAGAAAGGGTACCAAAACTAAGTAGCAGAAGAAATAATAAATTGTAAAATAGGTTTGGAGTATTTATATTGCTCTATGGCATTTTAGTCCTTAATCTCTTTTATACATTATAACTCTATTCTAATTTCACATTACCTTATATAGAATTTAATTGTTATCAAATTTACTATTAAACTTTATTTTTTGTAATTTAATTCTTACCTAAAACCTACCACAAACGGTTCCAGTTTCCAACACATATGTATAAATATTAATAAAATTAATAAAAATAAATTCTAATTTACAAAGGGCATAATAGCCTCAAAATACAAAGCTTATGATGTTTACGAGTTTAAATAAGTTTTTATATGTATATTTTTGCTTATTATGTTATTTATGATTTTATCAAATTATCAATTCATTCTATTGCTTAAATTATGATATTATAAAAAAATTCTTGTTATTTTTGTTTTGCAAAATAAAAAAGCTAAAAAAATTGTACCTCTAATAATTAAACCCAAATAGTTTATATTTAAACCCACTTGAAAAGGTTAAAAGAATTTCTAATGACAAATTTTGTGCTTATGTAGTTATTTTATAATGTTCAAATATTTTGATTTAGCTATTTTTAATGTATATTTGTTGAATTAAAATCAAATTTATATATATAATGGCATTTTTATGTCAAATAAATATCTTACATATTTTTTATTATTTATTATAAAAAAATCATGTAATATGCTAGAACTCGTTTAAGCCTATTTAGGTTTAATTAAACTCTTTTAGCAATTAAGCTTAAATTTTAAAAACTTAGACAAACTCAAGTTCAAGCTCAAGCTCGAACATGCTTAATTTTGTCAAACTTAAGCTTGAACAAATAAAAACTTAGTTTGACTCATTATAAGTGTAGATAAAGCTCTAATTTTGGTCAAAAAGAAGGTTTGACTAAAGCTAATTTAAAATAAGGATGTCTTATAAAGCAATTAAAAAAGTTCCTTTGGAAAGAAGCATTGTGAACTTCTTTTCCTTTTTAGGTCCTCTTTGGCCTTTTGAGGCATAAAGCTTATATATCCACAATTATGTTTAACTCTTAAATATTTTTCAAAAGTTACAATTTCATCACAGTGCATAGCTATTGTTTTTGTTGAAGCCTCCATTACTTGCACAAAAGTAATATAAGTGAGCACTTCATTAATAGTGATGTCAAAAAATTGTTAGTATGTTTGAACCACCAATCCTCAAATGAATAATTATATAACTTAAAGTTGTTAACTAAGGAAACATTGATAGCTTCAATAGTTTATATCTCTAAAAGTTTCAAGGTTTGCCCTTGAAAATCATTGTTAAAAAGAATGGAAAGGGTGGCCTTGAACAAGGCTAAATTAATGAACAAGATACTTGTAAGACTTTGAAAGTAGAAAGAGCATAGTTAAAAGGCATATTGGTTAAAACTATTCAAGGGCATGGGAAGTTTGACCAAACTTTAACATTTTGGACATCAATGAAATTTGATGGTGACAAACCATTTGACACCTATAAAGTGAGAGTAAAATGGGTTAGTCTTATCATAAATAAAACAATAAAATAAGTATAGAAAAAAGAAAGAAAATACTTAAACAATTATTTAGGAGCTTGGACCTAAGATCTTGTACTAGTTTATCTTAAGCTAGTTGGATACCTTTTATGAGGACTTCGACTGGCACTTTTTTAATTAACTTGAAATTATTCCTAAAAATGGCTATTAACCATAATAAAAAAAATCCAAAGTGGACCTCTTAGATTTGATAATTGATTTAATTTTTTTTTTAATGAACTAGGTGGCTAAATTGACATTGTCAAATATATAGGCCAAAATAAAAAGAGCTTGTGCTAATTGTTAGCTTTTATGAAAGATTATGGCTAAGTGTCACAACTCAAGCTTGGTTGTGATTGACATAAATCCTACTACTTAGTTTCTATTAGTCTTAATACTGAGTATGCAAACTTTTCCCTATGAAAATTCTTCCATTTCTATAGTGACTTAAATTCAATACAAATTTAAAAAAAAATAAAGTTTTCCTTATTTGTGGATACATATTGAAGGCCATATACCCTAAATTCTAAAACTTTTACCTCATGCATACCCAGTACTATAGAATACACATAAAAATAAATACTTAACACATTTACTATATGGACATAAATATATTTCACTCTTAATCCAATTGCCAAGTCTCTTAACAATGCAATATTTGGTCATCATAGAAGTAGCAAAGTTCTAGCAAATTGACTTCGACCTAAAAATATTAAAAATAAAAAGAATGAGTTATAAGAATTTTTTAAGCATATATTTACTTGTCCACACTTAGAATCAATTAAATAAAATAATTAAATGCTAATTAAGTACTAGAATATTAAAAAACAACAAACAAGCCTAACTTTTGGATTTTATGGCCCATGGTACCAAGTCTTTTGTTTGATGTATTCACTTACACATATCTCAAATTTCTTATTTCACATTACAATTCATAATAACCTTCTTTACTTGAATTATATAACACAATTATTATTTCATGCATAAAACATTCGTATTAATCATTTCATTTTCAAGTAGCCCCTAAAGGCTTAACCATAGTCATATCACTATAATTATGTCATATGGAAATATCCAAAGACAATAAGATTATAACTTCATAGAACAATACATAACAATTAATAGTAAAATACATACATCCATCTTATGACTCATAACTTAACTTTATATCCTTTATAAGTTTTCTATCCTTATCCTTCCAAAGTCTATTTTATACATTTCATAAATATATTTATCAAGAATTTTTTGTCTAGTGTTCATAATTTCTTCCTTATTACATTTCTTATTTCAATGTCATTCATAGAATAATTCACAATGCAAATCATATGTTAGAGCACAAGCTCTTCACATTATACTTATAATCTAAAGTAACTAAATCATTACCACAGGTCATTTTCAATTAACAACGTTAGATAACAACATTATCATACCTTCTTTGCATAGCCATAAACATAAACTCATTATATATATATACACACTACAAAAATATATAACAACATTATTATGCCTTTATTCCATGATTGCAAGAACACAGTTAACAACAATTTAAAAGAACTATGTATTTCCTATAAGTATATGGAATATACCAATTAAGCACTATGATGGATATAATAACTCTATTACAGACTAACAATTCCACACTTTTCTTGCATGGTCATAACAATATTTTAATAGTAATCCATAAGATATACATATACATATACATATACATATGACATATATATATATATATATATATATATATATATATATATATATATATATATATATATATATATATATATATGTCATAGTAAAGTAAATAACCATCGATATCGAAATTAAAGCTCTCTAGTCATGAGCAAACTTAGATTACATAATTACACCTCTAAGAATCTATATATGAATGTATATGACATCATTATAATTAATAAGGGAAATTTCAAATGTAACATTCAAAAGAAATATCTATAAAATATTAATTTAAGGTAAGATATATATTCATTCGATGATACTCGTTCACTATAAGAATTTTAGGATTTCTACACTTATTTTTCCTTTTTTTTTTACTTAGCAATTTATAATGATAAATCATAAGTATACTGATATTACTTATTTTCTTTCTAAAAATTATTATTCTAGGTTCTAATCATAATACTCTAACATCTAAGATTATAAATTTTTTATTTTTCTAAGGCTAACTCATGAAATAAAAAATATTTCACTATATAAAGATTTTTAGATCAAGTTTAAAATAATCGAAATGTTATAACTTGATACTCTAAAGAGGCTCTAGTCATACTATATTAGAAATCTTAATCATTAATTTTTATATTTTTTATAAAACTTCTCTAAGAAATCAAATTTGAACTAAAACGTATAAGTTTCAAAATCAAGCTTGTAGAAGTTGAAAAATTAGGATTTTACATTCCAAGATAACTCACTTCTACTTTAAAATGTCACTAGCAACTTGGCTAATGACAAGAACACATGGAATGTTGGTAGGAAAAAATGTCAATGACCTCTTGCTCTTGCTATTGCATAACTACTTTTGGTGGTTTTTCTTGCCCCTTGCATAGAGCTAGTGGTTAGAGGAAGGCTAAGGATAGTGGCATGGGAAAAAGATAGAGAAAAAGTGAAGGAATCAGGATATGAGAAAGAGAGGAATATCTAGTGGTCTAAAGAAGGAGTTTAGGAAAATTACAAAGTGAGGTTAAATGCATCATAAGCTTGATTTTATTTTAATCTCATCCCTTCACGTGGTTGACCTACGGAAAAAGTTATAGGAATAGGTATGGTGTAATAAAGGATAATTACATAATAAATTCAATCTTAATCATTCCTTCTTCACACTAATTCTAATACTATTTCCATTATATCTTATACATTCATTTCTAGCATTTCTATAGTACTTTAATAATTTAGGAACTTATAATAGATGTTTTGAAAATTTTATAATTTTAAGTAAAACCATTTATTAAAAGCTATACTAATATTCTATGAACATTTCATTTATAATTTTAAATATCATCTATTCAATAAAAGAAATATCATACCAATAATTCAAGAAAAATTTGTAATAATATTATTCAATAAAAATTAAATATCCATATTTTACCAAGACATAAAATGAATAGAAATTGTAAATTGAATATTTAGTACATTTTTTATTTCAATAAAAAATGATAAATTTAAGTATGATCAAATAAATTAAATTATATAATTTAAAATTTTAAAGATTTATAAAACTTATTTGGAAGAAAATTTTCCAAAATTACAAAAAAGATGCATAAAGATGAATTTTTTTTTTGAGAAGAAGCGTAGTATAAATATTTACATAAAAAAGTTAAGAATTCGATATGTTTAGCATAAACAATAGCCAAATTATCTTCCTCTTATAAATGTTTATAAAATTGGTATAAGCTGAATCCTTTGAATCGATTAAGACTAAGGTTTTGTACAAATTGGTCAAAGGCCAAAGATAAGGAGATATAATCTTTCCTATTAAACTTAGACTTGTAATGACTAAAAAATAAATAGGCCTATCAAGCTATAAAGGACATGAAGAGAATGGTTGAAGGTATATTAGCATATAACATAGCGGAAGATGACCAAAATATGAAGTTAGGAGATTTGAAGAGTATCTAGAAATTCAAAATCTTAGAATTTTGAAAAAATAGGTTAACAATTTTGACAAAGTATATAGAAAAAGCAAATTGGTTAGAAGAGTTGGACTGAGCTGCTATGGTTGAATGTTGTAGAGAAAAAAAGCATAATGCAGATGTGGAAGACAAAATTGATAATAAAGTAAAGAGGTTTGTAAACATTGAGAATAAAGTAAAGTATGTAAAATGATAATGAGTTGTTCCTTTTAAAGCAATCTAGAAGTGTCATTAGTATCATTAAAAATAAAGTCATAATAAGGGTTATGAAATGCCACTGATAATGTATTGAAAAGCTGCTAAAATTTGACTTTTCATGCAGCTACATAATGGCTCATGCAGAGAAGTGTGACAATTGGCCAGCATAATAATTGCTCTTAAAGCACCCATGTATTAACAATAAATCTGAGAAGATATGGTTATTAGGAGAAGAAGGTAAATTAACTTAATAGAATAATGTCATTCTTATGCATATCCTTTTAACTTTTTCCTAACATGTCAAGCAAGTTTACTGATCAAAGTTGTTGAGTGGAATCCTGTTCCTTGTTGACTAATGGTGAATAAGCCATTTATATCCATTTCCATTTTTTTCAACATAATGTAGAAGTTGAAGGAAATTAATTTAGCTTCTCTTCATTTTCAAGCTCAGAATTCCTAAACCAATGGGCATCTGTTTACCCTTTATCTAAGAACTTCAACTAAAGAGGAAATGTTCATCAAAGTTAGATTGAATTAGTTTGACATATTGCTCTTCAAGTTAAAAGGATCTATATCTTCATAAATAGTCAATTGAACTACTAGACTTTTAAGCAAGTCATCCTTAATTGAATCATTTAGTAGAGTGGTTGAACATGTGTCCTTGAAAGGAGAGCTTAGACATGGTCAAGAATATGAACATTAATGCCATCTATTGCTGATGAAGCAATTATAGTAAGGTAACATATGAACATGAATAAGACTAAGTAACTACTTTTCACATGGATAACTAGCAACTGCTGAGAATTGACACTCAAATAGCAACCATTGATTGAGTAACTGTTTCAATCCCTACAACATAAATATAATGAGTGTAGAAAGAAAAGATTTATTTGCTAAATTTGATATTCAGGCATATCAACACACTTTATGTTCCAACACTTAGCACTCTACTAGCACATTTATAGCACTCTACTGCCATCTTTCACTTTAACTAAGCAACTCCATTTTAATTCTTTTTGTATTGTTCTTGAGAATGTAAGTCATGGTTCTAATGACCAAATTTTGTAATCAACAATGTTGATGCACCATTAGACCACTCTCTACAAGCAATAATAAACGAATTGTATTTATTTGCTTTGTTATGACTTATTATAAAGCATTTTTGCAAATAATTAATTGCTTTTCGCATTTAGCGCTTTATTTTTGCTTATTTATCTATATTGCTTTTTTATTTGCTTGTTAAAGATTTGTTCAAAACTTGCTAGTATATTAAGATAGAGCCCCTAATTAAAAAAGATTCAAATTAACCATATTGCGCTTTTGACCATAAATAGATATCATAGAATTCACCTAAATATTTATAAGAAATATGTGTTTTATATAACAAGGATAATATTGAAGTAATTTTTAAAATTTGGCAAAATTACAAAGAAAATAATCTAGTAATGTATTCTTTCCACTCCAATAACGTTAACAATTTCATCCTTTTTTTACTACCAAGTAACCCTTCAACCAAGATGCTAGTAGATCAGGCACCACATAGATCTTTAATGATAACACCATACTATTAATTTCATTTTCTCTTTGTTAGATCGACTTTCAATTAACATGTTGTTAGATTTGCCATCATATATACATATGATAGCATTATATACATATACACACATATACATATATAGAAAGAGAGAAAAAAGGAATTCATTAACATCAATATAAATCTAAATAATTTATGCCATATTTGAATTATTAATCTCATTAAAATTGAAAGGTTAAGATAAATTATTTTTATGCAACTTTTACATTGTATATAATTTACTCTTTCCCTCAATTAATGTTTCAATTAAAAATTTTCAAATCACTAATGTTCTAACATTCTACTTTGTAAAAGAATATTTCTCTTACAATTATTTCATATGATCTCTATTTATTTATTTTTATGATTTCCATGCATTACATATATTTATTTAAGACAAATTCTTTATACTGTCAGGATTATTTTTATTTATTTATAATTTTCATCATTATTATGTACAATTATTAAATTTCTTTTAAGAATTATAATGGGTCATTTTTAATTACAAATAATAATATATTATGCATATAAAATATACTTTCATATAAAAAAATATTACATGACATAGAGTGCTCTTTTTTTTGGGTAAATCATGACATGAATACTTTAAAAATATTTTTATGATCATTCTCCTTTGTTAACATCGTATTTATTTATAATACTCATAAGTAATTATCTAATATTTTGTATAATTATAAAACTTATGAGGACACGTTTTTTATATTTTTCACAGTTTTTTACTATAATTTAATTTTACAGTTTATGTAATTCAATTTGAATATATTAACAATTTTTTATTTATTTTTATAATAGATAATAAATATTTAGTTCTATATTAAGGTGTACTTCTAAATTATTTCATTTAAAACACGCAAAATTTCATATTTTAAGTTAAAAAGTAGTTGATATATATATATATATATAACAACCATAAAAAATTATTTTAAAGCAGAACAATATATAATAATCATAAAAGAAGTCTTTTAATTTTAATTCAATTTTTTTACTAAATTAGAATTGTAGTATATTAATGATAAGAATTTAATACTTAATAAATTAATTGATAGAGAAGGAGTAAGTTACAAGTAATGTAAAAATTGATTAAAATGATTTAATCTAAACTTTTAAATTTTAATAAATTAACATTAGATTATATATATATATATATTGAGAATTGTTACAATGGATTCAGATATATATAAGTTTGTAAAAATATATGGACTTAAATTTATTAAAAATGAACTTTTCTTAAAAGCCGATTTAAAGTAGTTTAATTTGCGGTTCACATTTTTTAAGTTTGCATATGTACAAAATCATTTTTAAAGAAATGTGATGAGCAAGTATCGATTATAATTAGGCAGTGGCAAAAAAATCATTTTTACTGAAAAGTTATGGTTGCCAACAACGCCAAATAATTGCAATATATCTTTTGCAGATTTAGGATTCAAGATAAGAAATTGGGATTGAAGGTCGGTAAATTCAAGCCTCGTAGATGCTGTTGATATTATTTTCAATTGACCGATGTCTTGTAGAATTGGGAGTCGACTGCCACTCATCTCCTAACAAGGGGTAAATATTACAAATTTCTTAACCTTACTGCCCAAAATAAATAAAATTATAAATCTCAAATAAATGGTCAGAAATTTATATTAATGTATCGATACAATCAAATCTAATTATATATTAAATTTATTTTTTAAAATTAAATCTCATACATCATATAATAATATATTAATAATTAAATTTAATAATTCTTCCATATACTACCACATTAAAATTATTTTTCCGAAGTGTTAACCGGTTTTAACATCCGCATGTTTCCGTCCAAGCCAAAGTCAAAGGGGGCTATGATCACAATCTTCGGAAGTGCTGCACAAGTGTAGGCGGGCCAAACATGTATAAATTTACAAAAAATGCCAGTCCGTATTTTAGGGAAACGTTTTCCATCTAATTCTTGTCAACCGTCGCTACTCACCTACCTTTCTGGTTTTTGGCCGCAACTGCACAGTGACATCGAAGCTTTCTCTCTTAACGTTGGATTCTAAGTGCACTAACCCAAATGGATCAGCGAATCTCTCATGGTCTGTTAGTCTACCATTTTGACTTTTCATTCGTTAATTTCATCTCTGTTTTTTCTTCTTTCAAATTTTTAGTTATTATGTTATATTGATTTGTTGTTAAGCTTTATGTTTATCATCATATTTGGGTTTTATATTTCTTTCTGTCTGTATCAGATCTCTATTGACAATTGCGTACTTTTTATGTTTGTTTGAATGCTTCAGTCACTTCTAATTGATATCCTTTTGCAAAAACATTAAGAGACCCCCGTTTATGTTTTCGAAGTTTTCTCTTTTTATGGTTGTGTAGAGGAAGCATTCGTTTGATTTTACGAATGAATTGAAGAAGCTTTGTTGCTCAAATTGGTAAAGCAAGTAATTTTTTCTTAAGTTTTGTATGATGGCTTAAAAGAACAAAATTTCTGTTTGGTGATGACCTCTAGAAATGAATATGTTCGATTTTGGTTTTACATTTCTTAAATCGAGGACTCTTGTCTGGATGCAGAAATTGAGGAGTCCCACTAATAGACAACCTTCTTCTGCTGTAATGGGGGATCACAACGGTGTTGAGTATGTGACCGTTGGTGATTTACATTCCCCCAAGACAAATAACGTGCATAAAGTTTCAGTACTTCCTCTTGTATTTCTCATCTTCTATGAGGTTTCTGGCGGCCCTTTCGGCATTGAAGATACTGTACAAGCTGCAGGTCCTCTGTTAGCCCTGCTTGGGTTCGTGGTTTTCCCCTTCCTGTGGAGTATTCCTGAGGCTTTGATTACTGCAGAAATGGGTACAATGTTCCCCGAAAACAGTGGTTATGTGGTTTGGGTCTCATCGGCTATGGGTCCATATTGGGGATTTCAGCAAGGTTGGTTGAAATGGCTAAGTGGGGTGATTGATAATGCACTGTATCCTGTTTTGTTTCTTGACTATCTGAAATCAGGAATCCCTGCTTTAAGTGGCGGTGTGGTACGTACTGTTGTGACCTGGGGTTTGACAATAGTTCTCACTTACTTGAATTATAGGGGTTTAACCGTTGTTGGTTGGGTTGCTGTTCTGTTAGGGGTTTTCTCCCTCTTTCCTTTTGTGGTTATGGGATTTTTGTCAATTCCAGATTTGAGACCTTCAAGGTGGTTTGTGACGAATCTGAAGGATGTGAACTGGAATTTATATCTGAATACTCTATTTTGGAATCTTAACTATTGGGACTCCATAAGCACTCTTGCCGGAGAAGTGAAAAACCCAAAGAAAACTCTTCCAAAGGCCCTGTTTTATGCTTTAATTCTTGTAGTCTTAGGTTATTTCTTGCCTCTGCTAATTGGTACTGGTGCTGTTCACCTCAACCGTGAATTGTGGTCTGATGGGTACTTTTCGGACATTGCTGAGATTGTTGGAGGAGTGTGGTTGAGATGGTGGCTTCAAGCAGCTGCTGCAATGTCAAATATGGGGATGTTTGTTGCTGAAATGAGCAGTGACTCATTCCAACTTCTAGGGATGGCTGAGAGGGGGATGTTGCCAGAGTTCTTCAGCAAGAGGTCTAGGCATGGAACCCCTCTTTTAGGCATACTTTTTTCAGCGACTGGAGTCATTCTACTATCTTGGTTGAGCTTTCAAGAAATTGTAGCTGCAGAGAACTTTTTGTACTGTTTTGGGATGATTTTGGAGTTTATTGCGTTCATATTGTTGAGGATCAAATGCCCCAATGCATCCCGGCCTTACAAGATTCCAGGGGGGACTACAGGAGCAATTCTTATGTGTATTCCTCCCACAATATTAATCTGTGTTGTCTTGGCTTTCTCCTCCTTCAAAGTAATGGTTATAAGTCTCATTGCCACGGCAATTGGCCTTGTGCTGCAGCCTTGTCTCAAACTTGTTGAGAAAATGAGATGGATGAGGTTCTCAACTAGTTCGGAGCTCCCGGATTTTGACAATCAGGAGAGCCGTGATTCTTTGGTAGACTGAGAAATCTTGATTCAAGAGAAATTGTGATGAGAAAATTGCAGTGTCATCTGCAGGTCTGCTTTGGTGGAGATGATATAGGCTCTGTTTGCAGTTCAGCTGACTGCAGTGTATTGCCTTCATTCAAAATTGCTGGGCCAACATATTGAAATTGAAATTTGCTGTTTATCGTCTGTGCTTTTTAGTGTGATGATAAATGGGGATGATGAATAGAATCCTGTAAACTATAGTTAGGAAATCAGTTTGTACGGTTTCAAAATTTATCTCATTTCTATTTGATTATGAAGTTTCTATATTTGATGGCATTTACCAACCCAGTTGGGTGAATGAATGTCTTTGGTGCTATGGTTGTGCTTGAAGGGTGTCAGTTCAACAGCCTTTAGTCCTTCTCATAGTTTGCATATTTTTATTTTTATTTTATAATGATAGAATGAATAAATCACTGGATATACATATCTAAAAATTGAAGATTGAATTCATAATGCAGCGGAAGACATAAAGTTATCAAAATCATAGTTTGCACATTGTTATTTTGTGATAGGTTATGTTTTTTGTAAGTTAAATAGATATTTGTTGGGTTAATTTTGTATGTGTGAATGTAATCGGACAATATCAATACAACAGTAAAAAAAGTTGAGCTCAGTAGGCAGAGAGAAATGCTTGTTATCATGGACTCCTTGAGAATTGGAGTACAGAATTGTCGGCTTTACAATTTGTGAGGGGGAATAATTCTAAAATTTCCCCAAAAAATGTGCGTAGCAAAACTTTTAAGCATAGTCTATTGTCTAATTAATTAAGTTGCGAAAAAACTGCAAAATACATCGGCAAGCCTGGTTCAGAAGCGTTAGTTTTGAGTGAAGCCAGCTCTTTAGAATGAGTGTTTGCGTGTTTGACCGTTCATGGAGAAAATCTTTGATAAGAAGTTATTTAAAATAATTTTTTAAAAATTAAATTATTTATAAATTTTAATTCTCTACAATAATTATAATAAAATTGTTGCTGTAAATATTTTATCTAATCCTTAATTAGCATAAAATTTATGAAAATGCAGAGACTCATTTATTTATTTGAAGGATTAGATGCACCATTGCAGTTACGCATATTACATCGAATCAAAACCATCAACAATTTAATATTTAAAAAATTATTTTAAATTACTTCCTATGAACCCAACAATTTCTCTGGTTCATCAGTGCTCCAGCCAATCACTTGGCAACACGTGACACTGCATTGTCAGCTTCAAACCAGGAAACAAAGCATTTTCCAGTAACTAACAACTCTCTCAAGATTTGAAATACCCGCCATCTATATAAGAGGCCGGTGTTCACCTCATACATCATGTAGCTCTGCTCGGAAAAAAAAGGGAGGGAGAAATTGAAGGAAGTAAAGAAGAGTCGAAGAGAGAATAGCTGCAAAAAAGATGAGGAAGAAGGGTAACCGTAAGAGCATAGTGGCAGACCTTTTGAAAACGCCATCGCCAACTGCTTCTCCGCCCGAAGAATCTCCGGCGATCTTCACCAGGGCTGCTTCCAGCTCCAAAAGCGATAAGAGAGCAACAGTGGTCCTGTCTAAATCCCCGCCACAGAAGGCTTTGAGCAACATATCCGATTTGAAGGATTTGGCTTCTTCTCGCATTGATGAACTCAAGCGACAAGTCGATTGTTCTCACTCTGAGATCCTGAAAGATCTCGACGCTTCCCAATCGCGTCTTCACAAGCGTGTTAAGGTATATCGCTCTCACATACTCTGTAATGGCGTTAGCGAAATCGCATCTCTGTGTATTTTCTATGTGATCGGTTGAAACATTTCCGGAGAACGTCAACCGTTAGTTGTTCGAAAATTGGATGGAAATACAGTAAAATTCGTTCAAAAAGCATCAGCTGATCGCTGGGATCTAAAAAACAAAGTGAGGTTCGGTAAAAATTAGCTCCTAGCTTGAATTTAATCTGACACCTCAGTCTCTGTAATTTTCTTTACATTATCTGATATCTCAAATGGCAAACGAATTTTCATGGAATAAGATGACACAGTATCAGTCATCTTCCAGCACTTGAAGCTTAAGAGAAACGTGAAAGCGCTTCTGATGCAATTCAAATTTGGGTGAAGTAAAAACTCAATTACATTTTCCTGAAACTTTAGCGATTCTTTACTTCTATTGAAAGGAAATGCCTCTCGCAAATTGAATGTCAGCTTTTTCTAACGTGCATGTGACAGAGGTCATACTTCTGGCACCTGGATTCCTTTGTACTTGGTGTCTGGTTCGTGATATGTGTCTGATTTATAATACTGAAAAAAAGCCAGTGAAAATGCCATGAATTCCTTGGTAGTGGAAATTGTGTGAAATTTGTCTTCATTTGGGATCATTGCACTTATTCTTAAATCACTGTTTATTTTTGAGTTCTTTAGATGCAGACCCAAGCATGCCAGCAAGTAATGGATGAAACAGAAAAGGATCACAAAAGGGTGTCCGAACGGATTTCTGAAAGTCGAGAAGCAATGAAGGTGCTGCCCCGTTCACCATCATTTTCGAATTAAACTTTAGAATTGTTTTAAGAATAAGAAAAAGGACGGTTCTTTTTCTGTATTTCAGGCTTCATATGATGAGTTTGTGGCAGATGCACAGGCCACTGCATCTCGTGGTATGTTGAAAAGCAAATTATAATTCACGTTTTGGTTTATTTGCTCATATAAGTAGAATGAGAATATATATATTCATATATATATTATATACAGTGTTTGCACGCGTTACATTAGTTGGAGGACGTAAATGATCAATCCATGGATTCATTTTCTGTTCCAGAGAACGGAAAATGCGTAAATGGCAATTTGTTTTCTTGACATCTTTGCCACAGCATGTCTTATTTCTCCTGCATCTCTCACTCTTATATTTTTACCCAAATATTTCAGCCTGCAAAACTTCCATCACTGAGCTTTCGCAATCATTTGAGAAGTCTATCAACTCTCTTCGTAATCGTTTTGGTATCTCATCGAGTTAATAGTTGAGGATTTTCCATTGACAGCATTACAAGGTAGGTCTCAGTTCTTGATGTCTTTCATGGTTTACAAATTATGTCCATACACTGCCCTCATTCAACTGACAATTTAGGTTTATCCATCGTATTAGAACTTTCCATGAGTATGCCCATTACTCGATTGGATTTATTATTTGTTGATCACCTAATTCAACGGGATGTTTGTTGAGATCATGGTCCCCACACAGATTTGAGGGAAAAACCAGTTGGATAATATATTACAACTTGACGAAACTATTTTGCTTTTGTTGTTAAAATTTGCAGGAGTGATACTGAACGGAAGCTTGGATACCGGGCTGAGGCTGATACTTAAAGGAAGGAGTGGGTGAATCTCGATGCCAATTTCATTACTATTTTAGACAGTTCGTAGAAAATGCCACAAGTAAAAGACATGTAGCATTATTCTAGAATTAATACCGGTTCAATAGTTCAGTTCCAGTAGCTGAATACTTACCCCCAAAGCACGTCAGTTCCTGCATGTATATACCTTTGTCGGTCAAGAGAACAAGCAAGAACACAAATACTTTACATTCATCTTGCACAAGCGCCCACTACATCAGAAATGGGTAGGGGAATTCTTGGTCTCCGTAGTTAATATGACAATACGAAGTTACTCGCAATATAAATGCATATATCTTTTAGGGCGGATACTAAATATCAGCATAATAAACACCTCAAAATCCTCAACCACTCCATTTGGCAGGGGAAAATCATGCAATAACAGAGTAACAGATGATAGAATAATATCATCACAGGAGAACCATAATCTCCAACTAAGGATATCCCTTCAATACATGATATTGTTCCACGAAAGCATCAGATCATTATAAGAACTACAACAAAAAAGACACTGAAAACAAGCAATCTAAAAATTGGAATCTAATACCATAATGACATCGATACACAAGACAAAACTAGCATGTGCCGAAACTTCTCGTGAATTTATATTGTATCCTCCCAGTCAACTATTGTTTCATTAATCTTCTTTCTGACAGAAGCTTTACTAATCCCCTTAGGGATATCAATTAAATTCGCCGTTTCTTTGGAAGTCGGCAACCATTATGGGGGCGTCGAGTGGTATCTTCAACGTATACAACTGGGTTTGGACCAGAAAAGCCTTCCTTCCAGCTCATGATAGCTTGCCTTTTCTTCTTAAAATAAGTGAATCCATTCACTTTCATCACAGCAGATTTCAACCCCAAGCTCCTACACTTACGGCCAATTTCTTCAGCAGTTGCTTCAGCAGCATACCTGGAAAGTTTTTGCCCTGCTTTCAATTCTTTGAAGCATCCAGCTGAGGCACTCAGTTTTATATTTCCTTTTGAATCTGTTACAGTAACAAAGGTATTGTTACGTAACATTTTTATATGAACAAAATCAGCATCTCGCTCCACATTATGTTGAGACATTCGAAAACCTCCCATTATGTCCTTTCCCTCTCGCTCTATAATTCCTCTCACAAAGTCCATAGGACTGGCGTTCCTTCTAGTCTCATTATCTTTCTGGCTGCTGGAGTCCATGTAATTTGTAGATGAGAAGGCATTGGGAGCACCGCCATTTCCCCTCATATTATTCCAACTTGAACTCATGCTTGAAAATCCTCTAATATCTTCTGCAGATTCATGAGACAAAAACACTCTCATCAGATTGTTGTGCTTTTGATAGCCTGCAAAAGCTAGAGCTTTAGTATTTTGTATAGTAATTAAATGACTAGAAGATTTAAATTACAGTCAAAAACCCATAAAGTGATGTGAGGTATATTTATCTATAAAAATCCTCCAATACTGCAACCATCTTCATGATTTCCTTTTAACTTTCTGTAATTAAAGAAATGGAAAAAAGTTATTCAGATTTTGCATAAGACCTGAGAAGTCCTTGGATGCACATTGCATGTTTTGAGGGAAACTGAGAGTTCTCAAAGCTCCTAGGCTGCCATAGCATCGCAATGAAAGCTTTTCTGCAAAGAGAGAAGTCCGAGATGGAGCAATAGAGGATCGACAAACACGGTGAATTGAAGAGAGATAATGATTCATATTCTTCAAGGGCTTTTCTGGTGCGTGATTTCAAGATTTTGTACGCTTCAATCTGCACTGGAACAGTGACACTGTGATTATTCGCAAGAAATGTGATTGAGATCATCATGTCAAGAATATTCAGATATTGGACAAAATCAAATATACAACGGTGAAGCCTCTACATGTCTATCCCAAGAACAAAGAGATACGGAAGTTTCATGATTAAACAAAGCTTAAAAAATAAATATAAAGCCACATCAATACACACATCAACTACCTTTCTCCAAAGCATTTAGGAGATCTAACATTGAACCTTACTTCAGACTAGCTACAGAAAATTATGGGCATCGGAATCTCATTAAACAGATATTCGGACCACTCCATAAGCATCAAGTATATGCTTTACCATATGCATATCACATAAGATGCCCAAACGCTACACCATTGTCATCAGAAAACAGCAAGCACATTATGGGACCGAAGGAACCAGATAGAGAAGCATGCAAATCAGACTTACAGATGAAATGAGTAGAACTAAAGCTCGTCTGCTTGGCCAAAAGGCCCAAGACTAAAACCAGGCATCCAAAGAGCTTAGAGAGAATAACATCCCCGTGCTTACAGATAACATCCCCCGAATACGTATATTGCCCATCACTACTAGGATATTTAATCAAACACATAGTGCGCAGTCCATCTTCAAATCTCAGCAACAGGCAACAACTTAGACCCCCCAGCAAACATATTTGCTTCACAACAGAACATCAAAAGCTAAACCCACATGTTTTAAATGCCAAGACTCATCGAATATTTGGATTAAGCACAACGAGAAAATAGAAATTATTACCTCTATTTCTGGTGGTATCGGTGAATTTGCATTCCCATGGAAAATGAGAGAAAGGGTACTTGATCGCTAAGCTCCCAGGATTGTAAGTGTTTGTGATGGGGCTCCAACTGTGTTGGTTAGGTATCTGGCAGCCCATTTAGGCACAGCCCATCTCATTATCTACTACCATTCTCTTCCACCGCCGTACGATTTGAAAAAAAAAATGGAAAAATCTTCTTCCTATGTTATTTTCGCTAAACTTAAATAAAATTATGCCTCCTAATTAAAATAGTTGATTTTGATCATGGAATGTTCAATTCATTTTATTAAGATCTAGTTCTCCTTTTAACTATTAATGAAAAAGCTTACATAAAATCAGGTGAATTGTTCTATTTAATGTAATAGATTTTTATGTCTTGATTTATACTTACAGATTAAATATTATGTTTTTTCAAATTTAATTTTCTTTTGTATGAATAATAAGATAATTTCTTATTAATAATTAATATATGACGAAGTTAAAATATAAATAAAAAATCACACTGAGAAAAAATAATTTTTTGCTAATTTTACATTAGATTTTTTTATCTTAACAAAGTTAAGTGAAATGATCAAAATCTAATCCATTAAAATAATACAAAGAAGAAGTTAGATATTAGTTTAGTATATTAACTAAGGAAAATTTTGAATTTATAATGTTCCACATATTACCTAAAATTTTCACTATAGGTCCACCACCACGCACTAACTTCCTTAAATATTGAGAATTAAGAAATTCCATCCCAATTTACATATTTAAAAATAAAATTTTATGAAAAATTAAAATTTAGAAATTTTTAATTTTATAAAAATTAAATTAATAAAAAATTTTAATTAAATATAAAATTGATAATTATTCAAAAGCTAAAATAATTTTTTAGCTCATATTTTACGAATTACCAGTAGGACTGGAATCCAGAGTCGTACCAGGAAATAATAGAAGCTGTGAGAGGAAAAAATAAAACAAGCAAAGGAGAATTGAATACTTCGTTGAGCGCTGGAGGGGAGTAGAGCTAAACGGAAGATTAATGGGTAATCCACGGAAATCAGGAGGTGGCGGCGATGAGCTGCACACGGCAGCGAGGTCTGGTGATCTGAACGCTGTTCAGTCGATTTTGAGCTCAAACCCTTTGGCCGTCAATTCCCGAGATAAGCACTCGAGGACACCGTATCCTTCTTTACATTTTCTGCAATCTTTATTAAGCATTAAGATTATTCGTATATGTTGTTTAGTTTGGATTAAGTTCGAAAACTCTGCATTAGTATGAAACAGCAATTTTTTTTCTCATTTATAATTTGATCTTCATATTATGGGGTACAACCGTTCGATACTAACGGATTTGATTGACATATTGACTTCATCCTTCTAGTATCTAACATTTTTTTTTCTAAACTAGAGAAAAATAGTATTCATGTATCTTGCTAAAGCCATTTATCTTATTTTTATGGAGGCTTATCGTATGTGTCGGACAAACATAGTTTTCTGGTACAAAAGAAGATATGCTGCATGTATTATTGAATTGTGAGGTTAAGCACGTTTCATTTCTTTGTTTCCTTATTATGAATTCTGAACTCATTTTTGTCCTTTATGATTATGGAGTGTTAAATGTTTCTTCATCCTATGTTAATTATGAATAAAAAGAGAATGTTAGATGGGTATCGTGGCTAGTGCCCCCCCCCCCCCCTTTCTTTCTACTTCCTTAGTTTTAGCTAAACCATTATTGCAAAATTCTATTGCTTCCATCTTGTTTCTTTGACTTGCTACTCTGGACCATAGACTACCTTTAGCAACATGGTCTGGACATGCAGAGGTAGTCAGTTATATCTGCAACATGATATTGGAGTGTTAAATGTTTCTGAACTCATTTTCCTATATGATTATGGAGTGTTAAATGTTTCTTTGACATGCTACTCTGGACTATAGACTACATCTAGCAGCATGGTCTGGACAAGCAGAGGTAGTCAGTTATCTCTGCAACCACAAGGCTGATGTTGGTGCTGCTGCTATGGACGACATGGGAGCCATGCACTTTGCTGTGCAGAAGGGACATTTAAATGTTGTTAAGGCTCTAGTTGCTGCCGGGGCCTCTGTCAAAGCTTTCACTCGTAAAGGCATGACTCCATTACACTATGCTGTTCAAGGATCCCATCTGGAACTTGTCAAGTACCTGGTGAAGAAAGGGGCTAGCCTTCATGCCAAGACGAGGGCAGGACAGACCCTGTTGGATCTAGCTGCCAATGAGAAAATTCGCTCCGTTCTAGAGGAAAGTGAAAGATTGGCTAAGAATGGGGAGTCAAGTGTCAGCAAGAAAGCTGAAATGTCCGACCCAAAAATATCTGCGTCAGAAGCTGAAGATAATTTGGGTATTGAACCTTCTGCAGCTGCAGTTGATGAGGAAAACAATGAGAGAGAGAAGAGGAAGAATAGTGGAGATGATGATATAAGAGAAGCCTCATCAGAACCAAAGAAGGCAAAGGTTAAACTAAGTCATCTTCAAAGTTCGGATGATGCACAAGAAGAAGAAGAAATGTAAGCTAGCTGAGGCACTACTGACGTTTATGCTTGGTAAGAAGAAACAATTTAGGTTAGCTGAGGCATTTAGTGACCTTTTTGCTTGGTAGGAAATTGCTGTAATAGTTTCAATCTAGTATCCATTTGTGTTATTATAGTAGACTTAGACCATCATTGTTTAACGACACAATTTCTCCAGGTTGAGTAAAATTTGCCAGTGAACTATTCCTTTTATTTTTTTTTCCTCTTGCCATTTTCATCAGGTAGCTTGAAAGAATCAAGAGGAATTAGATATCATCACAGAGCTGTTCAAACAATTATGCCATGCTTACATTAATATTTTTCTACTGTATCACGAATAAATTCAAGAGCAACCATATAAACGGATACTGATGCATCAGGAGAGTATTGAATGAAGCACATTAAAAGGTATTAAAATGAATCTCTACTTAAATGTCAACAAAACTGCGCGGTTATGAAAAATAAATTTACAAGGCCGAGCAGCAGTTAAATACATTTGTCTAAAAACTCTACACTATCATCCATCCTACCACTAGATATCTTATTTCCAAAATCATATGGGGCACCTTTTTCTTCCCCCCCCCCCCCTCCCCCAATTTGAACCTAGCTTATGACATGAATAAAAAAAACTAAAAAATGTTTAATATCTGATAATATCATGGGATGAAACCGACCACAAATTTAATCTTGTTGACATTGTATTCATTCATGGAATACTGCTGAAACTTTCAATGGGATCGGATTCTTCAAGCATGGAGGCTGCCTGGAAGCAGTCAGCGGCATCACCTATCCGGCCATCATCTCTGTGAACCTTTCCCAAGTAATACCATGCCATGCGATTAGTGGGGTCTATCCTTAGTGCATCCGACAGTAAGCTTCTTGCCACAGGCAAAGCCTTAGAACCCATTTTCAGCATCAAAGAACCAATCAAAAGCTTGCTTGGACCGTAGCTTGGTTCAAGTAGGAAAGCATTAGTACCAGCAGTAAAAGCTTCTTGAAATTGTCCACGTCCTTCAAACATAATGCCTGGCAGAACCATACAGAAAAACATAAAATGATCTGTACAAAGATTTGGTGCAAGCCGTGGAGTACATAGAATGCAGTCCATGAATAAAGACCATTCCTGAGTTCGGCACTTAGACTGGAAAACATACTTGATCACAAAAACTACCCGAAGCCCTAGCAGATTGTTACTGTAATATTCTCACATCTTCCAAATTCAAGAAGCTCTTAAAAATTTAGGTTGTCACATGGTTTTGAAGCACTCAGTAAGTATTAGTAAAAATGAAGTCTTGTCCACTTCTCACAAGTCAAAGCATAGGAGTCATATTCAAAAGAACAAAAATTCAAACAGTACTTATCCAGCAGATTAATAACACAATAAAATAGAAAAGTCATCATAATAAAACAAAAACTCTGAATAGGGCAGGTAGTGTTCTTACCTTCGGTGTGCAGAGTTGCTGCAGAGTATTGATTTAACTCTCTGGCCTTCTGCAAACATATTTCAGCATCCTTCCAATAAGAAAGGCTTGCATATAAATTTGCGAGACCATGCCAAATGTCAAATTCACTTACTTTATCATCCTCAACCTTAATGAATTTAAAAACAATTTAGAATCAACACAAAGTGAAAAATACCATAAAATTTGAAGATATTGGTACAAAAAGAAAGAGCATTGCTGTTTTCCTTTATGACAAAGCAAGAATTTTAACCATAAAATGACAATAAGAATTATATCTATTGAAATTGAAATTTCAGCCAATAAGCAACCAAACGAGAGAAACCATCATAGGAAAGGAATAGGACCAAAAGACATGCATACAAAATCATTTTCTTTTGATTTCTCAGTCATGAAATTCTACTCCTTTCCATCAAAACCAGAAACATTATGTGTGAACCTTGTTTTTTAACAGGAAAAGAACTTCCTATACAGTCATCTGCTATATCCAATATTTGCTAATAGGCTTATCATTTTATAGCTGTTGTTTGGCAACAGCATCATCATGTGGGTTGTTAATTTCTTCTTAAACTCAGGTCTAAAGTGGTGCAAAACTTAAGTTGGAATATCTGCTTTGTTTATTAAAAAAATGGAAGAAACAATATGCCAACATCCTTGCATAAATCAAATTTCTTTCAAAGGCACTGGGTTGACAACCATCTTAACAGAAATTCACTTCATCAATTATATTCAGATTTTAGGATAAGGTATGGCAAACGTATATCACCTTTTAAGAGTAAAGTAAGTTAAGCTGACACTCCTGCATCCAACTGTTGGGTCTGGCAAATAATAAATGTAAAATATGTCTAAAAAATGTAGAGATGAATTGCAAAATCATACCTGTGAACTAGTTCTAAGAGGCCCAAAAGATTTCCTCTGTGCTTGAACCAAGGCAAGAAGGTACCGATAAGTTTCAATAGCATCCATGGGTCGAGACTGAAAGATCTTAAGTTTTGCTTTAAGTCTAAGCAATGGCCCTTGCTCCCATTTTGAAGTCTCATCCAAAGCAGCATCTGTCACCACTTCAGCCTCCAGAAATCTTTGTTGAGCAGACAAAACCAGAGCAAGCAATCTCCAACCTTTTGATATAGAGCCACCTGTTTCATCAAAGAACTTCTTTGCATAGTGCAAAGCAGTAGTCAAATTCCGTTGCTCTGCATACTGAACAGCCAACTCAAAAATCAGATCAGAGTTGTTTTGCTCCGATCCAATTGCCCCCTCCAGTGATTTCAGAGCTTGGGACTGAAGACAAGACCTGTGGTAGTCAGAGGAAGCAACCTTAGCTTGCTTTCCCAGACAAAGTCCCAACATCCTAAGACCCACACCTTTTAAATGCTCATCGAGGCTATGAGCATTGTTGATTGCCCTCTGTGCATATTCTACTCCCTCTGCTGCAAGATAAGGATCTGTACTGCAGATTTTTGCAGCCAATAACAATGAGCTGAGGTCATCTGGCCGTTCATGTTTGTGCAAAGACTTCCTTAGCAAATTCAAAGCACCCTTGCTTTGTCCAGCTCCGCTGTGACATAAAGCTAAAGAATTCCAACGTTCAACACGATGGTATACTCCAGGCAATAACTCTTCAAGTTGCTTTGCTAAAACAGAAGTTTGGCCACATACAGATAGTGCAAAAGTCAGGTGTTCCATTACTGAAGGATCCCATTTAATCTTACCAAGACAACACTTCCGCACTAGAATCATTAAAAGTAGAATTGCCTCTTCGAGATTATTTTTAGGTACATAAGACCCATCAATTTGAACTGCTAAACTAGGTGGGCTAGCCTCTACCCCACTGTACAATAAAAACACAACAAATCCTTTTTGAATTCTTGCACAACAATCATTATCAAGGTTCCATGGACTATGGAGAGCACGCCTATAAGCAGACAGTGCTTCACTGTAGCAGCCGGCCTGCTTCCAAAGCTCTGGAAGGAGCTCTACAGCATGACTAACTATTTCTTGCAATTTATTGTCCACTTGAATAACTGGTATACCCTGATAAAATATTTTCTCAACTGCATCGAGAACACTTTTGCATTCATTAGCAGCTTCTGCAGAATCCATAAACATAGCATTTCAGCACATTCATTCTGAATAAAGGAAACAATAATATGCTTGCTAGAGGATACATGAACACTGGGAAGAAAAGTAAGATCAAGAAAATAAACAGGAGGCAGATAAATAACTTCTAAAACTATATTCAGTACCAGTTAACCTCCCCAGCTTTTGCAGAGACTTGGATTTTAAGAAGATGGCTTCAAGTACCAAACTCGCAGCATGCTGTGAGGCTGAGGAAGGTGATTCAGAGCGAGGGTGTCCTTTCTTGAGTGATGGCTTTTCAGCTAGAGAAGGTTGTAATCGTTGTATAGCAGCTTGGAGATCAATCCCCTCAAACACACGAAAAGCACTTTCTACATTGCCTCTCTGGTACTCCAACTTTCCAAGAAGAGCTCTTGCTTCCTATCAGCATTTCAAATGCAACCAGCAAGCCTAAATCAGACATGCATAATGCATCCCACATTTTTTTTCAGCCCAATGCCAGCAAGCAAGGTGTGCCACATCTTTACTTTCTAACGAAATTTCATCTTGGGGTCAAATTTACAGTAGGTTCTGGTGACAACCTCTAATTCATGTCAACACAAAGTTATGGTTATTTAGTAATAATTCTAAATGCATTTATATGAGTATATTTTATAATATATGTTATATTTATCATTCATACACACAGGAGTATATCCAAGAAAAAACCTGTGCTGTTTTGGGGATAGAAAAATATTTACTTAAGCTCCATTGGCATGCAGGTGTTTGGATGTTCAAGTCATAAACAGGAAAAGAACTTACCTAAGTTGGATTTGGGCTTAAATTGACAAACACAAACTTTAGTTTCAACTCATTTACAAGAAATGAGCATCCCTAGTAATAGTTTTAGATCTTGGAAGAATTGGCTCAAGAGGGAAACAAATCTCTTTGAAACTTTGGTAAAGATTTTGATGATTGACAGCTATTAAAAAACTGTCAGAAGAAGTTTTCTACAAATTCATTGCTAAATTACTTAATATTCACACCACTCAAATATGTTGATAGTTAGCTTCGAAAGCAAGATACAGTTTGGATGTTGAATGCTGACAATAAATAATAGTCTCGTGCTGCATTCAGAAATGGTGCAGTCAGATCAGTTTTGGAGAAACAGAAGCAATGCAAGCATGCTGGCAAACTATCACTTGGCAAGGAAGCAGAGACACAACTAGAATCCCCTAATTGTCTATCTAGTGATTTTTTTCATGGTTTTATCTGATTATTACTCACTAATAATATAAATAGTCCATAAATAGCCACTTGGTGACCTCAGAAGAGGGAAGTCAAGTGAGTGACAGTGTGCTTGTAACAAGAGAGAAGCAGGCACAAATTAAAAAACCACCAGCCGTCCATCAAAGGGCACTGTGCATCATCCGACTGACCTCAAAATTGAGTGATAATCCTTCTCGTAGTGAAGATTCTGCTTCTTGAATATTTCCTTCATCGAGCTTTGCTTCAACTTCTGTTGTCTTCATAGAACTTCCATTTGCAGAGACCTGTCGAACTGTTATTTCCTCATTCTCACTTGACTCCATGATTTGTCCCCTCACCACCTACGCACACAACAGAATCCTTCCTCATAAGTTTCGCACTCTTCCCTCATTCATTTGACACTATAATTGCACAGTATACTCAGTAATTCATAATTCTAGAATCTACACAAAATCCAGACATAAGATTGACAGTGTCAGAACAATAACAAACATTAAGAAATGCTGTCTCACAACAAACAGTTCAGCTAGCTTGTGAGTTGCGATCGTTAACAAGCAAACTATATGGAATGATCACATTGCAGGATTTTACACAACCCGAACTACGTCCTTTCCTACAACGTTGCTCGAAATAGACATAAATGATAAATAGAATACAAAGCTCTAGCAAATGCCACCATATTTCTTCTAAGAAAAAAGTGATTATTCCTGAAATGGGGTTCAATGATGAGTGCAAAAGGATCAAACTTCGAGAGTAAATTTTAAAATTTTATTCGAAAAATGACAGCAAACCCAGATGCAGATCCAGGAAACCAGCTCAGACACATAAGAACAGCAAGCAAAACACGATCTGAAAGCTTACAAAAGCTGCGCAGCCTGGGGGACAGCGGAGAGAGATATAACAGTGACTTCAAATACGAACTCGGAGATCCTCCATTTCCAATTTCATTATCTTCTCCTTATTCGGCAGCTGATCAAATTTTCCGATCCGGCGAATTTCTTTGTATGTTTTTGCCTTTGTTTGAAAAACTAGAAAACAAAAATGGAGGGCGGTGGTCAGGTCAACCGCTAAACTACAAAAGACTGCGAATTTGGAATGACATTTGGTATGGGCAATAAGAATTTCAATATTATAATTTTTTTTTCCTTGTATATTTACGGTCTGCCGTCTTCGATTTTCGCTCTCTATTCAGCTGGTGAGATGCTGGGACGATGTCGACGACAAGGACTCAACGTGGGGTTCGGGTGTGCCGTGTTTTGAATCTGGGTCTTCGTTGAGGTCCCAAGTCCAGCGATTCGGCTGTTGTTGTCGAATGAATCACTTGATTTCAAACTGAGTCAGACGTTTGTTACCGTTTTCTACCTTTTTTTTCCCTAGTTTTTTTTTTAATATATATATTTCTAGTTGACCTAAAAACAGAAGAGTTGAAAAGAAGACAAAAAGGTGATCATAATATCAAATTTCTTTCTCGTATCAACAGTAAAAAATGAAAACTTCAATTTGTTAACCTCTAAACTTCGGCGGAATGCAAGAGGAATAAAAACAGAAAGAAAGAGGAGAAAAATAAAGAATGAAAAAAAGAGATAATTTTTAATTTCATTGGGAAGAAAATTAAAAAAATAAATCATTTTCTTCTATTTAATTAAATATGAAAATAAAGAAAAGGGAAAAGGGAGTAAATAAATTGACATAAGACTAATAATTTTATTGTAAATTCAAAGTCAACTCTAATATAATAATAATAATAATAATAATAATAATTTCAAAATTAATAAAATTATGATAGATAAAAACTAAAATAGAAAGAAAATTTAAAAAAAAAAAGTTGTTATATTTTAACGATATCTAAAGATGATGGACAGATAAAGAAAATTGACTAAAATAGAATATTTGAAAGGAGATCAAAATGTAATTCACTATATCAGGTTTCCTTCTCTTTTATTAATATATTCTCTCCTTTTTAGGTCTTTTCCATATACAAACAAATTTATTTATGCGAGAAGATTAATAAGACTTTGTATTGTATTATTATTATAATTTTCAACTAAAATTGAATAGAAACGATAAAGTTAAGAACAATATCTTATATTTTTTCTCCCTTATTAATTGATTCCTTGTTTTTCTATCATGATTAAAAAAAAAGCGTCTTCTAATTAGTTAATATAAGCAAATTTGTCTACGCCGAAAATTACAAGAATTTATATTTGTTATAATTTTTTACTAGTTGAAGCTAAAAATATAAAGATAAGATCATAATGTTTTAGCATATATGTTGTTGACATATGTTTTAGCAATTCAAGCAACTAGTCACAGGAGAGCACTCCCTGAAGATACGTTCGGAGTTTAGTATCTTTTTGCTTATCTGTCGAAATAATTGGAAGAAAATTATTTTGAGACACCTAATCAACTTACTTCCAAGGACTTGAAATGTTTTTCATTAGAAGCTTGGCTTACAAATATTATGATTACATTTTTTTTTCCTGAACAAATATCACCACTGGCTGGTAATAGAATCAAACGCAGGCAGAGGTCAGGCTCCAGTCAGACAGATCCATCATTTGGAAAATATGACTCAAAACTTGGTTTCTCATGTCGCTGAAATACATCTCAACGTTGACGAGTTGAATAACAAAATTAAAAAAAAAATGGAAAATCAAAATTGAAAGTTGAAAAGCCAATTATAGAGTTAAATCAAAAGGTACAAGCAAATTGTAATGCAAATCAATACAAGTTGTTTGGAACTAATGTGGGGAAATTGATTCATGCTAAGATGATTGGAGCATTAGACACTCCATTGTAATTCTTGTTGCAACCTGTTTTGAGGCATATGATTGGTATAAAATGTTACTATAAATAATTGTCTAAAAGTTTTACACAAATAATATATCAAATGCAATATTTCATACACAGTCATGTTTTTTCTTTAAAAAGGAATATATGTTTCTGAGAATCAATTATGAAATTAATTAATAAAATATTATACATGTCTATTCTAATTATCCCGATATTTATTTTAATATCAAAGTTTTTGTGTGAGTTCACTTTCAACCCATCTGACACACTTAAAGCACCTAAAAGGAAGACCTTCCCACCCTCTCCCAAAAAAAAAAAAAAAGATGAAAAGAGTAGAGTGGGTTTCATGAAAACTTAGTGAGCAAACAACAAGCATTAGAAAATAATAATATTATATACAATGAAAATGAGATTTAAAATTGAATTTCGAATATAAATTAAAAGGTGGACATTAAATATAGCATGATGCGGCAAATTTGTAAAGTTTAATCCAATGCTTATAAAAAATTTGAAACTCACTTTTGAATCATATTTTTATTACCTATAACATTTTTTATTAGGAAATAATTAAGACTTAGATATACTATAATTTATGGATTACCATTAAAGTTTTTTGAGGAACATCTAATTTTCATTCGGAGAATAAACACACTTTTATACTTTTGTCAATGAAAAGAGGAGAGTATTCCAAAGGGATAACTCATCTATCAAAGAAATAAATATATATGTACTCCAAATTAGGACCTAATCAATGTCACACTACTCATTTGTATATTTAACTTGCATTTAGCCTAGTTATATAAAAGTATATTGTAGCAAATTTCAAACTAGTAAAGTTGGTTTAATAAATATCTATTGCATTTTTATATTTGGAACTTTTTTAAGACACATTTCTCATAGTAGGCTAAATGCTACACCTTTCTAGTAATTTTAGAATTTATAATTATAAAAAGAAATGAGTGAAATAATTTTACCAATGATAAATATGGAAAAAAAATAAGTAAGAAGAAATAAATTGTAATAAATAAGTTAGAAAAGATTAGAGAAATTAGAGTTAAAAGAGTTAAGAAAACATAATAGAATACAAAGATTAGAAGTTATAAGTATTCAAAGTAAGTATGAGAATATGGATAAGTTTCAGGAAGAAATTCACAAAAATGCCCTTATTCTAATACCTAAAATCACCAACCAACCTTCCAATTTTCCCATTTTCACAAAAATTCATAACATTTTCTTTTCTTATCCTATTCTTCTTCTTCCTTCATCTTTTTCAAGAATCAAGCAAGAAAACTATCAATTCTTCTCGATTTTTCTACATAACCAAGGTAAAGGCATCAAAATCATTTTCTGTGCTACATTTCTTCTTTGTTTTCTTCTTGGATTTGGAATAAATCAAGTTAAGTTTAAAAAAGGAAAAATAAACTATAACCTTAAACCTTATGATTTCAATTAATTAAGAATAATTATTCATTAATTCTAGCTTCCTCCTAACTCTTTCACATTAGGTGAGTAATCATCCTAATCTAAATTGCTTGTTTTGATTAGAATTTGTGGTTTGAGGATATTTGTAGATTTTATGTGATTTTGCCATGAGTAAGGAGATTTATGATGATTTAGTCATGTTGATGTTATGAATGCCATAAAATTTCTTGAATAAATGCTTAGATGAGTTGTCAATGAGAAATAAATCTATTGAAGTGTAGTAATGGCCTTTTAAATAGTATTTTTGAAGTTAGAATTTCCAAATATTCAAGTAGTAGTCAACTATGGTTCGAAGAGTTGTTTTTAAGAGACCTATAATTAATTGACCAGTATATAATTGACTATTAGGCAAAGAATTTTCCTTTGAATAATTATAGTTAACTATATAATTGACTATAATTAGATAATTAGTAACTTATACTCAAGTACATAGTTGACTACACTTAGGGAACTAGTTTTCGATTTGTTAGTAGTAGAGTATGTAGTCGTTTATAACCTTTGTTTCCATAAGAATAAGCCTTTAATTAAATGTTTATGATGAATATAATCTAGTGTGAAATCATACATATGTTTAAACATATAACAAGAGAAATTGAGTAAACAAATTATGTTATGACCTACGAAAAGTAATTTACACATTAATAGCATTTGATGTGATTGTTGATATCTTAAGATTGAGATTGAATTGAATGAGAAAGTATCACATGATATTACTGAAATGAGAAAGTGATATGGAGAATGTGAATATCAAGTTTAATCAACCAATAACTATTTGTAAATGGGTAAGGCAAAATTTAGAGGGACAAGATTAAAATTTACGAAAGGATAATGATAACTGAAAGTTAAAAGAGATTTAATTATTATTAACTATAAGAATTATATATATGTATCTCTCTCTCTCTCTCTCTCTATATATATATATATATATATATATATATATATATATATATATTCTTGTATATGATTTTTTTATTTAAATATATGATAGTTTAATAAGTTAATGATGTAAATAAGATGACTTTGGATTGTAAAGGCTATAAGTCTTACTTACTAATTATAGAATATAATGATAGATGGTTGATATTGTTGAATTCAAAATACTAAAGTGAGTTATAGGAAATAGATGAGTAAATCCTAGTTAGTAAGAATTGCTCTATATCCTTATGCCCTTAGTTCATTTATATTAGGATGTATTACTTATTAAGCCTAAACTTACTCTTTTGTGCCTCCTTTATAGAATCATATACCGAACTTTTGCACCACTTTCTTAGAGTTAAATATACCCAAAGCTCTACAAATTAATTTAGTTGTACAAGATATTTTGGTTAGCTACTATTTTGAGGGCTCTATTCTATATAAGCAAAAATATAAAGGATACATAATTCACATTTTGTAAGTTAGTTATCTTATCCTCATCATAGGGAAGAAATAAAGAAGTCTAATTTCATCTTATATGTAAGTTCTTTTTATGAATGAATACCTATTTTCACTTTTAATGAAGTATGCTTGCTTTAATTTTATATCTAAGTACATGTTTAGGAATTTAACTAAATGAGTTAGGATAGATTGGTGGGAATTAGATAATGGATTTCACATGAGCCATAACTAGGATTGAGTCATAAGATTGAGATATTATTTCCATGGTACACTAGTAGCATCATTTACTAAGGAGCAATCAAATAAAGGGACATTGCATTACCCTCTAGTGTTAAATGATCTGCATTACTAACATTAATTATACAAGAAAGTCATAGATCTAAGCATTCTTTCAAGAAACTCTAAGGAATTCTTGCATAAAGGTATAACTCATTAGCATATTTCAAGGAGCTATGATAATCTATAACCTATTTTATCAATAAAAGCAAGATTTGTTATAACACTTCATTATTATCAAGAAAAATAAGCAAACCACAAATTTCATGGATCATGGTCAATCTTCACCGATTAAGTAGATCTTTTGAAATTGTATATATATATTTATTTTACTTTACTTGATATTTTGTAAGTTGGCTTTATATTCATTATAGATTTTTGTAGTTGTTATAGGTATGATTCTCTTTTATACCAATTGTAGGGAGATTCTTAATTAGCCATAAACAATTTGTGTACTTATTACTTGTAATATCCAATAAAGTAAGAAAATTTAGGAAGAAATTTTGAATAGAAACTACTCTAATAAAAACCTACCAATATAATCGAGTAAAGTTCAGGTAAATTGTAAAGATAGTTTAATGGTTTATTTAACTAGAATTCTAGTAAGAATTATACTGGGCATTAGTATAGGTCAAAATATCATAAAAAAAGTCCAACATTAAGTTTGAAAAAATTATATGAAGGCTCAATAGGAAATTAGGAGCCTAAATAGCTTAAAAAATCAATTCGGGTGGTTCAAAAATTTAAAAATTGGTCCTAAAATTAAAATAAATTATTGTAGTTTATTTATGCTGACTTAACCTAACTTTTTCAAGCCTAAATATGATTTTGGCACTAGAAAATTCAAGCCCAAATAAAGCCTAATCTTGTGAAAGAAGCTTATGACATTTTAGTAAAAAAATAAAAAATTAAGGGCATTTGTTTACTAGCATTTCTAAGCATTTTATTTGGTTGAATTTTTGTGGATTTGAAAAGAAAATATTTTAATTTTAGCTAGAAAAACCATGCCCCATATGCTAAAATTGTCAAGAAAATTTTACAAATAAATAAAAATAAGGAGCTTATTATAATGAAAGACTTGAAAATAAAAAATTTTATATAAGGACTTTTTAGGTTTTTTTAGTACATTTTGTGCTCCTCTTCCTAGCCAAACCGTGAGCTCTCCAAGGGGGTTTTATTAAGGTTTTAAAATTTTCATCTTTTTCAAAAAGTTTCATTAAATTTTAGCAAGGTAACTTCGGTTCTTTTTTATCTTCTTCAAGTTTTGATGTCAATTTCATCTCCAAAACTTTTAAAAATTTTATTTTATTATATTGATGTTGTTCTTTGTTGTTCTAAGTGATCTTTAAAATGTTAGAGACTTAAAGTTGAGGTGAGTGATAACTATCTTTTATTCTATTGTGTTTTCCATAAAAGATGAAGAGATTTAATGACAATTGTCGTTATAGATGTAAACTAAGTTATAATGCTAAATAATTTGATTTTGATATTATATAAATGTTAATATAAGGATAGGATATTGGTATTGTAGTGTTAAGATGAGTAGAAAATAATTTATTAAGTTTTTCCTCAAGAAATGACTACAAGAAGATTGTAGAAATAAGATTTTGTTAAGAAAATTTAATGGTATATTTCTATTTCTCTTTAGAATTTAAGGTTAAAAATTGTAATATTATGTTAAAAATAGTGTTAAGATAGGTGTGGAAAAAAATTTAGAAATTTTTGGAAAAGTTTAGAATTATGTAAAGTGTAATTGAATAGACTTTGATGATAATGACTTAAAATAGAATCTTGGGATTCATTTAGATATATTTTTATTTTTATGTTTTTAAAAACTATTTTTAACAGTTGTTTTCTTATTCTTAAAAATTATTTTTAGATTGAAGAAAAAATAAGATTAAAGGGTGGTTGATATTATAAATAAAAAAATATTTTATTTAATTACAAAACTAACATTCAGAATAAGAAAATAAGTTTAAAAAAATAAATAAAATTTATTTTTATTTTCTTATTTTTAAGTTACATATTTAGAGAATAATTTTTAAAATAGATTCTAAAAATATGTTGACAAACAGGTTCTTCTGTTTTTTAAAATAAAAAAATAAAAAATTATTTTTAAAAATAAAAAATAAATAGGCCCCTAAATTCTATATGTTGTTGTTTAGTGTTATTTGTGCCATAATTTGATTGATAAAAATTAAAATAATTAATATTCTTTAATTATTTATATTTTAGTAAGCTTGTATAGAAATTTGATAGCAATTGGATTTGATTTAGATATCTAAAAGGTTCCTTTTCTATAATAACTCCAAAACTGCTTGGAATTGGCAATTTTGAGGTTTTGGTTTTGTATGAATAGTACTAATATGTTAATTTTGAGAAATAATTGAAATTTTTTATTAATTAACATGTTCAAAATATTGTATTAAAATTTAATAATAATTAGAAGTGGTTTGGATATTGAAAAAAAATGGCTTTTGTTATGATCACTTTTATGTTGTTTTGTTTGAATTTCTTCATTTTGGTACTAAGCCAACATATCAAAGGATAATCAATTAGTGAGAAAATTGTTATTTAATGAACATTAGTATGATAGAAGTAGTAGATAAAATTTTGGTAAAAATTTGAATAAATTTAGGAGCCTAAAGAGACAACAAACAGTGGAAATATATCATGTTATATAATAAGTTCAATGCTTGATTATTCTTGTTAAGTAATGTTATTAGAAATTAAAATTTAAGAAATAATTGATGATACTAGGACTATAATTAATAGTTATGCAAAAAGAGTTAAATTTTATCATTGTCTTTAATAAAAAAGGTTATGCATCAATCTTGATATAATACTATGTGATGATGAATTATGAATGTGAATAAGAATGACTAAATTTTATAGTATAGTTGGTATTTTAACCCTACTATATGAATTTAAAATGAGTAATTGATATTATGGTCAGCATTATAACAGTATTCAACATGAATTTGACTTGTTGGGGGGAGTTATTTATCCGTTGCAAAAAAGGAAAGGAGTGATAAAGATTGAAGAGATAAGGTTAGTGACTTGATGCTTAGGATGACAAAGGATAAGATTAGATAGAAGATATAAAGAGAAACCTATATACCAACTATTGTCATTCTTTAGAGTAATCTTTTTAAATATTATATAGAAAGGTATAACAAATACAATATAATTAAATTAAATCATTGTTTAAATTACATAATTATATATATCCTTGATCTATTATGGTGATAACTCTCTAGAAAAGGAGAAAAATAGCCAATCATTAAGCATTTTAATACTTACACTTTGTTATTGATCTTTTATTTACAGATATTCTGAGTATGGATCACTGAAGAATTACTAATATCTGTACAAGAGCCTTCTTGTCGCATTAGGGAATTTTTCAAGTTATATTCCAATATAAATTTTGGATGACAGCGATAGGACCTTGTATTGATTATTCTATAAATAAGTAAATTCTAAATAAAATCTTTTTGTCATTAATTCTATTTTACCTAAACATTTCATAGGAGGATATATTCAATAGTTCTAGTTCTATTGCTAGATTCTTCATCCTCCTCATCCTTTAAATCTGATCCTAAGCAAGACCCTGAATAGGAATAAAATAGGTTAAATTAGAAATTTCTCTACTTTCAACATTATATGTAAGCTTTGATTTTTGTAAAACTTAATACTCTTGTGTAAATCTTTTTATATATGTAAATTAATACTCTTGTATAAAATTTAGTACTCTTCGTTTTTCTCATCCATTAAATCTGATCCTAAGCAAGACCCTAAATGGGAATAAAATGGATTAAATTAGGAATTTTTCTACTTACAATATTATATGTAAGCTTTGATTTTTGTAAAACTTAGTACTCTTGTATAAATATTTTTATTTATGTAAATTATATTTTAAATTTTAATTGTATCTATAACTAATTTTACTTTTTGTAAATACCTATTTTTATTTTTAACAAAATTAAATAGTAAGAAGTTAGAAATATTTTAAAGGTTGTAAGAATAGTTAGCTAATATATTAATATTAATCAGGTATTTTTATACCAGTCATATTATTCACAAGTTAGATTGTGATATTACTAATGAGATTTGAGATAAACATAAGGATGGGTGGTTGAAAAATTAATTAACCACCCTTCTTGATATTTATCTCAAATATTCCTTATTTCTATCTTAATTCTGATCGATAGCAGACTTGCGAATTGTGTGTCCTATTTCGACTAACCAAGAATTTCTTACTATCATGTGTACTGAAAATAAAAAAAAAAAACTTATTTAGATATTAATATAATGAATAAACATTATGTTCTAAAATGTGTTAGGTATAATTTCTAAGAGACAAAAATAATATTTTTCACACAGAATTTGTATAATATTTTTAGTTGTTTTTGTATGATAATAATATAAAACTCTTTTCCTTCAATTATGTATATATAATTATTGAATTGAAATTGTCCGAGGCTAGTTTGTTTAGGAAAGCCAGAGGGGGAAAGCTAATCTGAATCTTTATTTTATTTATTTTTGAATAAAAATCATCAATTACGTAAATATACTTGTTTTTAATTTAATATAATTAAATCTATTTTTTTTTGTTTTTAACTAAATAGTGCTTTGGTAAATGGAGTAAAAATTATAAAAATCCAATAACTCGCAACCGGGATGAAAGATACGACGGCAACAGAAACGAAAAATCCAGTGTGGTTGCCGAGGCCTAACTTCTTGTTCTAAGCTCCCTCGTTAGTTCACTTCCAGAATCTTCAGTCATGGATTTACTTTCAATTTCTCCTTCGCACCATCTGTCTACTTCGTTTTCTTCTCGCAGGCTTTCTCATTCCCTTTCGAAACCACATTATTCTTCATTCAACCCCCAAATTTCCATCCCATTAGGTTCTCAATCTTCCAGAGCCTCCTCAGTGAAGTGCGTTCTAGCCACAAAGAAAAGTTCCTTTGAAAATTTGATCTTTAGGGATAAATCTAAGGAACCCAATCTCAGTTTTGAGTTGTCTGCGCCTCAAACGCCTGGTACGGCCATGAGAGGCGCCGAGACTGATGCCATGGGTCTGTTACTTAGAGAAAGGATTGTTTTCTTAGGGAACAGTATCGATGACTTTGTAGCTGATGCAATTATTAGTCAATTGTTGCTCTTGGATGCCCAAGACTCCACTAAGGATATCAGGCTCTTCATTAATTCCCCCGGTGGCTCGCTAAGGTCAGATTTTTGTTTCCTCTCTTATTTATTGTTTGGTTGCTGAGAAATAGGAAATTGTTTTGTTGGTGAGAAATAGGAAGATTAGATTATGGAGTGGGGGAAAAATGGGACTTGTGAATAGGTGGGCTAGGAAGATAAGGTGGAAAATTATTGAACTTTACTTTATCTGGTAGCTGTATTGGGCTATGCTGGATAACAATGAAACAAAGATTGCTCGCTGTATCTATTTTCCTTCTTCAAGAGCATCATTATCAGATGATTTTCTCTTTGTGTCTTGTTTGTTCCGATGTGTTGTAGAATTTTCTGTTGGCAGCCCTTCATGACTGCGCCCTAGCCTAAGAGAGCAGTAGCTTTCACAATGACACATGGCGATCTTCTAGAAGATAAATAGGGAATGGCTTAAATGGAATTACTTATTTCTTAGAAGATGGGAGGGGTTGGCTTAAGCAGGTTAAGATATTGGTGGAGCTTAAGTCTTAAACTCCAAGTACATTAAATAAAATCTCGGTCGGCATAGTATTTCCTTACTAGACCATTGTTAATCATATTGGAAAAAAGAAGGATCAATAACTCTTTTATGTAGTCTAAAATAGTCTATGGTTCCTGCAAACCTACTTTAAGTTCGTAAAGATTATGGTTACCAACTCACTCATCGATGACGTTAATTGAAACATTGAAACATGCTAAATAGTACAAGAAAGGAGAAGCATTGGTTCTGTCAATATTGTTTGAAATACAAGAGTTCTGCTCACATACCCTAGATTGAGATAGTCTTTATTTCTTATGCTATCAATTCATGTGGATTATCTGGCCAATTTGAACCCTTCATCACCGTAGGGTCAGCAATGAAAATCCTTAAATTTGGCTTTCTGTTTTAAACTGTGCATTCCACTTTGTGTCCTTGATAATATTTTAACTCAGGTCAAACTTCTAATTGAATTTTGTCAATTTAATAGTTTACTGAAGTCACTGAATGCCTTTGCTTACTCATGATGAAGACTTACATGATTGTAAATCACATGAATTTATTGGAAGGATTGAGACACTACAAAAATTTTTGGATGGTATCTCTTTTATGTTTTCATTTGTGTTATTGATCTTCTAGAAGAATATCTCTTCTTTAATGATGAGAACTTTTATCACATAGGAGGCTGTTTGAAAGGGAAAAGGAAGAAAGGATACCAAGTGGTTAAGGAGAAGAATCAGACTCAGTATATGGGAAAACATACCTTTAAGTTGAATGAAATGGACCTGTAGGTTTCTGCTTGATGGTCAATCTAGCACATTTTTCTCTAACTTTGTTGAGACCAAATTCATCTAAATTTGCTTGGGGCAAGGGAAAAGAAATAGAGATATTACTACTAATATAAAAATTTCAGTTGAAACGTAAACACTTCCTGTACAAACTACTTATAACTAGAGCTTCAAGTAAAGAACACAGACTATTTTCTACCCTTCTGACAGTTGTTTCAATCAATAAAGCATTTGAAAAATCAAGGATATCATCATTAAGATTTCTTAGGTTCTTATGTGAACACTTGTGCTCATCTTGGATGGCTAAAACTCAACATTATTGGTCTTAACTTTTCGAGGATGAAGGTAAACCTTTATTCGTAACAAGATTGACCAATTTAAGAGTGAGGTTGGACATTCTGAAAGTTAAGTGTCAGGTACTCTTACATGCAGGACCGAAGTTCAATTCTTTGACTTTGGATAGTGTAGCATTTATAGTAGGTACTAGGTAGATGAAAAACCAATGAATTCTAGAGATATCTTTCTTCATGGGTCCTCCATGATTGTTGTTGCTGTTATATCCTTCATTACAAGATTTGAGTCAAAATTATCCAATGATTAGGTAGGGATTCAACTAGAGTTGGATTGAATATGTGGATTTCACACGAGATAGGGAAGGAATTATTGCCCCTCTCAAGAATGAGAAGCAACATGAGGTACCTACTATGCTTGACATCCTCTCCTTCCGCATGGTGTGTGTGTTTGTTTTTCTTATTGCATTTGCTTGTTCTCTTTGTTGCCTAATGCCATTTTTTCCTGCTGATTTGTTTTTGATGTTATTATTTATGTAGTGCGACAATGGCCATTTATGATGTTGTACAACTTGTGAGGGCTGATGTTTCCACAGTTGCACTTGGCATTGCAGCATCAACCGCTTCCATTATCCTTGGTGGTGGGACAAAAGGTAAGCGGCTTGCCATGCCCAATACAAGGATTATGATTCATCAACCTCTTGGAGGGGCAAGTGGCCAAGCTATTGATGTAGAGATTCAAGCTAAGGAGGTCATGCACAACAAGAATAATGTTACAAGAATCATATCAGGTTTCACTGGTCGCTCATTTGAACAAGTCCAGAAAGATATTGATAGGGATCGTTACATGTCTCCAATTGAAGCAGTTGAATATGGAATAATCGATGGTGTAATTGATAAAGATAGCATCATTCCACTAGAGCCAGTACCGGAAAGGGTGAAATCAACACTTAATTATGAGGAAATAAGCAAAGACCCTAGAAAATTCTTGACCCCTGATGTCCCTGATGATGAGATTTACTAGCTTTGAAAATTTGATATTGGTATAATGTCCTCAACATCCTCTGAGTTGCTGTGGTAGTGGACAAGAATCTGGGTTAGCCAGATGCTGCAGTAACCTGAATGGGGTGACAGAACAAATTGAAGAAGCCTTGTAATACTCCGAACAGAATATTGTAGCTTGAATTTTTTTTTCTTTTTGTCATAGACATGATGTTGGCTTCTGTAACTGGAATTATTTCAAGCTTAGTTTGTGTTGGCATGGCTTGGATTTGTTTTCCTAGATCGTAATGTTTGAACTAGTTTTGAATTAAGGGGGGAATTTGTTTTGCTGTGATGTTAGTGAGTTCTCTGTGCCCAAAAAGTCTGGGTACTAATAATCTTAATAGCTCACCAATTCAACTGTCACATAAGACAATGAACACAGTTAAACAGTTAACCAACATTCCACGAATGTTTGTCTTTAATTTCTTTATATTTACAGTTTGGTCCCAATAGATTTCATGTTAAGTGGGTCAAAAACTCAAAAAGTTGACTATTGTCATGAGTGCATTATTTATTTATAAATTAAAATGTGAAAAATATTAATATTAACATGAATTGCAAATATTTGTTACATAGTTAATGACTTAAATTAACAACGCATATTCAGCGGAGGGGAAAAGGAATGGAGATTGAGATATGGGGGATTCCAACAGTTAAAGATAGTGCCACGAGATTTTTCATTTCATACTAAGAAAGGGACAAATTGATGGTACTTTTTTTTTTGGGCCTTAATGGTACTTAGAATTTAGAGAACACGTAGACCCACAAAATTTTTTAATATTATTGGTCTGATATGTTGCATAAATTTTGTTCCGCAATTCCTTTCTATAACTAGAAGCTGGGGAACCATACTTCTTTCATTGAGGTTTGGGCATTCATTTTCAACTGTTACTATTGATACTTTCAGAATTCTGAGCAATTAATTATTGTGTTCGTTTATGGTCTCTTTGACTGCATTTTGTTGTCCATAATTGAAGTATCAAGAGTGCATGCTTTCTTTCAGTTAAGAATGTTATATATGCCCCTTGACCCATCTGATTTCAATTTTTAACCCAAAAAATGACAATCATTTCTGATTGTACTCGAATTATTAGATTCTGCATATTTGGTCGTTTTCTTCCCTGAAAATATTGTATTTGTTGCTTTCAATTTTAACCCCTCTTTTTTTTTAAATATATTTTCCACACGACATTCTCTCTTAAAAAATCCTTTGTTTTTGGGTGCATGCATGAGCTACAGGATATGACATTTTTCATATGAAATTTTTTTTAAGAGTTAAGAATAAATATCTTAAAAAACAAAGAAAGCATGGGCAAATTTTTGAATTTTCCCAACTGAAGCCACCCCAAAGCAACTAGTAGCTTAACCCCTGTTTATACACTTAATCTAATTGTACACATTGAATTTTTAATTTCTCATTCAAAGCTCTCCCTTATAATGCTTCTTATATGTAAATGTAACAGAGGAGGTGGATGCCTAGATACTTCAAGCTGTTGCTGCTGTTCTTGGCATGGTGAGGGGCATGCTTCCTTAGTCTTCTTCGAGCACAGCGATGGTCGGATCAAAGCACTTTTGGAAGAAGCTGAGAATCAAAGCACTTCACGGAGGTGTGCCAGCCCAGGAGGTATGAGAGAGCCCTTGTGTTTGCTGTCCAAGGCATTTTCTTTAATGCCTACTTTTGGGCTATATGCTCTCTCCCAAGTGTGCTCACCATGTGGTGGGGTACCTTGAGGAAGAAGCAACCGATTCTTGCAGAGTTCCTGAAGGAGCTGGACAGAGGCAACATTGAATATGTCCCTGCAGCAGCCATTGCCATTGATATCGACTATCATACCCTTGACACAAGAAAAATCTCCTGATTTTGTAAGGTAACAGAGATAGATGCATACTTGCAGCATTGTTCTACAACTCTGAATATTCCAACTAAGTAGCGTCGAGGCAGGCCAACTGAATAATTATGGGATCCTTATAACCTCGTACTCATAGGAAATCCTGAGAGAGATTGCTTTGAAACAGGCCTGTTCTCAGACCAGAGCTAGAGCTCCAGGTTGACTGAGCCAGTTCCCCAGTGAACAGAACACAGGTAAACCTCTTTGACATCGAATCGGTTGATCAAAGCCAAGCCAAGACATATATCAACGAGCATCCATTCGCTTGTGATGACAGGAACAAATGAAAATGTGAGCACAAACATGTGGAAAATGGTTGATGCCCAGGACATCAGATGATGAGCATGCAATTTGAACGTTGGGTGAACTCTCAAGCATACCGACCTACGAAACATACATACAAGGGAGCATAATTGAATAAACAATTGAAATAAGTAGAGACTAAGAAAAAAAAAACTGTTAATCTGACAAAAATGAGCTAGACTACAACATATACCTGTTGTCACAGAAAAAGGTTACTGAACTATGTTCATCGGTGTGGCAATATTTTATTAGAATTCCCATTCATAATATTTTTTAAAAGCCAACTAGGCCCATATTTGCTCCACACAATCCCTTTCTTGATCTAAGCAAGCTTTTGATGCAATATTACTATTATCTACGTCCTTACAGTGCAATTCGTAGAAGTTCCATTGCTTGAAAGTTGTCTATCACTACACAGATCAGATCTTCCGGTGAGGGCGGGGCCCTTCAGACCAGCAAGAGTTGCAGATGCTTTAAACAAGAAATCAATTTCATATGTAATTCTACCACAAAGTAGACAACATTGGCTGCACCCTTTGGAAAATAGATCTGTCATTGAAGAACCAATCCTCCATCTATGTCACCCTCTAATACTACAGATTCCTTTTCTCCTGCATGCTCAAGTTCTCGATTGCATGGAAAGCGGAAATCATAAATAGTGATTAAAAAAAGCAACAAAAAGAACAGAGGGGAAAAAGAACAAAATACATGCAAAAACCATGAAGAACTTGTAGCTTTAAGTATATTTGGTCATGCCAATATAGGCCGCAATCTATTAAACTTGTCATGCTATCCTTCTTTCTTTATTCAAAGCTTTTATACAAAGATAGTATATGGTCCGCCAGCAAGCCAAACATACAACCAATGCTTAGTGTCTTAGTCCCTACAAGTAATATTTTACTATCTCAGAAGTCAGACTACTTTTCAAGAGGCTATCCTGACCTAGAAAGTCAAAATAATGTAAAGATGCAAGGTGGGCTTGCAAGAGGGCATATGATTAACTATCCATTTTCTTCTGATTGTGTTGATACATTAATAACCCACCATAAGATACAGGATTTAAGTGGGTAACGAGTTTTCTAGTTTCTCAAGTACATATTCAGATTCAGTCATTGGGAAACTTCATAACCATTATGCATCAAAAAGAGGCAGAAAGGCTTTTTGAATGTTTATTATGAGCTCTAATGGTAAATAAATGGTGAACTTAGGAGAAAATGCAGGAAGCCAAACATCTATGGGAATTTCTATGCATTTACAAGTACAACTTTTTGGTTCCAAAAGAAACCTTCTATTGAGTAACCAGCTAAGTTTACCTGAAGGGATGTGCATCATAGAGATAATTCTGCCACCAATCCAAGGAACAACTTTAAGAACCCAATTACCACCCTTCAGTTCAATGGGAGTTCTTGAAAACTCCATTCCCTTGTCTCTGGAACCTATTCCACATCAGGAATCTGAATTGCATTCTCTAACAGAGGTTCACCACAAAATAACAGACAAAAACCAGGAAGTTAAAAAAATAAAAAATAATAGAGTAACACCAAGATGATTTGAAGGAACAAGGATGGCAAAAGACATATAAACCAGCTAATAGGTGCTTCAGGCATAAGTATGGAGATCACATTATGAGAAACTTACAAATCCAAACAGAATAAGATTTGAAAGAAGAAAATACCAAGACGACTCTTGTATTGCTTCTCACTGGTGGATACCTGCTTAGACAACTCTTCTGAAGGCAATATTACTAGCAGAATTTCTCCATCCATTCCCCATGAATCAAGCCGCTTGGAAAACCCCAGCGACATAAAAACCAACAAACAAGCAACATTAATATGTTAGTTTTAGATTTTAGATTTTTCATAGTCGCCTCTCTCAAAGAAATCACGTACCATTGCCCCTCCAGCAAGCAATAACTGAACTTGTAGGTGGGGTTCTGGTCTTGCCCATGATCACTTGGTTTATTTACTCTAACAATAACAACCGATGATTGAAGTTCAGCCATATAACATGCTAATAAATATTCACCTTTTTCGAATCCATATTCAGCACCATCATCCTCAAGTATAACACCTTCAGCTTTTCCTGTCAGTCATCAGGTCTTATTCACACAACTGCCAAAAGCAAAATTTTACTCGGCATATCATGAAGCCTTGTTGACATGTTTTAGTAAGATGGGAAGATTCATACCTTGTTATCTAAAGCCACGAGATGTTTCAAGTCATCTCACGAGATAGCTTCACCAACATGCTGAATAGAGGGACTAGCAGGATGATTGAACCACCTTTGAAATATAAGGCTGGCAAATCCTGGAATGCCCCACAGGACAAAAGAGAAAATGAAAAACCAAAACATAAGCAAAGATTAAATGACAATACAACTAAAAACAAGTGAAACAACTAAGAAGTAGAAAGATTCCGGATGCGCATCACCAAACACAAAACTCAGTCAGATTCCCTTTGGCAAAAGTACATTCTAGCTTATCCAGCCCCTCGCTTGGTATAGTGCTGATCAAGATACAAATTTAGAAAAATCAGTTCAATTTGTGCAGGAAGGTCTATAAAACTTAATAGTTGAAAAAGATAATAATAGAATTTGTGAATATATAGATAATAATAGAATTTGTGAATATAAAAACTAAACTAATTGGACTTACTAATTAGAGAAGATATAATTCTATTGCAATATAGTAGATAACGGAAACTTTACAACAAACATAGTTTCATTGATTTTTGTACACTTCCTATAATGGAACATTTTGTCGTCACAGTTCCCTTGCCAATTTCTTTTATTATTATTTTTTGTTGATGACTAATAACTCTTACTCGGTTTCTGCTTCCAACTTTGGATAAAAGTAAATAAGGTAGACTTTTTTTTTCACCTACAAACTGCATATTTAATTAGAAAAAATGAATGAAATTGTTGTAGAAAATGGAAGAATATAAATGAAATATTTACTCAATGAGTAGAGTATGTGAAAAATATATTCAACGTAGAAGTTAAGAAAAAGAAGAAAAGTTCATAACAACTTACCACATATCATAGATTTTGGAAGACTTCTTTAAATACCATACTAGTGGTCACACTTAAATTTGTAGTTTCCTTATCATGAATCAAGATTTTTATTTCTTCCTTGCTTGTAACTTTAGATATAATAACATATAATTGGCTATAACTGAAAACAAGTCTAGGCAAATACAAACTGACTCTTTTTAATGATTGACCTTGACTTTTGTTGACAGACATTGCATATGAAACAATGATTGGAAATTGTCTTCTTTATAACTTGAAAGGCCACTTGGATTATGATGAGGTAAGAGCCATTTGGGGTATAAAAACTTTGGAACCAATATTTGTTCTAATTAAAACTTCAACTTTTGTAACATGATTAGCCATTTGAGTGATTATCAATCTAATTCCATTACAAAGATTGTTAGATTAGTCTATATTTCTCATAAGTATAATAGAAACCCCAATCTTTAACTTCAAACTATGATTAGATAAGCTTTAACAATGTATACCATTGAGAATTTCTAGTGTTAGCAGATTAACTTGATTAGATCTGTTAAAACTTGTTTTGCATATTGACTCTAAACTCAAGTATTCTTTTTCTTCATTGTCAATCAAAGATAGAATCTAGAAATTCACCTCAGCAACAATAATAAGAGCTGGAGAAAGAATTGTAAATCAACGTGAATATTCTTTATTGTCTACATTCTGTAATAGAAAAGGATATGTTGGATTCAAAATAGCTTCAATTGGATCATAAAAGTCTTTAATCAAAGGATCATCAACAATATCAATGTCAATCTCTCCATTATTTGCTTCACCAATATTTCCATCTCTAATGTTTAAAATCCACTTTAAGAATTCTTTTAATTCTTGAAGTTGAATAGTAGAACATGATTTGTCTTGAAGTCAATATTTTTTTGTTAAAATTAATACATGACAATAATTCCATAAATAGAAATAATTTAATGTTACATTCACGATATTGAAATAGTCGTCTCTGGGCATTACAAGAAGGATTTGTCAGAAATCGCCACCAAAAACAATTGTTTGGCCTTCAAAAGGTAAGGAATGACTATTAGGATTATTAAATTGGAGAATATCTTTAAAGCCTTAGAATAATGTTTATAGATCATTAGAGCTTCATCCCATGTTATAATATCCGTCGTTTGCATTAATTTAACTTGAGAACTTCCTTAGTGTATGTTATATGTTGAATCCTCATTAATATCTAATGGAATAACAAATTTTGAATGCACAGTGTGTCCACCTCGAATTAAAATAAAAGCTATCCCACTGGAGGTAACTGTTAATACAATTTTACCTTTAGATCTTAATAAGACAATTAGAGTTTTCTATATGTAAGTCTTTCTAGTACTATTATAACCATATAGGAAGAAGACACAATCATGATAGATTTAACAATATCTGTGATAGTGTTAAACATCTACTTTTGTTTAGAAGTAATTAAATCAAATAACTTATTCAACTTTCATTTTAAGATCTCTTTATTATAGTTGAGCTCATCAGTTATTAATCGATTCTAGATATAAATAAGGTCATTAAGATTTAGAACTAGCATTGGAGGAAAATCTTGCAAACTACGACCATTACTTTTTAAGATCTTTTCAATATTAGCAAGAGCAAAATTTTATGGTTGTTTATTATAAATGTGAAATCCATTTAAAATACATTAATAGTTAATAAATAACAAATATGAACATTTAACATTATAAAATAGTGATGCAACTCAAGGGTTAGAACAAGTTAATTCAAGTACTCTAAGAAATCCATTACAAATTCCAAGTGGACCTGTTACAAGAGTACAAGCTAGGAGGATCAAAGAAGCTTTAAATAAGCTTGTGCAAGATACTTGAGCCAAACAAAATTCTCTTCAACTTGATCTTAGCACCAATCATGTCCTTAACATTATTTGAGTTGAAAATGGAGCTGTTAAAGGAATTTTAGGCAAAAAAATACAAATTAAGGAGCTTAGACCAAAGATAATGCATGGATACACTTGAATTGGGTTAAATTATGTTGTTTTAGGCTGAAAACAATGATTTATAATTAGTTGATGTATTTGCACAAATTTATATCTTTTTATTTTCCTAGTAGGTTAGGCTAATTAGTTATATTTCTAGGTTTTTTCTTTTCCTAAGCTAAGTAGTCTATACCACATCTTTACTAACTAGACTTTTGCTACATGAAATTTATCATTTTTGGAAATCTCAAATTTGAGAAAAGTTCTCTCTCTGGTTTTTAGTGAACTTTTTAACTTATCGAGACTTAATCAACATTATGGCATCATTAACACTACAATCCTTATTTTTTTGTATTCAAGGATTCAAGTGGTCACCAAATCTAATTCTTAGTGTTCTTAGTGTGAGTATATTTGGATTGACTATGGGCTCATAGGTTTTATACTTTTATGGATTCGCACTATCTTGGTATCAGAGCTTTGGCCTTAGACTAGGTTATATTCTTTTAATATTCATTTTGTCATTCTATTCTTCTTGTTCTATGTATGTTCTTGCTTCTTTGTGATTCTTTATCTCTTCATCTCTGAATTCTATTCCTTCTATCTAGGATTTTACTCTTTTGTATTTTGGTACAAAAAATGAAAAAAATTAAAAAAAGGATAAAATTTTTCAAAAATCTTGAAAAAAAGGATAAAAAAATAAAAAATCCTAAAAAAAGAAAAGAGGATAAAAAAGAAATAAAGGACAAAAAGAAAAAGAATCGTTCTGATTGATTCTAATTTAGGGTTAGAACTCTACAAATCTTATTTTAATTTCTCATTCTAAAATTCCTTGGGTTCTTTTCTAAACATACACTTTTATACTCATTGCTTCTAAAGTGTTTGATTAAAATTCTACAAGAATTTGTGATAACCTTTTATTAAGTTTGATTAGTTTCTCTAAAGAATCGACAGAGTAGACTAAGAGTGGAAAAATATTAGAGAGATTGAGATTAGAGATTAAAGAATTTGAGAATTTGGCTGCGTGCCTTTTTAAGAAAGTGTATTCTTTCTTGAGTTCTTAAATGAACTTATCACTTATTAAAGAGATTCACCCTTTATGGTATTGATCTTCACTAATCAAGGATTCATCCTTGTGGCGTGTTTTCTTCTTACTCATAAAAGGATTTACATCTTTTATGGTGTGTTCATCATCACTTATCGCTCTCATTTTTCATCTTCTAAAGTGTGGCGTGAATATCCTTTTATTTTTATTTTCATATTTGTTGAATATTGGGATGATCTAACACAATTTCACATTAAATAGTCACTAAGTTTTACACAAAAAACTTCAATATACTAAAAGGAAATATAAAATTATAAAGGATGTGAATACCATCAATTTAAAATTTTCTTATTTTCATGTATGGAATATCTTCACAAAGTAAATATCATGTCTTTTTTTAAACATCTTTAGATTTTGAAATGCAATTGCAAAATATCATAACATAGAGAAGTTTACAAAAAAATTGACCAAAAGCCTAAAAGAAAGTTTCTTTAATTACAACAACGTGTTTTTTTATTATTATTAAGTAATTGCCAAGCATAGCAAGCTTCTTTAAATGTCTCATAGACAATGCCATTTACTATGTGTATATCTTCATAATAGGTAGGTCTTTTAGCTTAATTAAGTAGTATACGCAAGTAATGTAATTCTCCTATTAAAGGAGGGATAAAGTTAATTTGAAAAACCTAGTTGTCTTTTCACCTATTTCCTAATATCTTCTTTAAAGACATAATGTAATGAAAAATCCATATAAGTAAACTTTCTAGCATTTGGATCTTTCTCTTGTTTTTCTATCCATGTAGTAAACATTATATCTTTATTTGCTTTTTTATTAACTACTTTCTTTAATGCCTTATCATCAATAACAACTAAATATTGTTAATTAGGAAGATGAAACTTCAATCTCTCTACTAGAGGTTATCTATGGTGAATATCATAATCAAATCTTCTCTAGCATGCTTCATAGGTTGAAACATATCTATAATTATAATAATATTTTACCTTATTATTGTTTCCAAATGATTGGCCTTCTTATTTAACTTGATACAATGAGGTTGTCACACAATTATAAACTTTGTTAACTTATTTGAAAAAGGCATTTAATAGATAAACCTCATTACAAGATTCTACATTGATGTGAGCTTAATATAGAATCAATAATTAAGGGTTAGATGGAATAATGAATTAATTGTCCAATAGTATGTGATTTTTATCCACAATTCTTCCATTATTTTGGTGCTTATATAAAGTATACCATTATCATAAATAGAGGTATGATCAAGAAACTTTAGAAAGTGTTTGGTGCATCTACCTTTTTTCTATCCAAGAAAATTTAGAATCACTAATTCCACATAGTCCATGTACCATGAATTTTTTCATTGATTCATATAAAATTGGATCTTGTTCTTTATCATGTATCTCTATAGATATTTTTTCTTGTCAATATCTTTAGTTGGGAGAAGTTTGTCTTAAGGAGATAGAAAAATAACAATATGTGCATGAGGAAATCCTCTATTTTAGAATTCAACAGTGTACATTATTGAAAAAGAAAAAGAATAAGGTTAGTTGAGTAATATTTAATTAAAAAATTTTTAAAATTTGAAAAGATATGATAGAATATTTAGTTTTTTCTTATACACAATAGATAGAAAAGGAGGAATTAACTTACTTGCAACAAATTTCCTAAAGAAAGATCCTCTTGTTAAATCTTGTATCATATACCATAATGTAATCTTAAAGACTCTATAAATCAAGTCATAATGATCAGAAGGTTTCAACCTAAGAGAATAATTGATTTTAGTAATCTCTAACTAAGTAGGATTACATAAAAATGTTAAAAATATTTTTGAACATCTTGCCCACCTACATGTGGCTATTGCACTATGATAATTTTGCACTATATATCAAGCACCTCCAGTGAAACTTAATGGAATAATTGTTCTTCTTGTTTTAGAAGTTGCATTTGTTTGATTATTTAAGAGAACTTCATTAAATCCACTACACATGGTGCCTTAAAGATTTGGTTGGTGATTTTTAATATGTGAAAGTCTTTTTGCCTCTATTATAATGTATGCATCAACAATAAATTGTTGCAATGGTCTTCTTGAATTCATCAACAACATTCTAAAAAATTGGATGAAATAGAACATGAACTAACACTACCTTGCTCCTTTATGAATTAAGAAAAAAATTAGGAGAGATTGTGGATGGTTATAGGTTATGTGCATTAATTTCCCTAAAAAAAAACTTTCTTTGTTTCCATTTTTTTAATGTACATTATGTTATTACATTTCTAAAAAATATAGATTGAAAAAAAGAACTTTATGGTTTAAGAATAAATAAGGGTGGTTATAATTCCCCAAAAAAAGGGCGATTATACATGACTATGTGATAAGGTCATTAATATATCTTTTAAAAATTACTTTTTATATTTTTTAATAATAGATATTATAATATAAAAAATTTAAGAAATACAACTAAGTTTGATATTGCAATGGTTAAAAATAATAAAATTAAAAATAATTTTTTTTTAACATTTAAAATTTAGGATTTATGTCGTCATATTTATGTAAGCTTCCTTTGATTTATCCTACTTATAATTCAGATTGTAGAATTCACAAATTCTAGAATTTTAAAATGTAAAATTTGATATTAGGAGATTGAGATGTATCTATTTATATTATTAAAATAGGATTTGGTTCTTACCCCATGGTGTCATGTAATAGTTAGTTCGTGTCACATGGCATCATACTATGAAATGTTTTCCTGCTTCTTCTAATTTTACAATATTAAAAAACAAATATTAATTTAGATCCTCTAAATCTAAAGTTGAAACCATAACATTTAAGATAGAATAAAAAATTGGTGCCACCAGACCTACTACCTTAATAGTTATTTTTTCTCTAACTTAATATGATTAACTATTTAAATTGTAATTTTGCAACTTTTCACTATAATAAATAATATATATTTATTATTAAATTTAAATAGATAATTATTTTATTGATAAATAAAAATATATTTATTAAGTTTTCATCTTTTTTAGTTTATTCATGTCTTTATCTTTTTTTTTAAAGGTCTTATAATAGTTATTAAATTCATTATATTTATATTTATCTCTAATGTATGATAATGTCAATTTTTTATGATATTCATTAATGGGTCAAACAAATAAACAAATATAAAATAAAAATAAGTGTTGACTTAAATTTAATATTCACATGCATTACATAATATTATAGGAGTTAAAAAAGTTTAGTTTTATTTTCATCATAATTATTATTATTATTATTATTCTATTCAATCCTAATATTATAATAAATTATATACTAGCCCATATATAATACGAACTCACTTCCTAGTTTGTTTGATTTAGGGTCCAAAATTTTTAATATTTAGCTTCGATTAGTTTGTTATGTTTTAGTGGTGAATATAGGATTTCTACTTTACAAATAAATTTTATATTTGAACTAAAAATAGATTTTTGATACCTAAACTAAGTGTTCGTTTGGATATAGATTATCCTTTTTTTGTTTAATATAAGTTAGAAACTTATGTATATTGTCATGTTATGATAATAGTTGTCATATTTCATTATGTTGTCATGTTAAAAAATACTTATTTGAATGCTAACCTATTAATATGGTAATCTTATCATTTTTTTTTTTATGTGCAATCCTCTTATTCAGATGACATTTTATCAATAACTACCTAATAATTGAGTTGCTAATGACAAGCTTCTTCATATGCCTTTATTAGCTAGATATGATAGCAGTGAGAATGGAAACCGCATATATAAAATTAAAGTAATTGATACATACATATCTATATTCATATATTTTTGTAGACATACATAAACATGTGAAAAATAAAAGTTGTTGTGATATGTTTATAGGCAAACACAAGCTAAAAATAAAACATAACCACTGTGCAGTGTTTCATATTTTTTCTATTGACATTTTGTCTATGTCATAGCAATGCGATTCATCTTGTAGTCTAAATCATTTTCATTTATATAAAAGCGTCACTCAAACAATCAAAGACATTAAAAAAAATTAGAAAAATGACTATGATGAAGTTTGGATTTTTTTTTTTTGCAAGTATTGGTTAATGAAACATTGTGTGAAAAATAGGCCAACGATGTATCACCATCCATATTGAATTTGAAATATAGAAAAAAGTAATGTCTAATTGAAATTTAAAGAAAGAATAAGCATGAAACAAAACACATTGAAAATTTATGTCTTATGCCAAAAATACATATATTATTTGGGAATTTAGATGATTTGTACAAAGAAATAAAAAGAAATTAAATCCTAGTTTTCCGTTTTTACTTTCATATGAACAAAGGAAAAATCATGATTAGAGTCACAACAAATTAAATTACTACGGTCAAATTTTATTACAAATCATGTGAGTATACGTACGATTTATTATCAGGAAATATGTTGATAAATTTTTTATTTTATATTTACGGATTTTATTGCAGAAATGATGCAGTCCTTGGAGCATTCAAAATATTGGATAGCAGTCTTGTACTGCACAACTCATATTTTCCCAATATTCCAAAAGGATGCTCGGTTTTACTAAAAGCTTTCATCGAGAATCGTGGCTTTGAAAGTGTCTGCAACAAATGATGATTGCATGATAGTTTAATGTTTCCAAAAGAGGTTGAGAGTTGAATAAAAAAGAGATGAGGAGTGGAAAGTATTTTTTAAGAACTGTATTTAAGGAAAAGAAGAAGCGGGGAGGAGATACTGAAAAATTACCTCATTTTTCAAAATTTTATTTTAGGTGGGGCTGAGGTTATGAGTTTGTTATTATTTATTGGGGTGGGTAAGGTATTATATGCCCTTGGTTATTTTTTATGGATTTGAAATCTCCACTGACGGCTTTATATAGAACCTTAACTCTCTTCGGTTCATCCTTCTCTCCACAACTCAAGCAAATCAATCAGGTATGCCTAATGGTACTATTAATTAATATTTGATTCTTTTTTATCTATTTTTCATTATCTAGTTTCTTATAATTGCTATTATATCGTTCTGAGCTTTTGTATTTATATTTGTTTCAATTTTCCATCAGAAAATGTTGTCTTTGTTATTTGTTATTTAAATTGTTGCATTCTTGTTTTTTTATATTCTCAACTAGCTATGCTTCGAAAGGCAATTTTAGTTGTCCTCAGTTTGAATGTTCCAATTATACTATTTGTTCATTTGTGAATTAGGTTTTCATACACTTAGATGTAAGAATTTTTATTATTTTGAAATGTTATTAATTGAATTTTCTTATTTTTATTAAAACCACATTAATATGTATTTAATTTAATTTTGCAAATCGAATTATTATTAAGTGATCCAATGAATTTTCATTTATTTCTTAAATATATGATTTTATTAAGAATGTGATGGAGTTTGTTAAAATAAAGTTAGAATAGAGTTCATTATTAAACTCATGATGGATGAACTTAATTACAATTTATTAATATGAGAATAAATTCTCTTTCTACACATGAAATTATTGATAATTTACCTCATCGGAATTGTCATATTTTGTGGAATGTGAAAAAAGAGAAAACTTAAATCTCTCGGTAACTATTTTTATACTAATAATTTCTTTAAAAAATTACTAAAATAAATCAAGAGGTATATAACCCTAATTTCTCTTTTAGTTTTAATTTATCAAAATTTATGATTTTAGATTTGATATGAAATTTCTGTTAAATATTAAAAATTCTTACATTACATTTGCAGTAATATGGCGATTGAGGACTGGTGGGCGGAGCTTCATAGTGACCTGCTGGATGAAATAGTAAAACATGTTGATTTTTATGATAGCCTTGTCCGAATCCGCGCAGTTTGCAGACAGTGGCACCATGAACTGTCCAAGAATCCAAAATACAACAATAATCTATTGTTGGTTCTACCCTTTGATAACAATGAGGAGATATTTCGTCCTTTCCTTAATATTAGTGAGAACAAAGTATACTACATGAAGTTACCTGAGACACGAAACACTATTTTGCGCGGCTCTTATTATGAATTGTTGATTGTCGTTGCAATCGATGGAGCAGTTCCAATGTTAAATCCATTTACAAGGGTACATGTTGATCTTTCGCCATTCTTAGCTTTTCCAAATGTAATTGATTACCAGCCTGATACTGAGCAATATATCCTCAGAGTGAAGTCGTCAACAGAATTTTTATTGATGCCTATTGAGAAGGTTCATATGCAAAAATTACAAGTTAAAAAGGTTATCATGTCATCGCAACCTGAACCTGTCCAAGAATTTATGGCTCTAGCTATTCATGGAGAGTGTTGCCAATTGTGTTATTATAGGTTTGGTGACAAACAGTTGGACAGCTTTTGAAGATTTTGGTAATGTTCTAGAAGATGCCACATTTTATGAAGGTAAAATTTATGTTGTAAGTAGGAGAATGCAACTCTATGAATTTGAATTTGATAAAAATACAAGAAGAATATCAGGAGGGATCGTTCCTGTAGTACCCCCTGCAGGGTCTGTGATGTGCGCTTATCGAATCTCTAACTACGGGGTTGGAACCCCATTAGGTTTGCTACTGGTCAAGAGAGAATTAAAGGTGGAGTACCATGAAAAGGAAGAAGATTTTACGTACAAGACTTGTGTATTCAAGGTATACAAGTTGACCAGAGATGGTGAAAAGGTCAAATGGTTGGAAGTGAACAACCTGGGTGATTATGTTTTATTGGTTGGATATAATGCCTCAATGTGCATGTCGCCTCACAATTTACCAGATGGGAAGGGAATTCGATACTGATAATAAGTATGACCTTCATTTTCAACGAACTTTTGGTGGTCAAGACACTGGTGTGTTTGACTTGGAGGATAGGAGCTTTAGTACGCTTTTTCCGGACCACGTTCAGCGACTTTTTCCGGTCCCTATTTGGTTGCTCAAAAGGGGTTTTTAGGCCATTTCTATTTTATTGGTGGCGGCTCGATTAGCGAGAAATTAAGTGAGATGTACAATTTTTCAGAAAGAAGAATTTGAATAAATTATTTTATAAATAAAAAATAAGTGAATTATTTAATTAGATATTAAATGTCAAAATCAATATTTTAAAAATCAGACCGATCATTGAATCGGAATTGAGAATGATTCAAAATTTAATGATTCAATCAGAATCAAATCGGAATTATAATATAAATTATAAATTAAAAATTTTAATATATACATATATAATTAAAAATAATTAAATTATCATAAAGTTAAATTTATGTATATAAAATATGAAAAAATCTAAAAAATTTTCAAATAATTTCAAAATTTTATAAGTTTATAATTTAAATTATCACAAAAGTATTAATATTAAACTCAATTTTTTAGTTATATATCTTTTATTTATACATAAAAAGTAATTTTTTACTATTTGAAACTTTAAACTTTGAATATGTATACAATATGAAATAAAAATAATATTATTTTTATAAATATTTAAACAATAATATTTTTTAAAAAAAATTTATCGAATTGTAAAAACTGTGATTGATTCACATGATTTGATTGGTTCACCATTGATTCATTGATTTTTTTACTGATTTTTCAAAGTTTGATTTTAGACATTAATCAGATCGATCAAGTGGCCGGTTCATGATTTTAATTTTCCAATTCAACCATTCAGTCCAGTCTGATTTTTTATACTATGGTCAAAATGATAATTTTATCATTTTATTTTTTATGGAGATTTATCTTATTAAAAAATTAAGTATTTTATAATATTTAATATGCTTAGTATTTTATAATATTTAAGATATTTACATGGTATTGTTATAATTATATATTTTTTATATAATTACCATCAATGTCAAAAAAGATATAGGAAATGTGTCTTTCTAATATTTTATATATAATTCATTAAGTTAATTTTAATTTTTGTGAAAAATAAAAAATTAAAATTTTAAAAAAATTATGATACAAAAGATATAAAATGCATCACGTCAAAGAAAAAATTAAAAATAATTGAAATTCATTAATATTTTTAAAATTTTTGTATTATAGCTATAAAAAATATAATAATTATATTATTAATACTTCTTAAAAAGTTTAAAATTGAATCATACTAAATGAACGAAGCTAATTCTTATGTATTACATTTTTAGTGTCAATTAAAAAAATTTATAAATTTCTTCGCTTTTTAGGAAATTTATAAAGGAATTCACTTCTTATGAATGAAACGAATTCATATGTTATTGTCAGTTAAATAATTTTAAAAACTTTACAAAAGTTCATAAAAAATTTATTTCCCGTAAACTAAACGATTTCTTGGTACTTGTTTTGCTATTTTTTTCCCTCTCAATGAGAATTTACTCATGCATATATATATATATATATATATATATATATATATATATATATATATATATATATATATATATATATATATATATATATATATATATATATATATATATATATATATGTTTTGGAGTATATCCTTCTTTTTGTGCCATTAGCAATATGACGACTATATACGTCCAAGAACGGTTTAACGGTGTGATTGATTAACATAAGAGGGCAAATCTTCTCTGTTGCATGCTTGCCAAAGATCCCGAAGACATAACAAACGGAGAAGTTTCCTCAGTCATCTCTCGAGTTAGTGAACTTCTATGAAATGGATGCAGCATTTTTCCATGTTTGTAACCATTTATTATTGTCATATATCTGTCACACAATTTTCTTTTTTTTTTTATCTTCATTTTTTAAGAGATCATTGACTTCCTCTAAATTTTAATAAAATTATATTAACTTTCTCTTTAGTTTCAAAACTTACTCATGGCTTCCCTTAAAATATTAAAAAGGAAAATTACAATTAAGCCCTAATTTAAATTTTTATTTAAAAATAATTAAAAAAGGATAACTATACAATTCAAATACACTAATATGGGATATGCTTAATATATATTTTATGATAAAAAAATATTTTGATTGAGTTCAAACAATTAAAATATAATTGATAAAAAAGTTAAATTTTAATGTGTATGTCATATTTTTTTATCCGTTTGAACTTAGTCAAAACACATGGTTAGAGACAAACTATTTAGATTATCATATATTATTTAATTTGAATATATAATAATCTTTTTTTTTTATCATTTAATTGAAGAAAAATTGAATTGAATTCAAGTATAGCATTATTTTTTTTGTAAGCATTTTTGTTATTCGATAATGCTATCAAAAATAGGATTCAAAATTAGATTTTAAATATAAATCAACAACTATAATTAAAAGAATGTTTAGCTACTAGTTGATTCACTGGCTTTTGCCATCTAACTAATTAATTAAGTCAAATAATTATTTTGTGTTTGATAAATAGTTATTTTGATTAGCTAATTAACCAAATAGAAAATGCTAGAACCTAACATTTTAGATCAATTGATTCATAAAACCTATGTATAAGAATAAAACTACCACTAAATTGCATAATTATATACATTTATTATTTTGCTTAAAATATTAAAAAGAAGTTGAACCTCAAATCTTAGACTACACAAGAAAGAGTTTAATCATTAAGTTATTAAATATTCTTAATTATATATGTATTAATTTAATATACATTATAACATAATAGTTCTTTTTAAATAATAAATTACTATCTAATTTTTTATTAGTAAAATTTATATAATAAAATTAATATAAATTAACAAAATAAGCATTTAAATATATTAAATGATTGTTTAATGAATTTAAATTCTTTTCAAATTAAAAGCAAAAAATTAATAAGATTAATTTATACACATATATAATATATACATAAAAAACAAATTTTAGTACTTTATTTTATATATAATAGTTAATAAATTATAAAATATACACATATCTTTATATGTTATTTTATATATAATAGTTAATCTTATTAAATATTTTTATTTGAATAATTAATATTATCAACTAATCAAATTAACTATTGACTAATAGTTAATTAAATTAATTAATAGCTAATATAATTAATTTATTGACAAATAAGACCTAAATACAGAATAGTGTGGTAAATTTATAAATCTTAATTCAATGAATATAAAATACTTCAAACTCAATTTTATATCTCATTTTTAGCACTTATAAACTTTTTATTATATTATGTTTTAAGGAGGTTTGAGTAAATTTTGAAATTAGGAAAAAATGATTTATATAACACTTCATTAAATCTTCGGAAAGTTGAAAATGTTTTTCTCTTATTTTTTTTAAATGAGAAAAGTATAACAAAATAATAGTATAATGTCTGTTTTATTGAGCTAAACCCTTATTTCAGTGTTGCGGCTAATTATCAAAGACACCCAAGTATTTTATATTTCATGATATGACCGCATTTAATTATTAAAATGTTACCCTCCACTGCAATTTTCGGGAACTTTCATCAATTCATAATACATGCAGAAACAGGTTCGGCAAAAAATAAAACCAAGAAATAGATAGAAAGGAGCTTAAAATTTCAACAAAAACCTTCAAAGGCGGACCTCGAAACTTTCAGAAGTGCTTTTGTCCATGATCCCAACTAGTCTTTCGCCGAACAACTTACACAATCACTCACTCTGTCATGCATGTACTGAATCCTCTGAAGATTAATGGTTCAACCAAATCAGCAAATTCTTCTTTGATGAAAAACTGACGTACATCACTTCTGTGCAGACTAAGAAAGCTTTCAAGAAAACTGCTTTCATGCACTATTAAACTTCACACTTTGGGAGGACGAGGCTACTTTAGAAATGAAAAAGGAATCCCATGAACAAACATTCTAAAAGAGATTTTTTAATGCCTTCATAAAAGATCCAGGCTCTGAACTTGCTTTCATTAAAACTCTGTTTCGAACAAAACTACACTAAAAAAATTGCTTTCAATGATTGTCACAAAAGGTTATTATTTTACCACAAAAATTTTTTAATGACAACAAAATTTTTGTATAAAAAAAATTTCATTATTGAAAGCTTTTATGATAACAAATGATTCTTATCATTGAAAACTTTAATTTTATAAAAAAAGTTTGTTGTGGTTGTAAAATGACACTTTTTGGGTCAATCATCTTATCATTGTGAAGTTAATATTTAGCAATGATAAAATATTCTTATCACTAATTAAGAACTTTAGTAATAATTATTAGTGTCAGGAAAAATTATTGTAGTGACAACATAAATAAATTGTCACATATGTGTTTGTGACAACCAATATCATTGCTAATGATTTTTTTTTTATTAACAACATCTTTATGATGTCACTTAAAACATACTATTTATAATAATTATTACAGTCACTAAAACTTTTTTTTAGTATTAACATATTTTTATCATTAGTAAAAAAAATTTCCTCCTTAAAACTCAATTTTATTTTTATTCTATAAATATACAATTTTTTCAATATTTTCACTTATCACCCTACACTAGATGCTACTGATATAAACAGAGTGTAATTGATAAAATTTTATCATCACTAAAACTCATTTTTATTTTTATTCTATAAATATGCAATTTTCACATATCACCATACAATAAATGCTACTAATATAAATAGAGTGTAATTGGTAAAATATGGATTTAGCATTTAAAACAAATCAAAGTTACAGTATTACAATATCATGCTATATAAGTGTATATTCAATCGAAAAAATTACACAACAAAAGAAATCAATCTCCTTCAATCCTAAGAGCACTTCAAGATACAACAGGGAACTTAACATAATTGACGTGATGATCCCTCACACTTTCACGGAGGGCCCTGCAAGTTAGCAACATGGTCCTGCATATCTTTGCTCTCGAAATATCCTTCTTTGCACCTTTCAATTCTTTCACCAAATCAACTCCTTCTTATGCATATAGGAACCTGAACATGGACAAAATGAAAATTAACTTATTACCTCAGCATGCACAAATCTGTTCTAAAATAGGGTTTGAATGAGAGGGGGAAGGGGATGCGGCATACAGGAAGTTCAAGTACAATATGCTCTGACAAAAGTAATGGACAGTTGAATGGATTTGAAGAAAAGTAGTTCTAATACTGATTCAAGGGGTTGCGAATCTGACTGCCATGATCTTCCCCCGTGTCTCAGTGCTCCTGAGTTCTGGTATAATAACACCAGTTACTGGACCAGCTCCAATTGCAAAGGAAAGTATATACCTAAAAGACTTCACATAAGGAAAAAAATTTATGAATGTCAGAAAAGATTAGAGGCTGGAATTATCTTAAAACATCTTTGTATCATCATCTATGGTAATCTTAATTGTGAAAGCACCAACCTTACAGACTAAAATTAATCAGAAATTGAGGAAATATTATCTCACCACTATTTGCTCATAATAAAAAATTTGAACTTTGAAGAATTAAAAGGAAAATCTATGTACCTTTTAATGCTGACAGATCCATTTGGCTTTCCTTCTATGAAGGGTATATTAGCAAACAAAGCTGTTGACATATGCATAATATACAACGCTAGTTATAACAGAGTGCCAAACAATTTCTCATATACGAAGCAGAAAAGATCCAAGATTCTCACAGTTCTTAAGCTAGACCCAAAATTTTCGAATCATGTTAACCTCAAACTAAAGTCCAGATTCACTTGTAGAATTAGTGCGACATATAGCACTATCCAGTATGAGAGCTGAATTTTTTTACTGAAGATTTTCTTTTCAACATTTGTAAATCAGGATTCCTTTAGGAATAATTAGCTTACGAATTGTCCAATATCTCACCTGTATAGTGCATGTTCTAAACTTCATGTCAAGTCCAACAACTGACTTTGGGCATGTAATTTCTCATAATCTCATACCCTGAGGCAAAACAAACAGTTAGAAAAGCAAGTAATTGGATTACTAAAGGCCAAAACAGAAGCATCACTATTCAGTTAGTCCCAAATATCGTAGTTTCCCTTATGTGATTTGCATTATGGTATGAAGAACCACTGAGCTCAAGCTGACCACCTGACTAAGAGATGCATTGATTATTGTGCCTTCATCAGTACAAGCATAAAGGCAGTTTTATTTTTCTTTCCTTTTATGGAGACTTTATACTAAAGCGTAAACAAAACAGAGATACCATTTAAGGAATTATAGAGATAGGTCGATAAATAAAGATGGCAACAAAAAGGAACCTCTGTTTACCCTCTCACCACTGCACTTCGGAATTATTTGAACTTGATCTTTATTCGGAAAAAAAAAATGCCTTCTTATACAAGCTATGTTAGCCACACAGTATGAAACAAAACATGCCTGTGATATGGGCCGTCCAAAATAACAATCACTAAATTGGCAGTATAGAGTAATCTTGTGCAATGTTAGCCACTGTATAGAGTAATACATATCACACAAGAACAAATCAAGGAACTTGACTCGCAGTCTTAGCTGCCTCAATTGTAGCTTGCAAACAGACTTTAAGAAAAGAACAGACAAACCTAAATGATGAGATGGCTTTCCCTCTCCTCTGCATACTGAATTCCTTTATTAACTTCTCATTGGTTTTGTTTACTCTAAATATCGAGTCGACATCTTTTTCTGCAGAGTGAAATGACAAACCATTGACATCCATAAGTAAAAACAATTAATTTTCAACCACTTGGTTAAAACACAATATCAAAAGATGGACCTGACATCATTTCAGGGGTGTAGTTACAATTTTTCAAATTAAAGCAACATTAATCATAACTAATGAGCTGACAAACTTTCATCAGACTTTCTACTTATTATATATTTCAACAAAATAAATGGTGCAGTATACACATTACAAGATGATGCCCTATTATCAATACCATAAGAAGCTTAAGACATAAACTTCCATTAGACTTTTTACTTGTCATATATTTCAACAAAACAAAAACTAATCCTTATTAAGGACTTTATATTAAGTTTCTAGACTTTTAAGCTAAAAAGGGATAGAAATGCTTGGAACTTCTCATCTACCTTTTATCTGAAGTTTCCTCCATTGTTTCAAAGAGAAAACAGCAAATTTGAAGACAGTTCTTCAACATAGGCTGACCTTTTTTGATTCTGTTGTATTCAAGCATTTCCTGGTTTCAAATTGGCAAACAATGCATAGCAATAGGAATTATCCTGAAAGTTCTTGGCTTTAGGACAAATTATTGTATTTTTTTAATGCAATTCACTATTTGTGAATTACAAAATAAGTTTTAAACAAAATAAAAGAAATAAAGTTGATTTTAAGGGCTCGGAACATTTTCATTTCAGATTTTTGTGAAAAATATCGAAATTCCAAAGCAAAACCTAGCTCAGACCAGAGGCATGTCTAAACCCATTAAATAACCTAAGCAGTCATCAGTCCTAAAAGTTTTAAACCAATTAATTCTATTAAACCTAAGATCGTGATTGTAATTTTTTAAGAGCGGTTAATCCAAGGAAAGTAAAAGAGGAAGTATCATCTGACAACCATACATTATATCAGTAAGGGCAGAGACAAAGAGAGCAGGCCCTTACCAGGTGGTCTTTGCAACCCAAAACCACAAGAATACAATGCAATGGACGTACAAGGGCAACCTCAAGGTTGTTCTAGTTTCAAGAAGACAGTAGCACAATTTAACCTGAAACTTGATTTCTGAAGCCTGGATGATCATGTCGCTTTCTCAATATCTCATATTCTCTTGCTATCTGGATATCAAAAGGCCAAAATATTTGATCGGCGACCTTGCAAACAAAGCCAGAGAGCAATGCCACAATTGTTATAAGCATAATTGTGTTCCAATATGTATGGGACTCATCAAATGATAAATGGTCCTGCAATGATTTGAAGGCATATCAGATATCAGATATATATCCTAAAATACAACATAGGCTAGGAGGCCAGAAAACTTATTGGTAGGACACAAAAAGGACTAACCGATAATTGGGGAAGAAAAGGATAGAATCCAATATCATCATGTAATCATATGTAATGATTATTGATTCCCTATTGATTCGCATACACCAGAATGAGTAATTAATAAACAACATTAGATGGGAAGGAAACTAAAATTATATCGCCATTAGCCATGATCTGTGTAGTGTGCAGAATTAGAAGGAGATGCGGGCCTAGTTTAGGCCATTTTGATTTCTATTATGAACTGATTTAATATAATATGCATTCAATTTAAAGGCTATTTGAATGTATGCCTTTGTTATATGTTGCAGCATGATGAATACATGGAAAATGCAAATAGAAAAATTATGCAGCTGCTGCTGCAGATTCAGTCCTGTGTATTTTGCCTATGCATTTCCATTTTATGTCAATTAGGTTGATGTATTGGTCAATTAGTCATATTTAATGATTTTAATCATGTAATGGTATATATTTAAACTGTTTCCTTTAATATAAAACATGTTTAATGCCACTTATTATAAATTAGTTTTGCTGAGTAAGGAAATTTGGTTTCTAGCCATACAATCCTTTGCACACGATTTAGGCACTCAATAGGCCTTTCTTTTTAATTTTCTAATAGCTTTATGAAATAAATCGGGCTTCCAAAGGACCTAGTTTTTTATTTTTTTGGCCATAAATTAGATTATACTTAAAATAAGTCTTTTTTTTTTAATTTGGGTTTTCAAAGATTTTCGTATCCAAATTAACTGCCAAACTTATTGCTAACTATGTGCACTCACCCCAAGTGAGTGTTAGGCCTTATAGGTTGATAGTAGGTGGGCCTAAACCAGCTTGATCCAATCATGGTTGGTTCTAGGATGGGCTTGAACTCACTTACTGCTCACTCTTAAGTGTATCCACTTTGGGGATGCTCTTTAATAATTTTGATATATTTCCTGATTACCAAGTTAATTCAAGTATTGTACATTTTGGTCTTGGCTTCCTTGATTCAGGTGAACATTATGATGACTTGGTGCAAGCTAATTCCATCATCAAACATTTTCTAATGCACCTCTATTTTAGGATCCATTCAATTAAGCCTTTCTTGCTTGTTCACCTTGTTAGGCAAGTCTCACATGGCTATATTCTAATTTTAGCATTTCATGTTCATTACAATTGACTTCAAGTTTAACTTTTGATTCTTCTTTTTGATTGTGATTCTTTGTCATTTGTGAATCGAAATGCTAAGTCATTCTCTCTAGTGTTTGATTCATTTGTTCTTGACTATTGGCTACATTATCAAGGATTGGCTTTAATATGGTGGCTATATTTTGTGAAAGCATATGCACCATATTGTGGTTACTTTCATCCATTTGTTATCTTATTACAACCAAGTTTTGAAGAGTAACATCATCAATTCCATTACTTTCAACCATTTCTATGGGTTATCCATTGATTATTTAGGCCTAAACGTTATGGCTAGTGTAAGTAACAACTTTATTGTTCTCATTAGTCTAGGGCATATCGCAAGGGATTCTTGTAGGCAATCCACTAGCCCCTCCAACATTATTTTGTTGATTGTTACTCAATTTATTATTGTTATTATTTGCTAAAGCCATATTGTTTTGATTCTGCACAGCTACTTGTTGTTTCAATAGCTGTTTCTTTGGTTTTGATTAGATAAAGTCAAATTTTATTAGTTCTAGCCATTGCTTGGCCCACTATTGTTTGGATTGCACATATTTTATATCAAATTTAGCACTAGATTTTCTTTTATTATTATTTTGCATCATATCCAACACATTGTTATTTTAATTATTCATGTTTTGAGCCATTTCATTGAGCTCTCTATTTTCAGCCATTGCTTCTAACTAAGCTCATAAATGTCTTCAACTATCTTTTTTTAGAATAAAGGGTTATCATGTGCAATTTCAAAAATAAATATCACATTGGTATTCATGATAAACTGTGGTAAAAACGTATAGTTTTTTAATTGTATAAATAAAATAATTTAGAATTGTATACCTTACTTGTGTCTAACTAGACATGCCAACTTGTTTTAGCCAACTTAACTTGTTTTTGGATAGTGAATCCTTTCTGTTATATTGATAGAGTTTTGAAGATAGACAAATATAATGCAAAAGAAGTAGCAAATAAGATTAACAAGAGAAAATAATTATGTGAAGATACACATAATACATATTATGCTCATAAAATAGCTATTCAAGTGCAATCTACAATATAAATTTTATAGAGAACTTTCAGACGAATACATCAAATAAATGTAATAAGGTGTGATATGAAAATTGAATTCTCGCTACACTCATATATTGGTGCAAAGATTACAAAAAAATTTGCAGGAAATTAAGTATAAATTGCAGCGGGGTGCTTAGGGAATGAACGCAAAGTGCATTGGCGTATGCTCTTAGTGGCAAACTCGGCTAAAAGATCCTTCTAATTTCCTTTGTGTCTTATTTACAGTTTTGAAACCAGAATAGTTGTTAGTTTAGATGGTGGTTGCATGCTTTTCAAAATAGCTATCAATTGCCCACGTGGCCTCCACGTGGCATATTTTCACATTGCATTAATTGCCGAGCAATTTGTCGTTTGACCTCGTCGACCTCTTTCGCCTCCTTCACTTTCCTACGAGGGCACCATTCAGCCTATTTCAAAAAACGTCTGCCTGCAGCATAGCATCTTTATTGACTTGGGCCAGCATGGAAGTGCAATCGAATTAACTATATTCAGCTTAGCCTAATTGCAGTTCTGGCCACCCTTACATCCATTCAAAAATTTAGGTGAGGGCAAACACATATTATAATATTACGATTTTTATTGAAAAATATTATAAATAAATTATATAATTTAATAAAATAATAAATTAAACTAATATTTAAAAAATTAATTTTTCAATTTTAAAAATTGACAGGAATAAATTTTAACTATTTTAAAATTGAAATGAGTATTTTTTATATTTTTTCCAAAATAAATAATTTGATGATTAAGCGATTAAAGAAATGAATTACCGGCTACTAATTGCAGTCACGCACGTGAACCAGTGATAAGTACGCAGAGAGTAGCGCGAGGGAATAAAAAGCAGTAATACTTATGTACATAATTAATCATTTAATTTAAAAATTAAATAACCAATATCAGCTTAATATAATTATAATGGATTCAATTTCAATTTTATAATTCTTATTTTAAACTATGTACATTTATTATCAGTCAATCTATAATGATTTAAATTTCATATATAAATTTACTATAAGCTATCTAAATCCTATTTGGAGACACGCGCCAACGTGCAGGCATGATTAATATTCATAAATAAATCTTACTTACATTAACATTTATAAATCATTCTTATATCATAAACTTTAGCCAGTTTCATTAAGCTAAAAGAGCATTGTAATTAGTCTAGTTTTCACTATGATTGGAAGATTTTTTTGTAAGGTAATTTCAAGAGGTAACATATTATTTGTTATAGGAAAAAACTTCTCCTAAATAGGAAAATATAATTATTTTTTATTTCTTCCATGAAAACATATTTTTTTATAAAAATATTAATTTTAATTATATATACTAAAAATTGCTAATCTCTATATTTATATGTGAAGATTGCTGATATTTATTTTTTGTAGGAAAATATTAATTATATGTATAGGGGATTGCTACCTCTACTCTACGTTCCTATATGAAGGTTAACAATATCAATTTTTTTTATTTAGACAAAAAATTATACTATCAATTTAATAATAAAATAATAAAAATATTATAGTTAATTTATCACCACTACTAACTACATCCATTAATGAGTACATTTATTATAAAGATGAGAGAGAATAAATGAAATTAATTTAAATATTTTAAATTAAGATATCTTTATTAAAATTATTTAAATGTTCTTATTATTTAATTACTATTAAATTAGTAACATAGTTTTTTTTGCCCAAATGAAAATGTGGACGTTGTATATTATGAAGTAGCAAAATATTATTTGTATTGATAATTAAAAAATGATATCTAAAAGTATAATAATGAGAGAAAGTAAATTCATTTTTAAAATAGAGAAAATTATCTTTGTCAAATTTTTTATATTTATTTAATATTAAATAAATAAAATATTTTTCTTCATCTTAATATTTTATAATTATATTTTATAAAAAATATTTTTATTAAAATAAATAAAACTTATTGTAAAATAAATTTCATTCTTTCTATCATTTAAACTATACTTTACATTACCTAATTTAATTAAATTTATTATTTCATGCAAAACTAATTCACAAGCATTATATAAACAACGACAGGAAAACATTACTCTTATTATTAGAAAAAAAAAAAGGTATACATTACATCGAATTTATAGAAGGACAGAAATGAAAGATATTTGTAGGTAGAAATTGGAAGCATAACAAAGTGCATGTATGATTTCCACGTAAGCTATCACGCAAGCCACATTATTATTTATTAAAAAAAAATTACCAAGATGAGGTTGTCAAACAGATTGCAGCCCATGGACTGACTTGCAGCCCTTTTTTTTGTAATATAAATTCTTAAAATTAAGCTTATTTTTTAACGCAAATAATATAGACCGGCCTGTTACAGACTTGATCTACCGATCAACTTGTATCCGTAAAGTTCATAAATTTTCAATTAAAATCCATGGACTAACGCATATCTGCAAGGATTTTATGTGGGTGTGGACTCCATAAAATTAAACTTGTTTTGAACACGCGTAATACAGACCGGTTCATCGTAGACTCAGCCCACATTCGTATGAATGGGCTCGTTTTATAGCCTTTTACCGAGACACTAATCAATGTAAAAGCTAGCAGAATTATACAATTGTGCGCCCCAGATGCAAAGGATTAAATACCTTCCCAGTAAATTGAATTCTTCATTCATTCACTGGCCTACCAATGGCTGAAGCCCACCCATTCATCCGTTTCTGCATCCACTGCATTCATTTTTTGATTGTTCCTCATAGGTAGCATTAATGATGATCAAACCACTAGCTCATTAAATTTGTCAATTCTAGTTTGTGTCATTTCTGATTTCTTGTCTATTGATTATTATGTGGAAGTAAGTGAAGTTTCATTTTATTACTTTTAATTTATTAGTTTATCATTACTCTCTTCCTTCAATTTATTTGTGTCATTGTTATGAATATCACATGTAACTAGAGTTAAAGGCAGTGATTTGACTCAATGACAAAGGAATTAGTTAGCTAGACAGGCAATCAGATAGTATTTCTACATGTTGCCTTTTTATATTATTTTTTGTTAAACTCTAAACAATTCTTAAACTTTTGAATAGTATTCTTATTCTCAATATCCCTCATCAACATATAAATAGATTTTCACAAAAAAAAAATGAAAATTGCCATGCATCTCATCACATCTATTTATCTATGTGATAAAAATCAAAATTTAGAACTTATATTAATCTTAAATTGCCACTTGTATTCATCTTATAAAAATTGTACTTAAAAATATATTTTTCTTTACTATTTTTACAAATATTTCCAAGTAAAATAAAAAAATATATAGTTATCCTATTAACTTTATGTAAGAAATAATATATATTTGCAAATTTTAATTTCAATATAATTTTATCTATTTTAGTTTCAAACATGAATGATCAAATTTTGATATGTTATCAATGATGTTAGTAATAATATTTAGTAATTAAAAAATTAATTTTACTAAATCATAGAATTTAATGATAATGTAAATATAAAATATCACACCCAAAAATTAATGAATATTTAATTATATTATGTATGGATGTAGTTGTCAATTAATTAATCATTAATTTTTTTGGCGAATATTAACATCAAATTTTGCTATGCAGCAAACATTCACATGGTAGAAAGCATGAGCGATCTCATAATTTGAACAATCAATCAATTAATGTGTATTTTTGGAAAATAACAAATAAACAATAATTTTATCACAATTATAATCATCCAATACAATTCTAATATTATTTTAACATAAATAAGTTTAATATTATTTAGTATAATTTATAATATTAAAATTATGCTTCATTTTAATTTATTGATAATTTTAAATTTTTATTATAAATATCAATAATATTTACTAAATAAGGATGATTCAATAATATTATATAAAATAAATATTTAATACATAACATTTATAAAAAAAATCATAGGAATTTGAAAATCAGATACTAATATGAGTTATTCAAATAATAAATGGAAGGTTGGTTGAAATGGTAGTATCGCAGGCTTTGATCTAAAGTTTTATGTTCGAGAATCACAGTCTGCATTTTACAATTTTAATTAGGTGTATGAGTTGATTTAATTGACCCAAACAAGTACCGGTTGGGTCGGTTTACCGGTCTAATAGTAATTCAAAATGATTTGAAATAGTTCAATCTCATATTTGAATTTTTGGCATTATTCGGATCAGGTTGGGATTCGATTCAAAGTTGAATTGATTAAACTAATTGATCCAGTCCAGATATTATAACATTGATTATAAGTCAAACTTGTAAGTTATAATTAAATAACTAGATTTTGATTATTTAATAATTGATTGAAGTTATCGAAATGTTTTTATTTAATCATGAAGGAGAATTATATATGATTGTAATGAATTATTGACTATACAAGCTTTTAGCATTATTTGGATTGGACTTGATGTTGGTGATAGGTTCTTCCTAAATAGATTCATAGTATTTTTAAATTTTTTGTTTTATATAAAGAAAAAATATAAAAGATAAAAAAGTAAAAAAAAACAAAAAGGGCCGTAGGGCATTTTTAGAGAAAAGCCAAATTTGACTTTGTGGTTGACAAAAAGGCCTTTATGGCTTTTTTGCCGAAGTGGGTTCCGTATAAAGCACTGTGGAATTGGAGAAAAAGGTATGAAAATTACCTATACATGCAATAAAGAAAAGGTTGGTTTTGTGAAAAGGCAGAAGCTTATCTCGTTTCCTGAATGGCAAGAGAAGACGAAAGTGCACAGAGTTTTGGGCAAATTATGTAGAAGGTTTATCGCTATAATTACTCGAATCCATACTAAATTTAAATATGTTATTTATGGTAATTTGAGTAATATAATGCATATTTTTCTGTTATTTTTTGTTCCCCTGCTAGTTATTTTTTACAATAAACAATGATAATTTTTTTGTTAATTTTGTTAAAAATTCCACTTATTTTAGTAAAGAGTTATATATTAATTATTTCTAAGAATTTTTAGAAAGACATTGTATGCAATATTTTATTAGTAAATTTTTTTACTTAATTTGATCATGTAGTTTTTACTCTCACATTAAAAGATTTTTCATATTAAAAATTAATAATATTTTAATTTATTTTTCTTGCAATAATATCTAATGATATATTTTATTATGTATGTGAAAAAAAAACTGATTTGAGTAAATTATTTAATTTTCTATTGTGTGTGACTCTAATCCCATATCTTTTCCCAATAAGTGGTTACTACAAGATATAACAAATTTAGCAACGACACTATTTGCAATGATAAAAAATTGATTATCGATCATACATAATAACACTTTTATTGACAACTATATCATCGGTGATACATTAAAATTCTATAGACACAAAATTTTCCAATTGAAAATTGGGCTAGAACTAATAACAATAATAAAGTTGTTGGTGAAAATAAGGACAAAAAATTTGGTAGGAAAATAGAATCTTCAATGATGACAATTGTTATTGGTAAAAAAAAAAAATTTGACTGTCATTCTATCTGATAAGCTGTAATGACTTAGTCATTGTTGAAACATTAAAAGAAATAACAAATTTAGTGATGATACTTTCTATTATGATAAAAAAATGATCATTAATGATACATAATAATACTTTTATTGATGACATAGGTGTCAGCAATACATCAAAATTTCATAAGAGTGAAAATTTTTTAACTAAAAATTGGGTTAGAGGTAATAACAATGACAAAGTCATTGGAATATGAAAAAAAAATTTGATGAGAAAATAAAAAATTCAGTGATGACACTTTTTGTAATGGCAAAAAATTGATCGTTAATGATATATAATAACACTTTTATTGATGATGTAGGTGTTGGTGATACATCAAAATTTCATGGAAGCAAAATTTTTTAACTAAAAATTGAGCCAGAACTAATAACGATAACAAAGTCATTGGAATAGGAAAAAGAAATTTAATAGGAAAATGAAATCTTCAACAACGATAATTGTCATTAGTAAAAATGAAGAAAATTTGATTGCCAATTTACTTGATAAACTGTGACGAGTTAGTTGTGGTTGAAAGCATGTGACATTTTACCAATAACAATGTCATTAATGAAAAGCATTTGTGTTATCAATAAAATGTTATGTGCTTCTAACGACTAAGTCGTTGTAGTTTATTAAGTAGATTAGAGGTCAATTTTTTTTTATCTTTATTGATTACAATTATCGTCGTTAAAGATTTCATTTTTTTTACCAAAATTGTTATCAACAACTGTGTCATCGTTGAAAGTACCTTCATTTTTATCGACGACTCTTTAACAATAATCGAGAATTATATTGTTATTGAAAAGGCCTTTAACTATAAATATCTCTTAACACCGTTTGAATCTCACTCATGTGATGAAGAGGCATAAGAAAGAAATGATGATTTCGATAAGATTTATTTATTTTTTGTATAAGTTTTATTTTTTATAATAAAGTATATTTTTTTTTGAATTCTTAATTCTTACTACTATTAATTGGTGTTGATATTTAACATTTAATCTTCATTTAATTAATAAATTTATTCTATTAAGGTATGTGAATCAAAATTATTACATTTTATTTGAGTATATAATTTATGAGATGATTAATATGAAATAAGTTAATTTAGTTTAATGATATGATTATTTTGATACGAAATAAATTTCATTTAGTTCTATATGTTATGAATGTTAAATGTCTTTATGTAATTTTATTTCAATGTACAATTTATAAATTTAAATTTTATTATTGTTATGTTAGTGGGTAAAATTGTAATTTTACATAATATAATGCATATAAAATATTTAATTAAATTGATATAAGATAAAACTGTTATAAAGTTCTATTTAAAAATTTTGGAGTTTAAAGTGTAGTTTAAAATATAAAATTTTTAATTACATTTTACTTTTAAAATTGAAATAATGTAATAAAAATTAAAATGTGAAATATGAAACTAAAATGACTATATAAGTATATTTTAAAAAATATGTTGATATGAAAATAAATTTTTAAATGTATAATTAAAAATTTTCAATATAACATAATAAAAATATTTTAATAAAAATATGTAATAAAAAAATTCAAATATTATAATTATATTTAATGAAAATGTTATGATTACATAAAAAAGACATTTTGAAAGCTTTCAAAATTTAGAATATTTATGTATGTAAAACATAAGATTATATATTAAATAAGCAAAAAAATATTAAGATATTAAAAAGAAAAGACATAAAAAATATTAAATATATAAATAAGTCATTTTAATAGATTGAAAAATTCAATATTTTTATACAATTCACAATAAAAATAAAATATTGTAAAAATAAATTAAAATAATGATTATATAAATACAAATATGCCTTATAAAAATATAACAACTACATAAATATATTTGAAGAAATATGTTTATACGAACATAAAATTTTTAATATATAATTGTATTTGAATTAATATAAATTAATAAATATATGTTAATAAAAATGCATAAATATAAAAAATTCAACTCATGGAAATACATCTGAATAATTATGCATTGAACATATGAATAAGGAATTTTAAGTGATTGAAAATTTAAATTTTTTATATATTCAACAATAATATTAAATATTATATAAATAAATAATAAGAACTAAAAAAATACATATAAATTATATACAAATAAGTAATAATAAAATTACATATGATTATATATTTTAAAAAATTCAAAAATTATAAAGGTATCATGTAAAAATATAATAATTATATTAACATATTTTATATAATCCTCGTTAACATGAAAATAAAATTTTAAATATATAATTAAACATTAAGAAATATAACTTGGTAACTATATTTTAATATAAACCTATTTAGTAAAAATATTACGATGATATAAATAGAAATTTTTAAAAGATTGAAAGAATTTAAATTTTTATGTCATTAAGAATTTTCATACAAAGTACAATTCATGTCAATTTAACGATTATATAATCATAGAAATTTGAAAATATTGAACATTTAAAAATTTACTAGTTCTAAAAAAATATATCTCATTAAAAGATTTCAACTGTGCATCTTATGAATATAGTAGAGTTAGTTCAACAATTCAATTCCTAATTTTAAAATGTTAAACACAACAATTTATAAAGATATTTGAAAAATCTAATAATATAAATAATAATACACTTGAATAATTGTAGAATAGAATTGTAATGTAAGTTTAAAATTATTGTAAATATACTATTACAATAATTTAAATAAAATTGCATTTGCACTTTAAAATTAGACTTATTCAAGGATTAATTGATCTTTATAGGCCAACTAATCCTTAGATTATCCCACAAAGTTGGATAGTTTGAGATATATCATGTAATTATTATTAATAATTTATCTAATTCTCATTTGATATTATAAAAATTTCTTAGTATATTTATTATTTTCTAAGTATGAACTATACCAATGTATAGTTTATATACTTAGAGAACCATAAAGAGACACTGTCGAAATTTCTAAGTATAAAAAATAATAAATGTGGATAAATTAATACAATAATAATTATAGAAATATCTTGAATGGAATAGGCTTTACCTTGTAGAATTGGAGTAATGTAGTGGATTTAGGGTATATAACAAATATTAATCATAACATTTAATTTTATAATAAGTTATCTTCTTTCTATTCAATTATATGATATTTATAGATAAAAACTGGATGCATCTACGAAATTACTTGTTGGATGAGTATTAGAATGGTGTGTTAGCATTTGTTAAGAGAGCTAAAAACTTTATTAATAAAAGAGGTTTGGTGAGATACTCATAGGAGGAATCACGCATGAAAAAATAAGAAGGAATTTAATAAGAGGTTAGAGAGAAGAGCCTTTTCTTGTCCTCTTGCCAACTAGGCAAAGTAGCTCAGAGACTTCTTAAAAAATATATTCAGTTTAGTGGTCTAAAATGAAAAAGAGGTATTAATAAACTTAATTAAAATAAGAAAAACATATTTTTGACTTTCCATATTGGCTACCAATGAATCTAAAGCATAATATTGACGAAATGTATGTTAAGAAGAATATATATGATAGTATTTTAAGTACAATATTAAACATTGAGCATAAAAAAAAATACAAATAATGCAAGATGAGATTTGACAAATATGAATGTAAGGCTAGATTTACATCTTTATAAAGAGAAGGGTAAGCTTTTGAAACCACACGTTACATAGCTTAACTAGGATGAATGAAGACAATTTTACTAATTTATGAGAAATGTGAAATTTCTTAATGAGTTTGTTAGGAATCTTATGAAAAATGTGACTGCTCATGATATGAAGTTGAAAGGATTGAAATTATATAACTGTTATGTTATCATCCAGAGATTATTAAGACCTTTAATCTAAGCATTTTTGCTAAAGGAACTATCATGTCCGATTGTTGAGTTATGCAACTTCAATCAAATATATGCTAGAACTCTTAACAAAAGGGATGTCCAATAAGTTAAGCAAGATATTATCATCATTTTATACAAGTTTAAAAGGATATACCATCCAACATTCTTTGAGATAATAGTTTACTTAATAATGCACTTGCCTGATTAAGCATTATAAGGCAATCTTGTTCATTTTCAACGGATACACCTGTACAAGAAATACATTAAAAAGTTGAAGGATTATGTTAGGAATCGTACTCGATCTAAAGGTTCAACCGTAAAAGAATATGTTATTAATAAAACATTAACATTTGGTTCCATATATTTGAAAAAAGTATAAATTAAATTTAATTAGCCTAGCCAAAAACTAGAACATAACATCCAAGGACACAAAAAAGGCACTGTGGTGTTTAGATTTCAATGTTAACCAATGACGAAGAAGGCCATTTCTCATTTCTACAGGAGAGATCGAGATATTGTCATATGGTACATCTTGAATAACTATGCCAAAATTGAATAGTATCTCTAATAAATCTCTATAACCATTCATACTTTGATCCTAATTAATTATAACAGATTGAAATACATATGTTGTGTAATGAACATTAGCAAAAACTCGAATGAAGTGGTGGTGAAAATATTAATCAATTACAAAAAATAAAATTCTGCACATTGTTTTGCTTTGAGGTAAATACTTGTCCTTTCCAACATATTATACCAATTATGCAAATATTGTTCCTTAATTATACATTTTCCCCAATTTGACTCTTATTAGAAGTGCTATTTTTATAAATGTACTATTTATATAGGAATAGTTCCTTGCAAGCCACTGAAGAGCTATTTTTATTAACTTCTAGTCCCTATTTTACTATTATGATGTACTCAATATATGTTATTAATAGAGTGCATTTTATAATTGAAACTCAAGATACGAAGCATAAAACACAAAATAATTGCATTTCCCTTTTAGGAACTGATAGTAATGTTTTACAGTGTATTAGAGGACATCATAGGATTACTTATTTAAATAAATATAACGTGACTTTATTCAAGTGCAAATGATCTAAGAAAAAATAAACTTTGCATTGAAAAGAATATTACAAATATCTTCATTAATGAGTAGTGATATAAAAATGACCCTTACAAACTTATGACCTAAGTAAAACAAGTTTTTTATATTAAGGATCTTCTGAATGGACCAAGTTAGAGGGTCGTGTATAATGTGATGCATTATGACATAATGTGGTGCATAATATGGTGCATTATGACATTAGTGAGTAGTGGTATAAAAATGACCCTTACAAACTTATAACTTAAGTAAAACAAGTTTTTTACATTGAGGATCTTATCAATGGGCCAAGTTATAAGATCGTGCATAATGTGGTGTATTATGACATATGAGACCTACCCGATAATAATGTTAGTATACAAGACTTATCATTCTTGCAAAATATTAACTCTTTCAATTTCAACCTATATTTGACTTTGGAGATTTCCACTTAATAAGCTTAATGAATTAGAAAAATGGTTCTTCAATTGTTTCATTTTCCAAAAATACTAGTTCTACCATAAAAGGAATGGATAATTTCATGAATAATGAAAATAGTTTGGAAGATGAAATAATTAAAGATTATATAGAGAATGGACTTCTACAGTCTGATAATGATGAAGAAATTAATGAGCATGAAGATGAGCTTATTAATTTCATTGATACTGACTCAAATTAGGGTTTAATATTTTTTGATATTACAACTCATAATTATGTAAATAATTATGTAATTTCATTATATGAATATAATAATTTAGGCGTATTTTCTTAGCCATAGTTGATGTTGAGGCACGATATCATGGAAAAGACCTCCCACATTGACTTACATGCGTTTCATTGTAATGTGAGAGATCAAGTATTTTTTATAATATATATACTTAAGTTGATTATTTATTACATATAAACTTATGATACTACTATTTTCTTTTATCTATCAAAACTGTAGCTTTGAGAAAAAAGGGCCCAAATAGGTCTTTTAGGTTGTATGAAAAGATAGAAAAAAGAGGGGAAAGAGTAATATTTATGTAATTTGATATGACTGGTACATAGCATGTAGTTGGTCAAAATGTTAACCATCTCTTATGTGATATTAGTAGCATCATTTGCCCCTATATCTTGCTTTACTATAAATCATGATGGTCGATACTTCAATAATTGCAAAATGAAGTCATGTAAGAAGCTTGCATAAGTATCAATCTCCTCCTTGTATTTATTATTTTATATTCGATATTGAAATTATTAGATATGATACTCACAAATTGATTAAATATATTCTAATGCAGTCCCACTTCGAGTTTTAGGGTCTAAGCTTAAGCAGTAGAGAGTCATTAATAGTTTAATATGAACTACTACTAATCTTTATAGCGATTGGAAATATAAATTGAACATATACTTTCTCTAGCACTAAAGCAACTGGGAGCAAAGCCTCAACTTGGATCGTATTAGGCATTCCATGTTGTCATTTGTCTTGCCTCAATCTTAGCAAAAAAATGTGAACTTCTTTAATAGCGACTATTATAAAGTAATTATGATATTTAATAAATTTATATGATTAATAATTTTACATTGTTAGTTCTTAATTAGTAGGAGTTATTTGTAAAAAGTGTAGAGAATAATGTGAAGTCATGTAAGAAGCTTGCATAAGTATCAATCTCCTCCTTATCTTTATTATTTTATATTCGATATTGAAATTATTATATACGATACTCACAAATTTGTTAAATATATTCTAATGCAGTCCCACTTCGAGTTTTAGGGTCTAAGCTTAAGCAGTAGAGAGTCATTAATAGTTTAGTATGAACTACTACTAATCTTTATAGGGATTGGAAATATAAATTGAACATATACTTTCTCTAGCACTAAAGCAACCGGGAGCAAAGGCTCAACTTGGATCGTATTAGGCATTCCATGTTGTCATTTGTCTTGCCTCAATCTTGGCAAAGAAATGTGAACTCCTTTAACAGCGACTATTATAAAGTAATTATGATATTTAATAAATTTATATGATTAATAATTTTACATTGTTAGTTCTTAATTAGTAGGAGTTATTTGTAAAAAGTGTAGAGAATGCTTAAGCAGTAGAGAGTCTGGATTAATAGTTTAATATGAACTACTACTAATCTTTATAGCGATTGGAAATATAAATTGAACATATACTTTCTCTAGCACTAAAGCAACTGGGAGCAAAGCCTCAACTTGGATCGTATTAGGCATTCCATGTTGTCATTTGTCTTGCCTCAATCTTAGCAAAAAAATGTGAACTTCTTTAATAGCGACTATTATAAAGTAATTATGATATTTAATAAATTTATATGATTAATAATTTTACATTGTTAGTTCTTAATTAGTAGGAGTTATCTATAAAAAGTGCAAAGAATAATGTGAAGAAAGTGGTGAATGACCGACATAAATCGAAATCTATTGTAGTACATCATTATGATAAAGCAATTTAATTTATTATTCATAATTTAAATGTATAATATGTTCACCAAGTCAATAATCATGTTCATCTTTTTTTTTTATAAAACATGAACAAAGAAATAAGGATACGAGTGAGTTGCAATCGATGCTAAAGAACTTTAAAGATTAATACACATATAAGATGAGGAAGTAAGTGCATTCGACTCTAGAAAAACAGTATATAGATTAGTTAAATCTTATGTTTTAATGATAGAAATTTAACGAATATATCATGTAATCTTTATAATTGATTTTTGTTTTAATAAATCCAGGTGAAGATGACTAAGTTGATGACTTAGCACATGTAATCCAGTATATCATCCATTGGCTCACCTGACACTTTTGTTTAGTATTATTACGAGAATTGTACCTTACATTATATTAATATAATTGTCTAAATGTATACCATTTCAATTAAAGTCACTAGTGCTATCTTACTAAGTCCATATATCAATGTAAGAATAAAAAAAAGGGAAAAAGGATTTGGAAAAAACATTGACTCACACTTAGAAAGTACCATGAATTTAGAAGGGATAAGGATTATACTTAAGTAAATGAATATTATGCTATTGCTAATTAAACTTCAAATAATACAATAAAGTTTCTCAATTCAGTTCACATCACTCGCTTAGCTCCATGGTGACTTGAATTCAACTTGGAATTAGATTAAATTTGCACAACATGTCAAAGGTCATGTGGCAAGGGTAAGAATACAAAAGTAATAAGGAGAAAAACACATTGATTATCAAAAGTTAATTAGTTAAATCCAACTTCTTCTTCTTCTTCCTTTTTTTTAAAATGAATTATAACTCAAAACCCTTATGCTCATGATGAAGTATCTAGGATAGGGCAGATTGGACAAGTTTTATATCAATCTCATTTTTAACACTATTGTTGTGTTGTCCAAGGCTTCAAAATTGCATAGCTTTTATCTTATTCACATATAATTGAAGTATGAGATAGAAACATAAATAAAAATAAGAAGAAAATTACTTACAATCATGGTTTCACTTGCAAACATTGCCAAAGGATCATGGTTTTTTACCTACAAATTATAGAGGCTAAAGGAAAAAGAAAAATGAGTGTCTTATGCCCTTGGAAGAAATGAAGGAATTACAAGTGAAATTAAATGTCATTTTAATTTAATGCCTCCTTCAAGCTATTCCAAGTAATGGTTTTGACCTGAAAGTAAAATGTCATTTTGATTTAGAGCATCCTTGAACCCAAATCACTCATAAAGGAAGAAAAGATTCTAAATAGTAATTGTTAAGGCCTCTTAAAGCTGCCCTTACCATAGTTACTTAAAAAAAGTATTACATAATACTTTACTATTAAAATACCAGAAATATATTCTTTTTGAAATTACATAGAATTCCTACTAACACCATTTTTTTTACATTATATATACCTAGATGCAAATAAAATGCATTTTCTGGGATATCCCTTTAATAATTTCCCTTTTTAACAAGTCTTTATATGACATAAATAATAGATCATAGGCCTTAACATAATATTGTATATAAAGAAAGCATTTCAAGTAGTCTTTTCATAATTACTTGGTTAATTTCAAAACCAAAGTGCTCATATGTGTATACCACTACTTGCATTAATGGTTTAACATAAAAGGGAACTATTGCATTATCTATACATTATTTTAAAACAATTTCCATATCATAAGAATACAATAGAGACACAAAAAACAAAAATTCATATAATAAAATTGAAGTTTAGTGGTATACTTAAGTACATAACAAGGTAATTTGTACTCCCTCACAAGTCAACACCAGGAATCCAACAATAAATGTCCTATGTTGAATTCAATAAAACTAAAATGCCATGAGAGATATACAAGACATATTAATTTCTTAACCACTCTAGCAATAAGTAGCTTAAGAATATATCTCATCAGCAATCATGGCATAACAAATAAACTTTTATAAGCTTATTTAAGTAGATAAATAGAAAATATAGAGTTCTTAATGTTGATAGAGATGCGTCGTTCGACCCGATATGCCCGACCAATAAAAATAAAGAATTTGGGTCCTCTTTTTTGGGTCCGATAGCCCATTGGGCTTTTTTTAGAAATCCAATTAATAATTGGGTCAAGCTTGGATTAAAATAAAAAAGTTTGATAGGCCAGGCCCGATTATATTAATTTATTTTTTTATAATATAATTATATATTAGAAAAATAATTACATCTAATTATTTTTAATGTAAAAAAATTTAATTTGATATAATTAAATTTTTTATATATTTAAATATCATATTATTTCTTTAAATATATAATTTTTATAAATATAAATTATTATTATTTATTTAAAAATAAAAAAATAACTTTTTTAGGTAATCGAGTCAATCCGACAAGCCATTCATTTAAAGAATTGGGCCGAGTCAAACCGGACCATAAATTTTATATAATTTAGTCTGTTTGACCTGGTTCGAAACTCGTTCGGTTCGGCCCGTGTACAACTTTAAATGTTGATAATTGTCAAGCAGATTTTTGAATGCTTCAATTATTTATAATGGTGAGTATTTGGAGGAACCAAACTAATATTCAGAATTAGAAATGCTCAAAATCATACTTGATTATACATTGTAGTAAAAGAAAAAGGACGCTGCCAAAGTCCATGTGACACATTTACCCTATTTTCATTGACAAAACAGAAGTACTATGGCATCAGTAAACAAAAGGTAATTGTATTTATGAGTTTGTATTTTTTAATTTGATATAAAACATAAGGTAATTGTATCTATGAGTTTGTATTTTTTAATTTGATATAAAACATTTCCTACATCCAATTATTAAACTAATAACCAAGCAACACTATATACGTTATGAAACCAAACGCTCACAAAAGATCTAAATGTTTCTAAGGATTAATTTTCAAAATCAATCTCTTAAAAAGGCGATAATGACCAAGCGAATACCTAGAGTGTAGCAGAGAGGAAAGACGATACGACGAACTGGATAAGCATAGAAGATCCAAATGTTTCTAAGGATTAATTTTCTAAATCAATCTCTCAATTATGTACATAAAGTGTGTGGCTCTTGTTCTTACTTTTCCCAAAGCTTCCATGTTCTTTTTCTATAGTATCAATTACCCATATCACATAAACTCACAAGAGTATTCATTGAATTAAGCAAACATAGAAGAGATTATTAGTCAAACCACCTTTAACCAACAATAACTCATAAATATTTTTGAAATTGATCTCTGAAAAAGAAGCGACAATGGCCAAAAGACAAAGTTTAAGAGAAAAGGAAGGGAAAAGGAAAACCTTAAGCGTGCTAGCAACAGAGAACAATACAAACGAAGACAATGCCTCACTTAAGCGATGCGAAGGAGAATGCGAAGATCAAATCGCCACCATTAAGATTTTGAAACCCCTATCCTTTCCCTAGACACTGTCTCCGATTACAAATAAGCCAATTTTTAGATTACGACTTTCAGGGACAATAATAATTCTAGTTACTAAAATAGTCTTTGAGTTAAGGGTGTCCAAAATTTATAAGCCCGGCCCAACCCACCCGGACTAGCTCGATTTTGGCTATTTGGGCTGGTTAGGGTCGGGCTAAGAAGGCAGTCTCGGGTAGAAGAGGAGAGAAAAGTGGGTTGGTAGGGGCGGGCACAGGTTTCAAATTTTCAACCCGATTTAACTGATACCCGCTCGTTACAAAACAACACCAGTTTTGAAAAATCCCTCTCAAGCCAAAATGACATTGTTTGGCTACATATATAAACGCCATGAATAATAGAGAAACCCTAGCACAGCTTCATTTTGATCCTATCCCTCCCTTTTGAAACCCTAGCAAAGCTCCATCCTCTTCCATGCAGTTGTGTCTTAGGATCTCTGGTTGAATCGCTAACCTCAATGAAGCCGAAGCCCCTTTCTACTAATGAAGAAAAGGTGCCGGCGGTAACTCTCCTCTGTTTCTGCAATCTAGTTCCCAACTGTTCGCTCGATTAGGTCGCCGATTGGGTCTCCAAAAATGACGATGTCATCCGCTGCACCTTACCCATTTACGTTGGTGGCTTCTCTTGTTGGCGGTATCCTTCCTTTCAATCGACTCGTTTTTGACATTGCTCTCGTTGCTAATGCTAGTAGGTCTCCCCACTCCTATTTCTAGTTTTGGTATGTATCACTATCATTGTTTGAGAAATTGTTTGATTTATGAATTTGTCTTAGAGGATTGATGCTTTTGGGTCAAAAATTGTTCTTCTGTGAATGTAATCGATTTGGAGTTTGCTTGGCTCTCTTTTTTGCTTTGATTATGATTTGTTATGGAGTTTCTATTTTGTCGGGGTCACAAGTGGGGTAAAATATAAAGATGATATAAGTTAGTCATTCAATTTAACCATCTACTAATAGATTTTGTAATTTAATATGCAACCTCTATGAAGGCTAGCATACCTTTTGGTATTCTTGATGTAGAAGAGCAGTCCTACAGCCAATGGTGGTTTTGGTGGCTTTTTCATTTCTTTTTTGGAATATGATTGTTAATTTAGTGTTCTGAATCTTATGATCTATGGAATGAATACTATTATATGTGCTTTTATCAAAATAGAGAGGAGCTGGGACATTCGAATTTCCTTATTTCTCTTATGAATATTGAGCTGATGAAATTATTCTCATTCTTATTTAGCATTTTGGAAACTAGCCATCTGTCTTGATAACTAGTGTTAATGCTCTTGCTTTCATTATTTGTCTTGTGATCTATTTGATGATAATTTGGATTTCTTGATGACCTTGAGATTTAAGGGATGTTGATGTTGAAAGTTTTGGATTTTTAATTGGATTGGATACAGGAGTTTGTTGATGGATACATTTGTAATTATTTGGTGTCTCTTTGGACCATAATGTATGAGGATTCTTAGACTTAGGTTTTGTGAATTTTTATGTTAATTTGGAGTATTGAAATTACTAATCTGTCTTTCCGTAGTATAATGCAGCAAATTTTCCTCTATGTAGGTGAGAAAAAAGTATATGCATGATAGTAAGGACTATAGTGGTGCTATTGTCCAACTCTGTCTGTTGGTTAGGCAAGCTTGGTATCCAAGTGGTTATTCTTCTCTCTCTATAGTCATACATTGAGGGTGACCTACCTCCATTAGTTGTATGCATACATACATGTGACCTAGGTCGCATGAAGATAAAATTTTTTGATGACAAGTCCAGACATTGTGTTTGTTCAATTGTATTTTTTTTTCCGGGATATTGGGCTGTTTATTCTTTGTTATACTATTTCATTTACAAAAAAAAGGCTTTTGATTAAGGCCCAATGTTTGCTAATATTGAAGTTAAGAGAAATTCAAGGCCCAGCCCGGCCCGATCCATCACTACCTGGAGGACCCACCATAGCCCAAAAATAATTGGGTTCAAGATTGATTTGGGTGGAAGTAGGCTTGCAAAATAAGGCCCAAAAGTTATATGGGCACGTTACTAATATACCCTAGGGCCTGGTATGGCCCGGCCCAGCCTTGTAACACCCCTACTTTGAGTACTACCCCTAACCCCCTTCTAGAAAAATCAATTTTATAGTGACCAAATTGGCGCATGACTGAAGTCCGTGCAATGATCTAATAATCCCTTCAACTAAAGATTTTTCACACATTCCTTCAACTTCTTTTTGTACTTTTATGCGAATTCTAACTCACCCTGGGAGATTTTGGTACCTAGGGTGATGTGTTATAATAATAACCCTTCATTTTGTATTGTATAATTACAACTTTTAGTTAAAAAACTGTTTTTCTATAACAGTGAAGATTTATGAAGAGCGATACCTACATAGTGAAAATTGCAAGAAAGTTATTTTTTAGGAATGGAGCTATATAAAAAACTAGAAGAACCCACATGGAAGTGCTAAAGTGTTGGTATTTTTTAGGAATGGAGCTATATAAAAAACCCACTTACAAGAAAGTTATGGTGGTATTGGAAAAAAATCAAAAGAGGAATAGTGGTCCAGATGGCAAAGGAGGTAACCATAGTTCTAGACAAGGTCAGGGCTACCAGAGAAGGGAGTGAAAGCCACTGGACAACTGCTTAAATGCGTTTTGAATGAGAGAACCTAGCAAAGAAAGGTCTCCTATTAAAAGGCACAAGGTAGCAAAATTCCTTGTCGGGTAACATTCATTTGAAAACGTTGACCAAGTGAAAGTTCAAGTTCCACTGAGACTCGAGTTATGATTTCAAAGCTAGAAGAACGAAATCATAATCCATTTTTGATTGAGCCAAAAGAGAGAGTTCAAATTTATATTCAACTAGCCATTTTCTGTAGCTTTCAAGGATCAAGTGATTTCATCTTTAAACTTTAAAGCTCTGAGGTGGAGGATGACTAGATTTAGAAGAAGTTGATTTAATTGGTATAGAGAGATTTTCAAAACTTAATAGTGGAAAGGAAGATGGGTTATATGAACCACAAGAGTTTTTTGTTGGTGATGTAGCGTGCATCAAAGCAAGCAAGAAGGAGCTTTTTTAGCTAGCCATTATCATTGATCCAATGTCTCAAGCACTTAGGCCTGTCCTCAGGTCTTGCAAGATAATGATTCTTAGGTTTATTCTGCATTTTTTCCTAAATTATTTTGTCAACTTTAAAACAACATTTGGTCTGCAACTTATACACATGGCATTTCCACAGTTTGCCAAATGTTTTAGGTTTCAAAACCCATTCATTCCCAAAGACATTGTAGCTTTCATTGTACTTTTAAGGATTAAGGACTTTTATAAATTTGTAAAATCAAATTTTAATTTGAAATTAATCATAAAGATATTTAAAAATATTTCATATTATTTATATATACACTTTAAAGAAATATCATAATTAATAAAATTAAATTGAAATTAAAATACATGATATACTAAAATACTCATGTAATAAAAGCTTGAATAGAACAAATTCTATTAAAATTGCAAACTGATTGAGAAATAAAATTTATGGATACTGCTTAAGAAGTTAAATGTTTTTACTATTAGATTACCTTTTAATATAAGCATTTGTATTATTAATTTTAATTCACTTATTTTGAAATAGAGAAAAGATAATCTAATACTAAAAACATTTAACCTATTAGAAGGCCAAGCACCTTATAATATTATTCAAATTATATTGGTGAAATTATATAACATTCTTTTCTCACCTTGGATATGGAATGACTTTTTTATATTATAAAATTGCTATATCAGCTCATTTTATCATTTATAAATGATAATGAATAACTATTATCATTACTTATTTATGTCCTTAATCTTATAAGTGACAAGATTCATGTCATCAATACTCATAAAATATACACAGCTGGCCTCCTTATTATATTTACACATAAACTTGACTTTAATTTCTTTTTACAAATGAAATAATGAGTTTTGTTAGTCATATTATATAACTTCTTAAAATTTATTGGTCATGAAATGCTTTTAGTGCAATACAATGATATGAAAAGCTATCATACAGATATAATTGATTGATAAAGTTACAGCTACATTGATATTTTTATTTTTATACAAAATTATTTGCAAGGAACAAAGATAAATTATTCTCTCTTCAAGAATCTTTTGCTTTTGTGTGCATGCATGAGCTAAAGGATATATGACATTTTTCATATGAAAAAAGTTATATGAATTTTTTTAATTTTTAAGAGTTAAGTATAAATATTTTAAAAAATAAAGAAAACAAGGGGTCAATTTTTTAATTTTCCCAACTAAAGCCACCCAAAGCAACTCGTAGCTTAACCACTGCTTATGTACTTAATCTACTTATACATATTGAATTTTTAATTTCTCATTCAAAGCTCTTCCTTAAAATGCTTCTTATATGTAAATGTACCGGAGGAGGTACGGACGCCGAGCAATGGTACTCGAAGCTGTTGCTGCTGTTCCTGGCATGGCGGTGGTTGGATCAAAGCACTTCATGGAGCTGTCCCAGCCCAGGAGGTATGAGAGAGCCCTTGTGTTTGCAGTCCAAGGCATTTTCTTCAATGCCTACTTTTGGGCTATATGCTTTACCCCTTTGCACCCCGTGGCAGGGTACCTTGAGGAAGAAGCAACCCATTCTTGCAGAGTTCCTGAGGGAGCTGGACAGAGGCGACATTGAAAATGTCCCTGGAGCAGCCATTGCCATTGACTATCGACTATCATAACCTTGACACAAGAAAAATCGCATATTTTGTAAGGTGACAGAGATGGATGCATACTTGCAGGAGATGTTCCTATATATATAGTTCTTAGATGCATACTTGCAGCATTGTTCTACAGCCCCGAATATTCAAACTAAGTAGCGTAAAGGCAAGCCAATTGAATAATTATGGGATTCTTATTCTTATAGCCTCGAACCCAGGGGAAATCCTGAGAGGAGATTACTTAGAAACAGGCCCGTTCTCAGACCAGGGCTAGAGCCCCAGGTTGATTGTGCCAGCGCCAAGCCAAGACATCTATCAACAAGCATCCATTCGCCTGTGATGACAGGAACAAATGAAAATGTCATCAAGAGCTATGAAATCAAAGCAATAACACAAACATGTAGAAAATGGTTGATGCATAGGACATCAGATGATGGACATGCAATTTGAACGTTGGGTGAACTCTCAAGCATACCAACCTACGAAGCTGAATAAACAATTGAAATAGGTAGAGATTAAAAAAAAAAAAAAAAACTGTTAATCTGACAAAAGTGAGATGCACTACAGCATATACCTGTTGTCACAGCAAAAATGATTATTGAACTAAGTTCATCGGTGTGGCAACATTCTATTAGAATTCGCATTCACAACATTTTTTAAAAACCAACTAGACCCATATTTGCTTCACATTATCGCTTTCTTAATCTAAGCAAGCTTTTGATGCAGTATTACCATTATCTACGTCCTTACAATACAATTCGTAAATGTCCCATTGCTTGAAGGATGTCTATCTTCGAGGAGGACAGGACCCATCAAACCAGCAAGAGTTGCGGATGCTTTAAACAAGAAATCAATTTCTTATGTAATTCTATCACGAAATGGACAACATTGGCTGCACCCTTCGGAAAATAGATCTGTCATTGAAGAACCAATCCTCCATCGACGTCACCCTCTAATACTATAGATTCGTCCTTTCTTTATTAAACTTGTCATGCTATCCTACTTTCTTTGTTCAAAGCTTTTTATACAAAGATAGCATATGGTCGGCCAGGCAGCCAAACATATAACCAGTTTTTAGCGACTTAGTCCCAACAAGTAATATTTTACTATCTCAGAACCCAAGACTGCTTTTCAGGAGGCTATCTAATCTAGAAAGTCAAAATAATGTAAAGCATGCAAAGTGGGCTTGTAAGAGGACAACTTACTCAATGACAAAATATTAATATATGTAATTGTATAATTCAAACAATACATACCATTTCAGCTAGAAGCATATGATTAACTAGCCATTTTCTTCTGATTGTGTAGATATATTAATAACACACCACAAGATATAGCATTCAACGGGGTAAGGTGTTTTCTAGTGTCTCAAGTACATATGAGCTCTAATGGTAAATAAATGGTCAACTTTGGAGAAAATGCAGGGAGACAAACAACTAAGGGAATTTCTGTACATTTACAAATATAACTTTTTGGTTCCAAAAGAAACCTTCAATGAGCAAGCAGCTGACTTTACCTGAAGGGATGTGCATCATAGAGATAATTCTGGCACCAATCCAAGGAACTTTAAGAACCCAATTACCACCCTTCAGTTCAATGTGAGTTCTTGACAACTCTACTCTCTTCTCTCCACAAACCTCTTCTACATCAGGAATCTGAATTGCATTCTCTAACAGAGGTTCACCACAAAATAACAGACAAAAATCTGAAATTTAAAAGGAAAAAAAACACAATAACAAAAAAAGCGAGTAATACCAAGACGATTTGAAAGAATAAGGATGGCAAAAGACATATAAGCCAGCTAATAGGTGCCTCAGGCATAAATATGGGGATCACATTATGAGAAACTTACAAATTCAAACAGAATAAGATTTGAAAGGAGAAAATACCAAGACGACTCTTGCATTGCTTCTCGCTGCTGGATCCCAGCTTAGACACCTCTTCTGAATGCAATATTACTTGCAGATTTTCTCCATCCATTCTCCATGAATCAAGCCGCTTGGAAAACCCCAGCGATATAAAAACCAACAAGCAAGCAACATTAACATGTAAGTTTTATATTTTAGATTCTTCATAGTCGCCTCTCTCAAAGAAATCACGTACCGTCGCACCTCCACCAAGCAATAACTGAACTTGTAGGGGGCATTTAGGTCTTGCACATGATTCCTCGGGTTTTTTTACTCTGACAGTAACAACTGATGATTGAAGTTCTCTCATACAACGTGTTAATAAATATTCTCCTTTTTGGAATCCATATCCATCAGCATCATCCTCAAATTTAACACCTTCAGCTTTTCCTGTCAGTCATCAGACCTTATGCACACAACTGCCAAAAGCAAAATTTTAATCGGCAGATCTCAAAGCCTTCTCGACATGTTTTAGTAAGATGGGAAGATTCATACCCTGTTCATCTAAAGTCACGAGAAGTGTCAAGTCATCTGACGACATAGCTTCGCCAATATGCTGAATAGAGGGACGAAGGGGGATAACTGAGCCACCTTTGAAATATAAAGCTGCCAAATCCTGGAATGCCCCACAGGACAGAAAAGAAAACGAAAAACCAAAACATAAGCTAAGATTAAATGGCAATACAACTAAGAAGTAGAAAGATACCGGATGCGCATCACCAAACTCAAAAGTCAAACAGATTCCCTTTGGCACGTTACATTCCAGCTTATCCAACCCCTCACTTGGTATAGTGCTGATCAAGATACAAATTTAGAAAAATCAGTTCAATTTGTGCAGGAAGGTCCTGTATAAAGCTTTCTATCAAATTTTAATCGGAAGCAGATATCAATTTTCTGATCCAAAGAACCTTGCCTAAGTCCGAATGCTGCAAATACTTATAAATAACTACATACTTAACATGAAGAACAGCAGATAAAGGAGGAAGGTTGTGTTAGGTAGGCAATAACTAGTGTAAAACTTGCAAAATATCTACGATACAATTAATACGAAAAGGAGAAAAAAAATACTTTTACACTTTCAATTGTATTTGAAATGACAGTATAATTGTGGAAGAATTCTAAGGCAAAGAGAAATTACATCCAAAATGGAGCATAATTATCTGAAACCTACTAAACTAGCCTATTTCCCACCAAGTGGCCTGGCAACTAAAGAACACTGCCATCTTAATTGATGATACGCAATAATAAGGAAGAGGAATAACCTTAATATACTAGAACTGGACCCAACAAGAATGAATTTCCAAGCTTCCTCATAAACGAGATATAAATATGCATGGTGCAGTCAAAGGAAATTCGAATCTAATTAAATATCGTAGAATTATGTAAATAAAATAGTTTCCCATCTTAAATGATAATTACTAAATCATTTCCTATCTAAAATAGATAACCTCTTCTTTTTTTAACATTTTTTTGAGGTATTTATTGAAATTTATATTCTTAAATTGATTTATAGTAATATTTTTTTCTAGTTTATTATACATACACATCAATATGTATACACATATATATAAGTATTTGCAGACATGTATTAGTGGAGTATGTTATATTATTTTATTATCATATTATAAATCTTAACTTTTATACATTATTATATTTTTAAAAAGAATATTATTGTTAAAAGTCATTTTGATCTAATTATGTATTTTGATTTCATTTAAGACAATTTAATTGGTTTTTGATATATTTTAATTAAATTAATTATTCTTTTAAATATTACATTCTTGTATAACATGAAAACAAATAAAAGATAGAATAATTTTGTAAAAACATTCAATTCATATAGTAATAGACCAAACATAGTATGGTATATTACCTTATATGATATTATACTATATTATTTGTCTTTACACTATATTATACGGTGTACCAAATGAAGTCATATTTACCTACAATAATTAATTACACTGTATTGTAATTAAAATTAAAAATATGCATTATCGGAATTATGTATCTTGTTCTATTAACAATTTTGTGATTGGTGACATACATGTACCTAAGGATTTCATCCAAGAAGGGGTGAATTAAGTTTTGGAATTTTATACCTTTCAAAATCAAATTCAATTTTTCAAAGGATATTTCAATTGATTAACACTTGGAACCATTAGATAAGTATTTAACATTGAAAGTAATCAATTCTTAAACAAGCAATTTCAAAAAATAAGCACACCATCATACATACACTAGAAAAATTATGCAAATAAATAAATAAATAAATAAAGAGATAGGATTAAGAAGATCAAATGTAATGATTTATAAAACTTCAATCTTAAAGATCCAACACACTTAAGATTACATCCACTGCCAAATCTACTTAACTTAAATTTTGTTAATCTCTTATCTCCTCATACTCAGAAGAAACCTTTTATAATGTTCTTCTTGATGATAGGCATATTCCTTTGAAATTGCTTACCTAAAACACATTCCATCCAAGAGATACCACAATTTTACAAATTAAAAAGTTATCTCACTCTAAAGTACATGTAAATGTTTGGTACAAGAAAATTAAGTTCACAAAATCTAAAGAGTTGATTACACTGATGAAATTTGAATTTAGAATATTTAAGGGACAATAAAGAGTACTAAGCTTCATATAGGAGTTGAAACCCTTAAATGTTTGTTAAACACAATAAAGAGTTGTAAATACTTTATCAAACCTTAAAGAATTGAAGAAATTAATTCATCGAACTTTAAAATTTTGAACTCCTAAAGGAGAATCAACTATGGAATTGATTCACCAGGTGCATAATGTGTTCTAAACATGTCAAATAGCTTGTAGAATTGATTTAGTAAAGGGCTTTTCATGAACACAAAATAAAAGGGTGCTCGATTGCATATTGGAAAGAGAAAATTGATTATAGAATCAAGTCATCTATCTAAAATGTTATTAAGAGGGATAAATTGATTCATTGCTCTTAAAACTTCAATTTTGAAGTAAATACATTTTCAAAATTTACTTGTGAACTTTTTCAAAACCTAATTTTACCCAAATTCTAATATTAATTCATAAAATCATGTTTTAACACAAGATCTAAAATTTTAAAACATTTTCCTCAATTAGAAATTGAACTCATTCATCTTAATTTCTTCTTTCATAATTAAACCTATTTAAATAGAAGATTCTATTTTAAAAGTTTTCAACAGCCTTCCACATTACTCTAAATTTAATGCAACAAGTGATCTTCAATTACAATTAATCAAATCAAAATGTATTATTATCATTAAAATTTACATTTAAATATACATTCTAATTTTTTTATTTGTCATATTCAACAACTACAAAAAGGGTTTTTCAAATTGATTGTGGTGGGCTTACAAAAAGATTTAAACTATAAATCTAATTAAAGAAAAGAAATTTATGGACAATGTTACAAGATTAAGCAAATTATGAGAATGAAAAGCTTGATTTAACCATAAAAATAATTTTACTAATAAAAATAAACTTATTTCAATTGATAAAATTAAATATATGCCTTCATATTTTTATTACACATATATAATTCTTGTTTTGATTTATTATAAAATAACACATATCAAATTATATATATATATATATATATATATATATATATATATATATGTATATGTATATATATATGTATATGTATATGTATATATATATATATATATGTATATGTATATATATATATATATGTATGTATATATATATATATATGTATGTATATATATATGTATGTATATATATATATATATATATATATATATATATATATATATATGTATGTATATATATATATATGATTTGTGCCTTGATATTTTTCTCATAATTATTATTGATCATATCTTGGTTTTTCTTAATTTTGTATATCATTTAATTTTTTTAATATATTGTGGAGTGAAAAAATTAATATTCTTAAATTATTATATGTTGCAAAAAAATTAGCAAAATTATAGTAAATTTACATTTCTCAATGACAAAAAAAACATATTATTTAATGTTTAATTTTTAAAAACCTAAAATACTAAATTTAAACTATAGTTTAAATTTCTATATATGTACATTGTAACCTTGAAATAAAATTATTATAAAATTATAAAATTAGTATTAAATATATAAATTCATAAGATATAAGATGATAATTTTTAATTTAATTTTTAAATTTAATTTTTATATTTGATTAACACAAGTGATAGGATTTATTTAACTTTTCAATTATAATCAATTATATCATATATATTCATATATACAAGAATATCATAACACTTTTAAGTCTTCATTTATTTTTCATAAAATATTTTTCATAAAAAAATGTGATTTGCATAATTGCATAATTGCATATGTCATTTGTATTTGTAGTATTTTGTAGTTTAAAAGAGTGATACCTAAAATTATAATAATGAAGAAAATCAAATTTCTTTTTTTAAAAAAGTGAAAGTTACTCTCTCCAAACATTTCATATTTATTATTAAACAAATAAAATATTTTTTTTATTTTAATATTTTATAATTATATTTTACACAAAACAAATAGAACCGAATTTAAACAAGTAATTTTAAGAGCTTTGAAATTGTAAATACATTCTCCCTTATCTTTACGTTCACTACCACCGCATATTCGTTTGTGTCTTTCGTGACAGTGGCAATAGTATCTCAAATGATGTTGAATTAAAACATTACCAAAATACTAACTATATTTACGGTATACCGCTCCTGGTGGATTTGGATCCCGAAGGGAGGTGGTGGAGGATGGGAATGAGGAGTTGGTGGAAGAGAATTAGAATGAGGAGGACGATGAAGAAGTTAAGAAGGAACACAAGAATCAGGAGGAGGACAAAGAGGATGAGGACTAAAAGGAAGAGGAGGACAAGAAGGATGAGGAGAATGGGGAAGAAAGTATGAGGAGAAGGAGGCGGTACCGTCGTATGAATCATTAATTGCTATCCGATTATGATTGATTAGTGGTTTGTGTTGATTGAAAATGCATGTTTGGACCTCACCACTTCTAATCTATTTTGGAGAATAAAAAATGAAAGAAAAGAAATAAAACTTTAAATATTAATTAGAGAAAATATTTAAACGTATTTTTCTTCCTTTAATTTATATTTTAATTGATTTTGGTCCCCTTAAATTAAAATGTTTGATTTTGATCTTATAAAATTGTTTGTTGTTATGTTATTACAAATTTGGATTTCTCTATTCTTAATGCCATGTTTGTGAGAGTAGAAAATGAAAGAAAAAAATGAAACATTTTAAATTTTAGTTAGAAAAGAAAATAAGGGAAAAAAGAGAACTTTATGACTTTAATAAATAAAAATAATGTGAACTCATTTTCTCCTTTTTTTTTTCCCTTTTCTCTTAATCTATACAAAGGAATGTTTTAAGTTTTGAAATTTTATGAAATGATCCCTAGAAAATTATGCTTCTTGTATTATTAATTCTTTCTTTCTTTCTTTCTTTTTTTTTTGGGATAAAGGAAGGAGCATACCCCCCCCCCCAAAAAAAAAAAAAAGAAGAAAAATTACAAAGGACTAATTCTTGGATATAAACTCTACATACATTAATTAGTAGTGAAAGTTTAATATATGAAAGAGAATTGTCTAATATAGTTAAACTTTGTTCTTTGAATAGACTATATCTAGTCAACTAATCAACATATTTGTTTCCCTCTCTATACGGGTGGTTGATGCATACATGCCAATTGTTTGCTAATAACTTTCGACATCTTTGGACTAAACTTCGTAACCTTAGGTTCCTCCTAGAGTTCCTATTAATCAAAAGATCCACAAGTGCTTTATAATTTAATTCCAAATACCCCTTTTCCCATGCCATTGTGAGAACTAGCACTCCCTATAATTCTGCAGTAGAAGCACCGTAGCTTCCCAGATTACGAATAAAACCAACAATCCACTCTCCCTTAAAATTCCGAAGTAGATCTCCATAACCACACTTAGGGGATTACATTTTTGTTGCACCATCACAATTAACCTTAATCCATCCGTCATTAGGGCATCTCCAGCAAACCTCAATGTTGCCTCTCCATTTACCAGCTCCTTGGTGTTGCATAATCTGCAAAGCCATGGAAATATCACTCATGTAATTTATAATGATCTATTTTGGTTAAGTAGGAAAGACAAAATTGGATAAAAAACAATCTTATTTCTTCAATGCCAAAGAAACCAAGTTGCCACACCCCACCTAATAATCCAATCTACTTCTTCCTGACTACTAAGCTTATTCTCCAAATTGAGTATAATCCATGGCAGTAAATCAACTGTAAAGAAAGCGCCCATCTCCGGACCTCTAACCATGGATAACCAAACTTGTTTAGCTATTAGGCAATCCCTTAAAGCGTATAAAATGTCTTCTATTACAGTATTGCATCTTGGACGGATCGAATTGCCCATGTTTCTCATTCCTTTTTCCTCATTAATGAGGATTCCTTTGTCAAAAACTCGCCAGAGGAAGAATTTAACTTTTTTGGCCCTTTCCAACTCCAGACATCCCTTAGCAAATGATTCTTATTACAATCCACCTAGACCGAGATCATGTTATAAACACTTCTGACAGAAAAACGTCCACTTCTTTCTCCCCTCCACATAATCTTTTCTGAACCCATGTCCTTACCAGGCGGCACGCATGCATGGAACTTAGCTACAATGTTTTTTGAAAATATCTCCCTGATCCTATCCATTTTCCAAACCCTGTCATTTGATATAGCTCAAGCAACAAGCATACTTTCTTCATGTTGAGAAATCAGAGCTAACGCATAATCTACTAACACGATATCATCCAGCCAAATATCTTTCCAAATATTGGCTATTTCTTCATCACCCGTACTTCGACCTGCACCTTGGTTGCAATGCAACCACACTTTACACATACCTTTCCCAAAAAAACAGGGAATTTGAATCTATAGCATAAATAACAGTTTTCCATTGATTATCTTTCCCATATTTAGGCATGACTACTTCAACTCAGAGATCTTAACAAGCCGAATATAAACTCCAAGTGAACTTTAGAATACACACCATTTATTTCTTTCAACAACTTAAAACCCAAGCCATCGGCAGATTTGTTTGGCAAATTTTTACCCAAGCCACAATATGGAGCTCTCTATCATTCAAATCATGACCCTAAATAAAAGAGTGTTCATATTCTTCAATCTTATTCAGCGGGGAGATAAGAATAGAAGCTAATTGCATAGTGTAAACTAGTAAATTCTAAATGACAAACTTGGCAAGAATTGCTTTACCGGTCATAAATAAGCAATCGGCTTTCTAGTCTGGTAACCTCTATTGCACTTTCTTAATTAAATAGCCATATGTATTTTTTGTAACTCATATATGAACCAAAGACACCCCAAGATATCTACCAGGATCTAAAGAAGGAGAGAAACCACTTTTGCTTACAATTTTTTTTTCTCAAATCTCATCTTTCACATTTCGAGAAAAGAAAATATTCATTTTTCCCAATTAATTTTGTGCCTAGAAATCTAACAAAACATTCTTAAACAACTGAGAACTGTATTTATTTAAGCCTATGTTGCTTTACTAAACAAAAGTAGATCATTAGCAAACATAAGATGAGAAATGGGTGGGCTAGATCAACCTACTCTCATTGGCATCCATTTCATTTTTTCAACTGTATCACAAATGATATGGGACAACTTATCCATACAGAGGACAAAAATACAGGAGACAGGGAATTTTCTTGTCAAATCCCACGAACAAGTTTGAACTTTCCAGTTTTGTTATAATTTAATAAAACATTGACTGAGCCTGAATACATTTCATTACCAACTCCGTAAGAGACTAATCTATATGCTTTCTCTAAATCCATTTTGATTGTGAAAAATTCTTTCTTGGTTCTCATACTTCTCATAGAGTGAATCATTTCTTGGGCTATAATTACATTGTCTCTAATCTAATGACCAACAACAAAACTGACTTGAAAGAAGGGCATTAAATTAGGCAATAATTGCTTTAAATTGTTTACAATTATTTTCCTCACACATTTGTATACGATATTGCATAAAGAGATTGGATGAAATTGATTGATAAACTCAGGTTTGTCTATTTTAGGTATAAAACAAATCAGAGTTTTATTAACATCATGAATGTCTCTACGCTGTAAAACATCATTAATAAACTGAAAAATATTGCTTACTACTGTATTTCAATTTGATCGCTAAAGTAAGGAGAGATACCCATTAATGCCCGATGCATTTTTACTGTCAACGGAAAACACTGCCCTCTTAATTTCAACATCTGTGAGCAGGGCTCTAAGGTTTGAATTTTGATCAATACTAAGGCTAGGAAAACTCATTGTAGTTTCAACCCTTATATGTGTAACATCTTGCTCAAAAAGATTCTAGTAAAATTTCTTTTATCATAGCAAACAACTCTTCCGGGTGTTCTACCCAATTATCATCAGAGTTTCTAAGCATATTGATTATGTTAAGTGTTTCTTTTGGTAATCATTTTGGCATGATAATAACTCGTGTTTTTTATCACTCTTATACAGGCACTCAGATTTAGATTTTTGCTGTTAAAGAATCTTTTCTTACTTTAAAATCTTTGTTAACTCAGTTTGTGATTCTTTTTTCAAGCAACTTAAGTAGTAATTATAATTTCTCTCTAAGGATCTTTGGATGCATAAAATTTTGGCTAGAAGTTCCTTTTTCCTCTTTTTGATATGCCAAAAAACGGTTTTATTACGCTCCAAGAGTTCTATAGTTAAGGTTGCTAGGGCCGTTGTAATTTCTACATCAGCTCTCCCCACTAAAAAGAAAGAATTATTAAAATTTTTGAGTTAATCATGCAGCCTCAAATCTAAACGGATAGTTACCTGTATCTAAAGGTTTCCCAAAAATATTGATCAGAATGGGATGATGATTAGAGTATATATATATATATACACACACACACACTCAGGGTAAAACTTTAACATAGCTTCCCAAACACAAATACGCCGATTCATATTGCACAGAGCATGGTTCTGTTTTACAAACAAACGATCACAGTTTCCAACTACCAGGCCGTTCCAAGTAAACTTCCCCTTTGAATTTCGAACTCCAAGAGATTGTGATTATTTATTCTTTCATTAAAAATTTGTGCTTTATGCCATTTAAAAGGAGATCCCTTTTTTCTCACTAGAATCTCTAATATCATTTAAGATTTAAAAAAACAAATAATTTTCCTCCAAATCAGAGTAATCTCCACATTTGGGCATCAAATTCTCCAGAAATTAGAACAAATAAACCATATTTCGAGGAGAAATAGTAAATGTTCGGGAAAAAAAGGCAATAAAAGAGAAGTAAACGAACCTTAGCCTCCTTTCTGATAAAAGTAGAACAAAACTAGGGACTGAAAATAGGCGAAAAAATTACAACAGATGAATTAGATGAACTTAGTAAAAAGAAATCAACGCCGTCACAGTTGAATATGGGAGAGGGAAAAGCAAAATGGGAAAATATTTGAGATGGAAAATATATACGCAGTTTTGATGTGAGAGGATATCAAGTACAATTGGTGAATTTAGTGCATCGTACACTTGAAAATGTCATTTTTCTAAGTTTCGTTTATTTTAATGAATTTTTTTTATAAAATATAATTATAATATGTTAAAATAAAGAAAAGTATCTTACATATTTAATTTAAATATAAAGAATTTGAAAAAAATAGTTTCGTATTTGCATGTTTTCTTCCCTAATGTGCTGCAAATTGGTCCAAGTCATAAATTGAGGATCATAAAAATGACTACATAAATTATATAAATTATTACATTAGTATTTTGATTTTCGTTGAATTATTGTTAGCTCAACAAGTTATTTCTAAGAATGGCAAAGGACGAAGGAAGATAAAAATTTATCTCCAATATATATTCTCATTCATGAAATTAATTGGCTTATCCACAAAAGCGAATTAAAATTTAGGATTGGTTTAATAGGTACAAATGTGTTTTCGTAAAAAGGATTTAAGTGGTTTGTGAAGTTTTTGTCGAGTTTTTCCATACTGATTGTGGAAAGAGTTGAACCCGGTTACAACAACTTTGTGACGAAAGAATTGGTTAGTGTTAGGGTTTCACTCAATGGTCGAGAGGATTGTTGTGTTGGCCTACATAAATTATGAAATGAGTTCATGAGTATGAAAAAAAGTTTTAATTTTTGTGGTTGAAAAAGTGTAAAAAAAATCCAATAATTTTTAATGAACAATGATTAGTGCAATACATGAAAGGAGTAGATATTGTAAATTTTCTAACTTTGTTGCCTCCCAAAAAAATTCAAGAAATTCACAAATGAAACATTAACCAGTTAAAATATCCACACGTTCCAATCTAAACAAAAGTCAATGTTGGTATAGATAGCATAATCTGTTGATTTGCCACCTAAATCTTGACCATGTTCAAAACTTAAAATTCGAGGTTACATTTATTGGATATTTTCAAAGCATCGATTCAAAGTTACATTAGAGATTACATTTGATGAAGGGTATGATCTAACTTTCTATGTCAATTTATTAAGCATTTGCCCCTTATTTTTATAATTAAAGTGACTTCACATTGATATGAACTTACTAGAAGTAGGATATGTTGCCCCATTTTAAACTTAGGGCATGTCATTGATCTTTTTGAGAACGATATACAACAAAGTTATACAACAAACTTTAATAGCTGAGTCAATTCAAGAGATTATAAATTAATTAACTTTATTCTCTCTTTTATGCTTCATTGAACAAAAAAATGCATGATTTGAACTAATAATAATAAATAAATAGATAATAGTTAATATATGGAGCTTAATTGTATTATTGTCGAATCATAATTATGATGTTTTGAAATAGATAATTTTTTCTTTCAATCTGTTAATTGATATAATACAAAAACCTCCAAGAAAGATGCAATAGAGAAGATTTATCCATTTTATGTTAATTAATCATACAATTAAATTATTTTTCAGCATAGTAATCCTATTAATAATGGTAGAAAAAGAAAGATATATATTATAAAACACAAATAGATACATGAGTAAATTTTCATCTAAAACCAAAAAGTATCAAATTCTTAAAAATAAATTTATTCTACAGGGTAAAAGAAAGCAAACTGATGAATACTAAGATACATTCTAAGAAGCCTTTTTGAGTAGCCAAACTGGAGCTGGAAAAAGCCGTTCAACGTTAGGGTAAAGTCTTTTGAAACTCCCATCCTCCAAGTCGAACACACCAATATCTTGACCCCCAAGAATTTGTCTGAAGTGAAGGTCAAACTTGTCATCAGTGTAGTAAATACGATTTCCTTTCCCATCTGTCAAAGTTTGAGGTAACACGCACATTGAGGTATTATATCCAAGCAATAAAACATAACCATTCAAGTTATTGACTTCCAACCATTTGATCTTTTTGCCGTGTCTGGCCAACTTGTATATATTGAATCGAACTGTCTTGTAATAATAATCATTTTTAGTTTCATCAAACTTCACATCTAATTGTCTCTTGACCAACAGCAAACCCAATGGGGTTCCAACCACATAAGTAGAGTTTGAATAAGCATCTCCTTTATAACATGGCGGTGTCACTCGAACAATCCCTCCTGAGATTTTTTTTGTATTTGTATCGAAGCTAAATTTATATAGTTGAGCTTTCCGATTTACAACATAAATTTTACCTTCATAAAATGTGGCATCTTCTACAACCGAACCAAAATCTTGAAAGGCTGTCCAATTATTATTACCGAGCCTACAATAACCCAATTGTCCAAGATCTCCATAAATAGCTAGAGCCATAAAATCTTGGACATGTTCAGGCTGCGATGCTAAAATAAGCTTTCTAATCTGCAATTTTTGCATATGAACCTTGTCAAGAGTAAACAGTAAATCCTCGCAGTTGTCCTAAGGACATATTCCTCATTATCTTTATGAGGCTGATAATCAATTACATTTGGAAACGCTAAGAATGGTGGAAGATCGACATCAACTTTTGTAAATGGATTTAACATTCGCACTGTTCCATCAATTGCAACGGTGATCAACCATTCATAATAAGAGCCGCGAAAAATAGTATTCTGCGTTTTTGGTAACTCGACATAGTATACTTTGCTCTCTCCAATATTAAAAAATGGACGAAATATCTCCTCTTCGTTATCAAAGGGTAGAACCAATGATAGAGTTTCAATGTATTTTGGATTCTTGGGCAGTTCGCAGTGCCACTGTCTACAAACTGCACGAATTCGAACATAGCTGTCATAACAGTCAACATGCTTTATTATTGCATCCAATAGCTCAAAATGAAGCTCCGCCCATAGGCCATGCTCGATGGCCATATTATTGCAGATGTTGACATTAGGGTTTGCCATTAGACTCTGCCAATCGGAATAGAATTATGCAGAGCTATACACTTAAATATCCAATTTTCATTCTCAATTACAAACTAATGCAAATGAAGCCTAATAAAAGCATGCAGAAGAACAAAATTCGATCAATGCACCGGAAAAAAAAATATAAAATAGCCTTTCAAGGTAATTGAAATCTTCCCATTCAACTTTAGAAATTTGGATATCACTCTTTGAACTTATAGGAAAGTTATAAAATTTATGAAAAAAAACTACTCAATAATTTCTAAAGTTTAAGGGATAAAATTCAACTCCTTAAAATTTGAAGGGTATTTTATAATTTTTTTTTCTCAGCATAACTACATGATTGAAACAAACACCTAAATCTTTCGCTGTCTGCTCTCGGTGTATAAAATCCTAATTGACAAGTGAACAAATAACATAATTCGAACAATTAAACTGAGAATAATAAAAATTGCCTTTCCAAGTATAACTAGTTCAGAAACTAAAAAAACAGGAACTATATGCTGCAGCAATTCAAATGACAAATAACATACAGAATCAGCAGCCACCATAAACCATAGCGAACAAAATTTTCAAACCGAAAATCGAAACAAATAGACAAACACAAACTCTGAATTCAGTTGTAAGGGAAAAAAACCCCTCTTAGAATATACTTTTTATCAATTAAGAATATATCCTAAAACAAGAATTATATAAGAGTATCAGTAGGCATACCCGATTGATTTGCTTGAGTTGTGGAGAGAAGGAATGATGAAGATCTGGGGGGTTTGACAGAGTAGAGTTGAGGATCTAAGGGAAGAAGACGACGGGAACGGCAGAAGAACAAAAGAGGCTGTTCCTCGAGTTTAACGATAATGGAAAAAACGAAACCAGTCAATTCTATAACGATGGGATTAGCTAGGTTTATGCGAGTTAGATCAGATCAGATCTGTCATGTATCACCGTGTTCTTGATTCATAGGGCGACAGGATCCTAAATATTGCAGAGAAATTCTTGTATAATACTATGATAATTATGACATCTTTTCTTAATTATAGGTAATAAATAACTGTTATTAATTTTTAAATTAAAATTTATTTTAATTTTTATGAAATTAAATTTTTATTAATTTCATCTCTTATATTATATTAATTTAATTTTTATAAAATTAAAAATTTTTAAATTTTAATCTCTTCATATATAAAATGAAATTTATGAGTCACAAAAGAATTAAAATTAAAAAAATTTTAATTTTATAAAAATTAAATTGATATAAATTTTAATTAGGAAAAAAATTATAAAATTCAATTTTATAAAAATTAAAATAGATTTTATAATATATTTTTTATTTTTAATATCTTAAAAACTAAAAAATTAAAATTTTAAAGTATAAATTCCACAAACTAACACATGAATAAAGAAATTAGCAATTATTATTTATTTATTAGTTATAATAATTAAAGATATATAATATAATTGAAATATATGTGCCGCATAAAATAGTAGGAAGAGACAAAAAAAAAAAAATGCCAAATCGATTCCTCCATTCCTTCTTTAGTAAAAGTTGTTTTTATTCCAAAGTTCTATTATAATATGCCTTTACCCAACCTTAAAAAGTAAAATTTTAATTTATTTTACAATTAAAATTTAAAAAAGAGTTCCATACATCTTAAGTTTAGTTTACCTCCATAACAGTGATGAATTCAGATTAAGGGGTGAAAATTTAAGCAACAAAAAGTTAAAAATTGAATTTATTAGAAAAATAATTAAATAGTTTCGCATAGTATATCATAAGGAATATTCAACCAAGCTCCTTTTATCTGAATGGAGTAAAAAGCAATTCCGACATATTTTGCGTAACTCAATTTAATATCTATTGGATTTTGATAGTTTAAATTTCATAAAGAAACTCTCTTCATAGTAGGCTTTATATTTAATCAAACATTAGCCTGATTCACTCTTGAAATATCACCAAAACCTATTGGGAGCTTGTAGAACCTGTAATTAATGGCATTCACAACCTAGAGGCTACTCTCATTTGATCAACACACAAACTACAAACCTTGTTCTTATTTGTTGTAATACTAAATTGTCAATAACGTTTTGTGACTTATCCGACACACAAAATATAGGCCTTGGGCTTTACATCTAATTAGATATTAATTCCATTCTCTCTCAAAATATCACCAGAACCTATTGGGAGCTTTTAGAAGCCTCAACTAATGGCATTCACAACCTATATATAGAGGTTGTTATAATTTGATCGGCACACAAACTAAAACACTAGTCTTAACTATTATAACACCGAATTGTCAATAACATTATTTACAGCTTATTCAGCCATAATTTTCAATCGAAAAAGAAAATTTCTTAGCAAGAAAATTTGATTTTTTGATAAATTATTTATAATCATGTATTTTTCCTCATTTGTATAGAATAAAGGGCTCAAATAATGGATTTTCAATTGATAAACTTCTCACGCCTCCTTTGAAAATTTGATCAGAGAATAGCAATTGGATAAAAGAGACTCTCAAGGCTTGTGAAATCAAATTTCTCCGTGAAAATGTTTAATCTATGGCTAGTGTATTCATTTATGGGTTTTTCAGGAAACATTGTCATTGGCGATAGGGAAAAGCTATTTACACTACTAGTAACTCTGGGAATCCATGAAATTGTCTTAAAATGTTCATTGGTTGCTATAGGAAAGGAAGGATTTTTGAAGCCTAACAACTAGATTTCTCTGACAAAATATTCAATCGATTCTTTCTTTGACCGCTTGATGTATTCATTTGTGAATTTTGCAAATCTGGCGATACCACAAAGGTTGGTAACCGATCTGGGAGACATTAAGATTGAATCCAAAAGCTAATCATTCAAGGGAAACTCATTTTTCCAAAGAAATTCTTTGTTCTGTTATAAAGCTTGAAAATCTCAACAATGGCAACTTTAAAAGGAGAGATAGAACAATTGTTAAGGATCTGGGGCTTTGGCTCAAGAAACGACAGAGCTCCTTTGCTATAATGTGAAGAACAAAAACATGAAAATCCCATTGTTTGCCATAACGGCACACTTTTCAAGACAACGTGAAAATTTAGTTGATTTGGTATGTAAATTGGAAAAATAGGTATGTAAAATTATTTCTTTTTTGAAAAATTGTAATATGATTTTTTGTCGTCATCTTAAAAAATTATCTTTATTTTGTATGATATTATGTTTGAAAAATTTTCAAATATTGTGATTTTTTTTGAAAAATTATCATATGATTCTTTCATTATCTTAAAAAATTATTTTTATTTCATATGATATTACATTTGAAATTTTTGAAAAACTATAATATGATTCTTTCATTATTTAAAAAAAATTATTATTATTTCATGAAATATTACATTTGAAATTATTTTCAAATAATATGATTTTTTCATTATCTTAAAAAAACTATCTTTATTTTTGGTGATATTACATTTGAAATTATTTCAAATAACATGATTCTTTCTTTTTTTTGAAATATTATAATATGATCCTTTCATTATGTTAAAAAAATTATCTTTATTTTAAATGATAATCTTTTGGCATTATTAAAAAGTCCTAGGTAGTTTTGGCTAGAAAATCCTAGGGATAATTCTTTGACTTGAAAGATAATCCTTTGACCTAAATGATAATCCTTTGGTATCACCAAAAAATCTAAGACAAATTTTTAGCAAAACAAAAGATTTCTAGTGTAATCCTTCCTTCAAAGATGATAAGATCTAGTTAACAATTGAATGGATCTAATCTTTTAATACCCTCATCTGAATAGACAACAGATGAAAAAGCAAAATCGAAAATGAATCATTCAAGTAGATATATCAATGACTTGTTGGAAACCAAGAACTAGTTATCTTCAAAGAAATAATTACTACCTTGTGTACATTAGACAAAATCCAAACAATAATAATGCATTGAACATAAGGAAGGAAGTTGAGAATAGGAGAGTAAGCAATCTAAAAAAAAAAAAATGAAATTAAAAAATGCAAATCAAATGGCTGAGATTCATTTGAAAACTAGAATTGTCATAATTGTTAGAGGCACTTAAGGGCCATGATGTGCAAAATGACATGATTCACAAAGGTGAGAGGGCAAGTGATAAAAACAAACCATTTTTATTCGAACGGACTAAAGAGCAAGCTGAACTTTTTGCATAGCTGAACTTAATATCTACTAAATTTTGATAGCCCAAATTCTAGAAAGAACTCTCTTCACCTTACATCCAATCCTATATAAGCCCAATTTTTCCTTAGAATATTACCAAAATTTGCTGTAAGTTTCTAGAACATATGATAAAGGAATTCCAGAAGAATAAGATTAGTGTTGTCGGTTATACAAATAACTGCTCCCATATGAATATTAAATTGATTCGTACTAATTAATTAAAATTTGATACATTAATAAATTGTTATTCAATAATATGGAAATATTTTTATTTTAATTAAAAACCTTAAGATTTAAGAAATAATCAAAATAAATATAAATATTGATAATTTAATTTTTTATTTGAATAATATTTTTAATATTTAAATAATTAATTATAAAAATAATCATATTATATTCGAGTATTTGATTACTAAAAATGTGATAACAGTTCAGTGGCAGGAATGTGATTTCCCGCCGAGTTAAATTAGATTTGTCACAGAAATATACGATTGAACAGTCACGGATAATGTAGACAAAGATAAAGGCCGTATTTTACAATTAACAATTAGCAATTGATTGAATTAATTAACTATTAATTATTAGTTAATTTAATCAATTTATAATATTAATTATCTAAATAAAAATATTTAATAAAATTAGTTATTTATACATAAATGATATACAATGATATAAGTAAATTTTATGATTTATTTAAACACATATATATATTATATGTACAAAATAATCTGATTATTTTTTATTTTATTAAATAATTATATAACAATATTTTTAATATATTATAATAAATATTTGATTAAAATATTAATTTTATTACATAAATTAAATTAATAAAAATTAATTAATTAATTATTATTTGTAACAAGCCATTTTATTCTAATATATATTAAATTAATACGTATATATATATCGTAGGATATACAGTAGTACAGTGGTTAAGTAATAAATTCTTAGGAGCACAGATTCAGCTACTTCTAAGTGGCATTTTTAACAGATCAATAAATAGAATTGATAAATTATTATCGTTATATAATTTTAAAGTAATTTTTATTTTTTTATAAATATTTATTAAAACAATTATTTGAGAAAATTAGGTTCTACGATTTCTTTTAAATTAACTAATTGAGAGTAATAAATTGATTGAATTAACTATTTATTAAATATAAAAATAAGTCAATCAATCAGTTAAAAATTGATAATTTTTTTTACCAAACACTCTCAAAAACTAATTCAATGAATTCATTCCTAAATTTGTTTAGGTTTAAAATTTGCCCTTAAATATTTTAAATTTACTCTATCTCCTTAAACAAATAGGGATGAATTTAGAGAGAGTCAAAAGAAAAATATACTTTTAAATAATTAAATATAATCATTTTAAATTTGAATACAGTTTATATCTTCTTTGAAACTCTTTCACTTGAAAATTTTCCTTTCAAACAAAAATTTTCTTTCCAAATCAGCCTTCATAAAAATTTGTATCAAATATAGTTCAATTCATTTTTCTTTTCAGAAAAGTTAAAATAGTTAGAGTATTTAATGCTCTATTTACCATTTTTATAATTTATTACACTAATTTACTTTTTAGAATTTAATATATTATATTAATTTATTTTTTATTATTTTTAAATAAATGAAACATTTTACAATGTATTGATAAGGTATATTTAATATTTATCATAAAAATTTATAATTATTTTTAAAATAATTTTTATATTTATCTTAAAAATATTTAAAAAAGGATATAAATAGAAAATGAAATGAGGATGTCATATTTTATCATACTAATTTACTTTCTTTCTAAATTTAATATATTATAATTATTTAGTTTTCTTACTCTTTTCAATAAATAAAATTTTTTGTAATCTACTAATAAGTTATATTTAATATTTATTTTAAAAATTTTATAATTATTTTTAAACTAATTTTAATACTTGTCTTAAAATTCTTAAAAAAAAGATATGCATTGAAAATAAAATGAGAAGGTTATATTTTGTCATATTAATTTACTTTTATTCTAAATTTAATATATTATAGTTATTAAATTTCCTATCATCTCTTAAATAAATAAAAAATTTAGTAATCTACTAAAAATTATATTTAATATTTATTTTAAAAATTTTATAATTATTTTATAAATAATTTTAATATTTATCATTTTTTAAACTCAGGTTGGACTGACCAGTTCAACCAATCCAACTTGAGAACCGATCCTTAATCCAGTTTAGGTGATAGGTAATACCTGGGGTGGTTCAATCACTTTGAACTTGTTGAAATATGATAATTACATGAAAATCCACCGAATCAGATTATGAACTAGTTCAAATAGGTTTCCATTCTGTACTTCACTTAGTATATGTCATTGAATATATATATATTCAATATTTACAATCATATCATTTAACAATCAAAATATATATATATATATTATATAATAAATTATATTAATTAAGTTTATATTAAATATAACTTTAAATCATGTTATTTTAATTGATTTCATTTTTTAAATATTTTTAACTTTATTTAAATTATATTATATGTATTACTATAAATATTAGTAATAAAATATATTTATTTTTACATAGTGATAACATATAAATTAAAATTTTTTAAAAATTAGATTATTAATAACTTAAAAATATTAATTTATAATGTAATATGTTGTTTTTTTTCATTATATATATTTATAAATATAAAAATGCATTAACCGATTTAGTCATCTAGTTGAACTGATCTAATCTTCACCTGCTCATCTTACTGGGTTTTAAAACATTAATATTTATCATAAAAATATTTTAGAAAAAGATATGCATAAAAAGTGAAATAAAATGAAATTAATGATATATCACTTTATATTAACTTGATATGTCACTTTATATTTGTACAACTTATTTTTACTTTTTTTTAAAAGGTTAGTATCAAGAATATTAAAAATCTTACAAAAAGATATGAATAAAGGAAAAATAATTTTTAAGTATATTTAATAAACCTAAAAATATTAAAAAGCCAATATAAATAATCTTAAAAATTATTGTTATTATTACTATCATCATCATCATCATCATCTTTCTCTAAAATTCTTCCACATATAAATTTTTCTCCCAAAATAAAAAATAATTCCTTAAAAACTAATTTCCAAAAAAATTCATATCAATGAGTATTTAATATAATATTTGTAATTTTTATATTTTATTAAAATAATATATTTTATTAAAATTTATATATTATAATTATTTAATTTTTATCCTCTTTTAAATAAATAAAAAATTTACAATCTATTGATTAATTTATTTAATATTTATTTTAAAAAATTAATATTTTTTATTTTTTATTTAAATATATTTTATATTTCTAATAAATTATATATATATATATTTTAAATCATTATAGTACTCTTATAATTATAATATTATGATAAATATAATGCTTATACGAACATATATTTTATTTTTTATTATCACTTTATTTTACTAAAATTAATTTAGTTTATTATAAATATATATTTAAATTTTATATTGTAGATATATTTTTAAAATGTATTATTTATAATACTATCCTTTCATGCTGTTAATTAAATTTAATAAATATTATAATAGATTTTTTACTATATTTTAAATCACATTGAACTTTAAATTATTAATTTTATTGTTTCACTAATATTATTATTAGTTAATGTTTCAAACACACTAAACTTAAAATTATTTCTAAGTATAATATTTATGTAATTTAAAATAATTATTTTTTTATTTAAGCATATTTTATATTCTTAATAAATTATTTGTATATGTATATATTATAAATAGTTATAGAACTTATATATAATAAATCATAATATATTTTTTATTAAAAATATTATTATTATATTTTTAAACTATTTGTAAAATATATAGGTTTGATGGGATTGAACATCTGATTTCTCAAACTTTAATTTTTTATTTAATTACTGATTTTAATATGTCACATTAAACTTTTCATAAAATAAAAGGTTTTTATAAAAATTTAAAAACGGAAAGTGATATATGTATTTAAATACATGTATACTAGTTAGTGACCCATTCATTGTATGAATAAATATTTATTTCAATATCAGGCCAAAAAAATATTTATTTCAATAGTATAATATTATAATTATATTTTAATCATTTATAAACAAAATCAGATAAAAATTTGGTTGATATATAGCTGATAACTCTAAGAAAAAAGTCATATCTCTTTTAATTTTGTTCAATATTTAAATATATATTTGATTGTGAATTCAAATATTGCATTGATTATATAATATTTTTTAATATAATTATTATCATTAATATTAATATTTAATAATATGATTTACAATAACAATAAATTTTGTGTAATGACAATATATTTTTTATTCATCATATTAAAATATAAAATAAAATTTTGAAAGTTGTAATTTTATATTATATATGGATGTTTATTTTAATAATATAATATTTTAATTATAAATTAATTATTTATAAAGAGGATTATATGAAAAATTAATTAATATATAGCCAACAATTGTAAGAAAGAAGTCATCTCTCTAACTTTAAGATACCAAATTCAAGCTTCATTTGATGAGTGTAAGTGGGATTATTCATTTGTTTATAGAAATAAAAGGTGATTTTATTAAATGAAAATGAAGAAAAAAGGAATTTTAAGCAAAAATTTGCAAATTTTTAATTGGATATAAAATGAGATGAAGATAAGGATTAAAAAAATTTTAATCAAATCAAATGAAAATAAAAAGTAAAAATTTTTTAAATAAAATTAGATGAAGATAAGGATAAAATATATTTTAAATTTTAAAATAGAAAATATTAAATTTTTTAATCTCAATATTTTTATACAAATCTAAATAATAAAAAATAACCTATTCATATATATTGTCAATTGCAAGCTTGTAAATTTTATAACTGATAGTCTATATGTTCACATGTCAATTCTCCTCCTTCCGTAATTTCTTTTGAAATTGTGTTTTCCTATTAAACAATATAAAATAGATAAAAGATTTTGCCTAATGAAATAAGCTACATAAATTATATAAAAATGTATACTTTTACAGCTTTATATATCAAGAATCTATTAAGTTAATGAGAATTAATTAAGTTACATTTTTTTTGAAAAGGAAAAAATATAATGAAATGAAATAATTATAATAAAAAAGGACAATCAAACTACAACAATAATAGTATAAAAAAGAAACAAAAAAATTATAGAAAAGAATTTATGACAGAAACTTTGGATCAACCAATTGTAAAAAGTTAAAAATAATAAAAAAAATACTTACAGATAATAAAAATGAAAATAAAAATTTTCATCTCAAAAAAATGATAATTTTAAAGTGACTAAAGATAGAAAGAGAAAAGAAACAAAACATGAATATAAGTTGAGGAGCTTTTTATGATAATAACATATTTTTTATGAGAATAAAATAATTAGATAGTTGTAAACTTAAAGATTAAGATGAAAACTTTCATTTCAAATAAAATGATAGCTTTGAAGTGTTTAAAAGTAAAGAGAGAAAAGAAATAGAATATGAATATAATTTGGGAAGGTTTTTATAAGACCGAAATAAATAGTTGTGAATTTTAGTAATTGATAAAAATTCAAATTTAAATTTTTAGTAGGAATTGATTTACTATTGGAAAGGTAAATGAAAAGAGAAATTAGTAGCTTTACATTTATTATTTATTATTGATGACTAATAAATGTGAGAAAATTACATTTTTATTTCATAATTTATCTTTCAAGTGGGTAAAAAATGATAAATTAACTTTTAATTAAAAAAATGATAGATTGACATGTTTCCAATTATGAGAGTAACACTTATCATAATAAGATGTAAGAAATAATATCACTAATATATAAGATAAAAAAATTTATATTTTTAATTATAGTATTTTAAATATATAAATTATATTACTCTAATGATAATTTTTTGATAATATTTATTTATAAAATATAAAATATATATTATTTTTAACTTAAAAAAGAATATCGTACATTGCTTAGTAAAAACTAACATTGTGATCACGGTTCAGCTATGTTTACGCGTGTTTAGTGGGTAGGAGTAGGATTCTATGAAGAGTAAAAAATTTATGCTTTGTTTGAATAAGGGGAAGAAATTGTGAAAGAAAGAAAATTTTCAAGTTTTTATCTCTTTCGTATTTGGATGGAGAGAAAAGAGAAAAGAAAAAATATTAAATGTAAAATTTGTAGTTAGAATTTTTTTTTAACAATTCAAATTTTTAAAATTTTTCTCTTCTATTTTCTTTCTAATTTGAATTTAAAATTTTTTTATTTTTTTCATCTATTTTCTCCTTTTCCAAAAAAAGGATTAAAGTTAGATTTGTCACGAAAGATATGATTGAAAAGACAAAAATAAAAAGTAATTCAACAGCCTTTGGCTTCAGAATTTGATCACTCCTACCGTTATGAAAGAAAAAGAATAATTCATGAATTTCATTCCTAAATGTGTTTAACTTTACAAGATGCCTTTAAATATATCTTATGTTTACCGTACCTCGACTGTGGGTCAAAATTAAGCTAAGGGGAAGTTAAAAATAAAATTTATTATAAATGTAATTAAATGATTTACATAATATTAAAAAAATAAACGTTGAAGGGATAAAATCAGTTCCCACACTTACAAGTTGCAAAAGTAACATTTCTTAGGAAGAAAATTTTTTTAATACTGCATTAATATTGAAAATTTATTATTATTTCTATATAAAAGGGTCCAAGAGTTCTATAGTTAAGGTTGCTAGGGCCGTTGTAATTTCTACATCAGCTCTCCCCACTAAAAAGAAAGAATTATTAAAATTTTTGAGTTAATCATGCAGCCTCAAATCTAAACGGATAGTTACCTGTATCTAAAGGTTTCCCAAAAATATTGATCAGAATGGGATGATGATTAGAGTATATATATATATATATATACACACACACACACTCTAGGTAAAACTTTAACATAGCTTCCCAAACACAAATACGCCGATTCATATTACACAGAGCATGGTTCTGTTTTACAAACAAACGATCATAGTTTCCAACTACCAGGCCGTTCCAAGTAAACTTCCCCTTTGAATTTCGAACTCCAAGAGATTGTGATTATTTATTCTTTCATTAAAAATTTGTGCTTTATGCCATTTAAAAGGAGATCCCTTTTTTCTCACTAGGATCTCTAATATCATTTAAGATTTAAAAAAACAAATAATTTTCATACAAATCAGAGTAATCTCCACATTTGGGCATCAAATTCTCCAGAAATTAGAACAAATAAACCATATTTCGAGGAGAAATAGTAAATGTTCGGGAAAAAAAGGCAATAAAAGACAATTAAACGAACATTAGCCTCTTTTCTGAATGAAGTAGAACAAAACTAGGGACTGAAAATAGGCGAAAAAATTACAACAGATGAATTAGATGAACTTAGTAAAAAGAAATCAACGCCGTCACAGTTGAATATGGGAGAGGGAAAAGCAAAATGGGAAAATATTTGAGATGGAAAATATATACGCAGTTTTGGTGAGAGAGGATATCAAGTACAATTGGTGAATTTAGTGCATCGTACACTTGAAAATGTCATTTTTTTAAGTTTCGTTTATTTTAATGAATTTTTTTATAAAATATAATTATAATATGTTAAAATAAAGAAAAGTATCTTACATATTTAATTTAAATATAAAGAATTTGAAAAAAATAACTTCGAATTTGCATGTTTTCTTTCCTAATGTGCTGCAAATTGGTCCAAGTCATAAATTGAGGATCATAAAAATGATTACATAAATTATATAAATTATTACATTAGTATTTTGATTTTCGTTGAATTATTGTTAGCTCAACAAGTTATCTCTAAGAATGACAAAGGACGAAGGAAGATAAAAGTTTATCTCCAATATATATTCTCATTCATGAAATTAATTGGCTTATCCACAAAAGCGAATTAAAATTTAGAATTGGTTTAATAGGTACAAATGTGTTTTCGTAAAAAGGATTTAAGTGGTTTGTGAAGTTTTTGCCGAGTTTTTCCATACTGATTGTAGAAAGAGTTGAACTGGGTTACAACAACTTTGTGACGAAAGAATTGGTTAGTGTTAGGGTTTCACTCAATGGTCGAGAGGATTGTTGTGTTCGCCTACATAAATTATGAAATGAGTTGGGTGTTGATTCATGAGTATGAAAGAAAGTTTTAATTTTTGAGCTAATTTTTGTGGTTGAAAAAGTGTAAAAAAAATCCAATAATTTTTATTGAGCAATGATTAAAAATCCAAAAAGTGTAAAAAAAATCCAATATATGAAGAAAGGAGTAGATATTGTAAATTTTCTAACTTTGTTGCCTCCCAAAAAAATTCAAGAAATTCACAAATGAAACATTAACCAGTTAAAATATCCACACATTCCAATCTAAACAAAAGTCAATGTTGGTATAGATAGCATAATCTGCTGATTTGCCACCTAAATCTTGACCATGTTCAAAACTTAAAATTCGAGGTTACATTTATTGGATATTTTCAAAGCATTGATTCAAAGTTACATTAGAGAATATATTTGATGAAGGGTATGATCTAACTTTCTATGTTAATTTATTTAGCATTTGCCCCTTATTTTTATAATTAAAGTGACTTCACATTGATATGAACTTATTAGAAGTAGGATATGTTGCCCAATTTTAAACTTAGGGCATGTCATTGATCTTTTTGAGAACGAGATACAACAAAGTTATACAACAAACTTTAATAGCTGAGTCAACTCAAGAGATTATAAATTAATTAACTTTATTCTCTCTTTTATGGTTCATTGAAAAAAAATGCATGATTTGAACTAATAATAATAAATAAATAGATAATAGTTAATATATGGAGCTTAATCGTATTATTGTCGGATCATAATTATGATGTTTTGAAATAGATAATTTTTTCTTTCAATCTGTTAATTGATATAATACAAAAACCTCCAAGAAAGCATGCAATAGAGAAGATTTATCCATTTTATGTTAATTAATCATACAATTAAATTATTTTTCAGCATAGTAATCCTATTAATAATGGTAGAAAAAGAAAGATATATATATTATAAAACACAAATAGATACATGAGTAAATTTTCATCTAAAACCAAAAAGTATCAAATTCTTAAAAATAAATTTATTCTAAAGGGTAAAAGAAAGCAAACTGATGAATACTAAGGTACATTCTAAGAAGCCTTTTTGAGTAGCCAAACTGGAGCTGGAAAAAGCCGTTCAACGTTAGGATAAAGTCTTTTGAAACTCCCATCCTCCAAGTCGAACACACCAATATCTTGACCCCCAATAATTTGTCTGAAGTGAAGGTCAAACTTGTCATCAGTGTAGTAAATACGATTTCCCTTCCCATCGGGCAAAGTTTGAGGTAACACGCACATTGAGGTATTATATCCAAGCAATAAAACATAACCATTCAAGTTATTGACTTCCAACCATTTGATCTTTTTGCCGTGTCTGGCCAACTTGTATATATTGAATCGAACTGTCTTGTAAAGATAATCATTTTTAGTTTCATCAAACTTCACATCTAATTGTCTCTTCACCAGCAGCAAACCCAATGGGGTTCCAACCACATAAGTAGTGTTTGAATAAGCACATCCTATATCACACGGCGGTGTCACTCGAACAATCCCTCCTGAGAATTTTTTTGTATTTGCATCAAAGCTAAAATTATATAGTTGAGCCTTCCGATTTACAACATAAATTTTACCTTCATAAAATGTGGCATCTTCTACAACCGAACCAAAATCTTGAAAGGCTGTCCAATTATTATTACCGAGCCTACAATAACCCAATTGTCCAAGATCTCCATAAATAGCTAGAGCCATAAAATCTTGGACATGTTCAGGCTGCGATGATAAAATAAGCTTTCTAATCTGCAATTTTTGCATATGAACCTTGTCAAGAGTAAACAGTAAATCGCTCGCAGTTGTCCTAAGGACATATTCCTCATTATCTTTATGAGGCTGATAATCAATTACATTTGGAAACGCTAAGAATGGTGGAAGATCGACATCAACTTTTGTAAATGGATTTAACATTCGCACTGTTCCATCAATTGCAACGGTGATCAACCATTCATAATAAGAGCCGCGAAAAATAGTATTCTGCGTTTTTGGTAACTCGACATAGTATACTTTGCTCTCTCCAATATTAAAAAAAGGACGAAATATCTCCTCTTCGTTATCAAAGGGTAGAACCAATGATAGAGTTTCAATGTATTTTGGATTCTTGGGCAGTTCGCAGTGCCACTGTCTACAAACTGCACGAATTCGAACATAGCTGTCATAACAGTCAACATGCTTTATTATTGCATCCAATAGCTCAAAATGAAGCTCCGCCCATAGGCCATGCTCGATGGCCATATTATTGCAGATGTTGACATTAGGGTTTGCCATTAGACTCTGCCAATCGGAATAGAATTATGAAGAGCTATACACTTAAATATCCAATTTTCATTCTCAATTACAAACTAATGCAAATGAAGCCTAATAAAAGCATGCAGAAGAACAAAATTCGATCAATGCACCGGAAAAAAATATAAAATAGCCTTTCAAGGTAATTGAAATCTTCCCATTCAACTTTAGAAATTTGGAAATCACGCTTTGAATTTATAGAAAAGTTATAAAATTTATGAAAAAAAAACTACTCAATAATTTCTAAAGTTGAAGGATAAAATTCAACCCTTAAAATTTGAAGGGTATTTTGTATTTTTTTTTCTCAGTAAACTACATGCTTAAAACAAACACCTAAATCTTTCGTGTCTGCTCTCGGTGTAAAATCCTAATTGACAAGTGAACAAATAACATAATTCGAACAATTAAACTGAGAATAATAAAAATTGCCTTTCCAAGCATAATTAGTTCAGGAACTAAAAAAACAGGAACTATTTGCTGCAGCAATTCAAATGACAAATAACATACAGAATCAGCAGCCACCATAAACCATAGCGAACAAAATTTTCAAACCGAAAATCGAAACAAATAGACAAACACAAACTCTGAATTCAGTTGCAAGGGAAAAAGACCCCTCTTAGAATATACTTTTTATCAATTAAGAATATATCCTAAAACAAGAATTATATAAGAGTATCAGTAGGCATACCCGATTGATTTGCTTGAGTTGTGGAGAGAAGGAATGATGAAGATCTGGGGGGTTTGACAGAGTAGAGTTGAGGATCTAAGGGAAGAAGACGACGGGAACGGCAGAAGAACAAAAGAGGCTGTTCCTCGAGTTTAACGATAATGGAAAAAACGAAACCAGTCAATTCTATAACGATGGGATTAGCTAGGTTTATGCGAGTTAGATCAGATCAGATCTGTCATGTATCACCGTGTTCTTGATTTATAGGGCGACAGGATCCTAAATATTGCAGAGAAATTCTTGTATAATACTATGATAATTATGACATATTTTCTTAATTATAGGTAATAAATAACTTTTATTAATTTTTGAATTAAAATTTATTTTAATTCTACAAAATTAAATTTTTGTTAATTTTATCTCTTGTATTATATTAATTTAATTTTTATAAAATTAAAATTTTTCAAATTTTAATCTCTTTCTATACAAGATAGAATTTACGAATAAAAGAATTAAAATTTAAAAATTTTTAATTTTATAAAAATTAAATTAGTATAAACTTTTAATTAGGATGAAATATATAAAATTCAATTTTATAATAATTAAAATAGATTTTATAATATATTTTTTTTAATTTTTAACATCTTAAAATTTTAAAGTATAAATTCCACAAACTAACACATGAATGAAGAAATTAAAAATTATTATTTATTTATTAGTTATAATAATTAAAGATATGTAATATAATCGTAATATATGTGCTGCATAAAATACTTTGAAGAAAAAAAATGCCAAATCGATTTTTGCATACCTTCTTTAGGAAAAGGTGTTTTTATTCCAAAATTCTATTATAATATGCCTTTACCCAACCTTAAAAGGTAAAATTTAATTTATCTAAAATTAAAATATAAATAAGGGGTTCCATACATCTTAAGTTTAATTTACCTCTACAATAGTGATGAATTCAGATCGAGGGTGAAAAATTAAGCAACAAAATGTTAAAAATTTGATTTCATTAGAAAAATAACTAAATAATTTCACATAGTATATCATAAGGAATATTCAACTAAGCTCTTTTATATGAATGGAGTAAAAAGCAAATCCAACTTACTTTGCATAACTCAATTTAACATTTACTGAATTTTGAAAATTTAAACTCCATAAAGAACTCTCTTCATACTAGGCATTACATCTAATTAGACATTAGCTTGATTCACTCTTGAAATATCACTAGAACCTGTTGGAAGCTTTTAGAACCTCACATTCACAACCTATATATAAAGGTTGCTATCATTTGATCAGCACATAAGCTACAAACCCTAATCATATCTATTATAATACTAAATTGTCAATAACATTGTTTGTGGCTTATCCGGTACATGGACTACAAATCTTGGGCTTCACATCTAATCAAACATTAGCCCTATTCTCTCTCAAAATATTACCAGAACTTGTTGGGAGCTTTTAAACTTACAACTAATAGCATTCATAACCTATATATGGAGGCTGCTATCATTTGATCGACACACATACTACAAATCCTAACCTTATCTGTTGTAATACTAAATTGTCAATAACATTGTTTGTGGTTTATCTAGCCATAATTTTCAATCAAAAAAGGAAATCTCCTAGCAAGAAAATTTGATTTTTCGATAAATTATTTATAATCATGTATTTTTCATCATTTGTGTAGAATAAAAGTCTCAAATAATGGATTTTCAATTGACAAGCTTCTCACACCTTCTTTTGAAAATCTAAATTAGAGGATAGCAATCGGAGAAAAGAGAGTTTCAAGGCTTGTGAAATCATATTTCTCCGTGAAAATATTTAATCCATGGTTAGTGTATTCGTTTATGAGCTTTTTAGGATACATTGTCATTGGCAATGGGGAAAAGCCTTTTACACTACCACTAACTCTGGGAATCCATGAAATCGTCTCAAAATGTTCATTGGTTGTAATAGGAAATGAAGGATTTTTTAAGCCTAACAACTAGATTTCTTTGACAAAATATTCAATTAATTCTTTCTAGTTGATGTATTCATTTGTGAATTTTGCAAATCCAGTTGTACCACAGAGGTTGGTATCCGATTTGGGAGACATTAAGATTAAATCCAAATGCTAATCATCTAAGGGAAATTCATTTTTCCAAAGAAATTCTTTGTTCTATTAAAGCTTGAAAGTCTCAACAATGGCAACTTTAAAGGGAGAGGCAGAACAATTGGTAAGGATTTGGGGCTTTGGCTCAAGAAATGACAGGGCTCCTTTGCTATAATGTGGAGAACAAAAACATGAAAATCCAATTGTTAGCCATAAAGGCACATTTTGCAAGATAGCATGAAAACTCAGTTGATTTGGTGTATAAATTGGAAAAATATGTATGTAAAATTATTTCCTTTTTGAAAGATTGTGATATAATTTTTTTCATTATCTTGAAAAGAATTATCTTTATTTTATGTGATATTATGTTTGAAAAATTTTTAAATAACATGATTCTTTTATCATCTTAAAAAATTATCTTTATTTTATGTGATATTATAGTTGAAATTATTTCAAATAACATGGTACTTTCTTTTTTTTATTTGAAATATTATAACATGATCCTTTCATTATTTTAAAAAATTATCTTTATTTCATATGATAATTTTTTAGCATTATTAAAATGTCCAAGGTAATTTTCGCCAGAAAGTCCAAGGGATAATCCTTTAACCTAAATGATAACCTTTTGGTATTGCCAAAAAGTTCAAGATAAATTTCTTGGCACAACAAATGATTTTTAGTGTAACCCTTCCTTCAAAGATGATAGGATCTACTTAACAACTGAACATATCTAATTTATCAACACCCTCATCTGAATAGATGGTGGATGAAAAATCAAAACTGAAAAAGAATCATTCAAGCAAACATATCAATGGCTTGTTGGAAACCAAGAACTAGTTATCTTGAAAGAAATAATTACTACATTATAACAAATTTAAAAATTATAATTAATCTCTAAATAAATTTATCCTTGACAATACCTTATGCACATTAGACAAAATCCAAATAGTAATAATACACCAAAAATAAGGGAGGGAGTTGAGAAGAGGAGAGTAAGCGATTTGAAAACTAGAAACACCAAAATGAAATTCAAAAATGCAAATCAAATGACTGAGATTCACCTAGAAACTAGAATTGTCATAATTGTTAGAGGTACTTAATGGCCACGACATGCGAAATCACTACAGCAAAAAAGACTTTTAGCGGTGACATTTGTCGTCGCTAAAAGGTATTCGGTCGTCGTTAAAAAAAAAGTCGTCGCTAAAAATGTCGTCGGTGTAGGTCCGTCCTTGAAAAGGTCATTAGCGACGATAATTTGTCGTCACTAAAAGTCTGACCTTTTGCGACAACATTGTCGTCGCAGAAAACAATTTCAAAATTCAAAAAATTTTGAAATTTGATTTTTAGCGGCGACATTGTCGTCGCTATAGGGAAAGAAGTCGTCGCTGAAGATCGACTTTCAACGACGACAAAGTCGTCACTGAAAGGAAATCTTTTAGCGACGACAAAGTCATCTCTAAAAATAAAAAATATCAGCGAAAGTCTGATCTTCAGCGACGACATTTTACCCTATAGCGACGACAAGTGTCGCCGCTAAAGATTTTTTGAATTTTTTTAAAAAAATTTAAATTCAAATTGTTGTATATTTTAAATAATATATTATCTAAAATATTCTTTATTTTAATTAACTTGAATTGTTTAATATTTTTTAAATTTAATTTAATATAAATTATACAATTATAATATATCAGTAATTTTATTAATAATGTCTAACAATTTGATCCAACATAAAAAATTAATACTCATAAAGCAATGGTAAAAATAATATGGACTTCCTAGTTGTAAATTATATTTATAAATTTTATGCTAAGTTAAATTTAAATAAATAAATTTAAAATTTACAACATACAAAATTAAATAATATGAAATTTCATATTGAATTAAACATACTATCAATTCTATTAATTTATTACAAATTATTTGAGTAAATTAAATATATTATTACACAAAAAATATTATAACTTTTATTCACGTACCTCAATGGTAAAAATCTACTGATCAATTCTGAATACTCTCCACGAACTAAGCTAAGTGCTAATAATAACTAACAAATTAAAAGATGCAACATACAAAATTAATACATATCAATATATATAAAAAAATAAATATATTAAAATAAAAAAATTTAAAAGAAAGAGAAAGTTCAGAAACTTACCTTAATTCCAAAAATTTTAAACGCGCAAATGAGGAGGGAGGAGGCGCCGCGAATAAATAGCCAAAACTTTCACCAACGACTAAAAAATTTCGGTCGTCGTTGAAGCCTTTACTGACGACCGAGGGACTTTCAGCGACGACATTGTCGTCGCTAAAGCCTTATCTCAGAATAGGCTTTTAGCGACAACAAAGTCGTCACTAAAAGCCTAATAAATTTTTGGCGGCACAATTTGGCCTTCAGCGACAAAATTTGGCTTTCAGCGGCGACAATTGTCGTCGTTGAAGATTCAAGACTTTCAACGATGACACTGTTGTCGCTGATGGTCCACCCTTCAGCGACGACAGTGTTGTCGCTGAAAGCCTAATAAATTTTTGGCGACATAATTTGGCCTTCAGCGGCGACAATTGTCGTCGCTGAAGATTCAAGACTTTCAATGATGACACTGTCGTCGCTGATGGTCCACCCTTCAGTGACGACACTGTCGCCGCTGAAGGCCAAATTTTACCATCGAAAATTTTTAGGCTTTTAGCGACGACTTTTGTCGTCGCTAAAAGCCTAATTCCTTCCCGCCCTTTGTGCATCATTTTTACTGACGACAATGTCGCCGGAAATACTTTTAGCAACGACCAAAATTTTATCGCCGCTAAAAGTGTCGTCGCTGTTGCTTCTTTTTCTTGTAGTGAATGACACAATTCGCAAAGGTGAAGGAGCAAGTGATAATGAATATTCAATCAAACCTTTCTTTATCTAAATGGACTAAAGAGCAAACTTAACCTTTTTACATAACTTGACTTAACATGTACTAAATTGTTGATAGCCCAAATTTTAAAAAGAATTCCCTTTATATTACGTCTTACATCCAACCGGATATAAGCCTAATTTTTCTTTAGAATATTACTAAAATTTGCTATAAGTTTGTAGAACCTATGATAAACGAATTTCAAAGGAATAAGATTAGTGTCGTTGGTTACACAAATAACTGCTCCCATATGAATTGTAAATTGATTCGTACTAATTGATTAAAATTTGATACATTAATGAATTGTTATCCAGTAACATGGAAATATTTTTTTAATAAAAAGCCTTAAGATTTAAGAAATAATCAAAATAAATATAAATATTGATTATTTAATTTTATTTGAATAATATTTTTTAAAATTTAAATAATTAATTATAAAAATAATCATATTATATTCGAGTCCTTGATTACTAAAAATGTGACAACAGTTCAGTGGCAGGAATATGATTTCCGGCAGAGTTAAATTAGATTTGTGGCAGAAGTATAAGATTGAACAGTCACGGATAATTTAGATAAAGATAAAGGCTGTATTTTACAATTAACACTTAGCAATTAATTGAATTAATTAACTATTAATTATTAGTTAATTTAATCAATTGATAATATTAATTATTTAAATAAAAATATTTAATAAAATTTTTTATTTATATGTAAATGATATACAATGATATATGTAAATTTTATGATTTATTTAAACATATATTTATATATATATTATATATGTACCAAATAATCCGATTACTTTTTATTTTTATTAAATAATTATATAACAATATTTTTAATATATTATAATAATTATTTCAGTAAAATATTAATTTTATTACATAAATTTAATTTATAAAAAATAAATAATTATTTATTATTTATAAAAATCCATTTTATTCTAATAAATATTAAATTAATACATATAATATATATATATATATATATATATATATATATATATATATATATATATATATATATATAAGGATATACAATAGTATAGTGGTTAAGTAATATAGCACTTTTAACATATTAATGAATAGAAATGATAAATTATTATTGTTCTATAATTTCAAAGTAATTTTTATTTTTTATAAATATTTATTAAAATAATTATTTGAAAAATATTAGGTTATACAATTTCTTTTAAATTAACTAATTGGTACTAATAAATTAATTAAATTAACTATTTATTAAATATCGAAAATAGGTCAATCAATCAGTTAAAAATTGATAAAAAATTATTTTCCAAACACTTTTAAAAATAATTCATTGAATTCTTTGCTAAATTTGTTTAGGTTTAAAATATGCCTTTAAATATTTTAAATTTGCTCTATCTCTCTAAACAAATAGTGATGAATTTAAAGAGAGTCAAAAGAAAAATATGTTATTCAATATTTTATCGAAGAGGGGTGAATTGGTTTTAAAAACTTTTTAACAAAGATGATCAAATTTGATATTAAGTGATTAAAGGAAGCAGTTAATGAACAAATATATGCAAACTTAGCACACTAGCAAACATAATTCAAAAAAACAGAATAATAAACAAGTATATAAAGAGATAGAGAAGAGGGAATTTAAACAAAGCTATTTATAGTAGTTCTAGTTTTGAAGATCTAACACTTTAAGGTGTACATTAATTACCAAGCCTTTCTAACTTAGATTTGAACTTTGAATCACTATCCCTTTGAGTTTGAGGGCACATGAAGAAATCTCAGTAAAAGCTTCTATTTTTCTTCTACAAATTCCATTGAGAGTCCTCTCTCAGAGTTTTTATCTACTAAGAGATCTAACATTCTTGATGTCCCTAAGGATATCTCACCCAAGTATACGGTAAATGTATGTTTTGAATTTAAGAATGTGGCTCACAAACTTTATAAATTGGATTATACAATAAAGCACTAAAAGAGAAATTTCAATCTAATGAGCTTAAAGGATTTTCGAGTTTTGGATGAGAGGAAAAGATATTTCTTGTGTCCATGTAATAGTAAAAGCACTTCGTTATGTTTTTAATTTGGAATGAAATCTCTATATAGAGGTTAAAAAGGTAAAAAGCCGTTATTCAAAAAAATATAACTATTACAAAGTAGTTAGCACCTTGTGAATTGATTGGTGAATTGATTTAGGCTACCTTCGAATTTTTGAAAAAGTCTTGATGAATTGATTCACTTTTGAAAAACAAATATGATGAAACAATTGGTTCATCGATTAATTGGAACCCAATTTAGCTCTAGATATGCAGAATCAATTAGTGAATCAATTCAGCCTTTTTGAAAATAATGTTTAAGTAAAATCCTCAAGTTAAAGAATAAGTTCATCAATCAATTCTTGGAAACTAAAAATTGAATTTCTAAACTGATGAATTGATTAGTGAATTAATTCATTTTACCTTTTTTGCTCTTTGGACCTTTAGAATCTATTGGCAAATCGATTAAAGGTGTCCAATTAACTCTCTAAATGCTTGGAATTGATTGATGAATCAATTCGGGCATTCCAATTTGCTATGTGAATACTTGGAATTAATTGGTGAATTGATTTAGATATTCCAGTTTGCTATTTGAATGCTTAGAATTGATTTATCAATTGATTTGGGCATTCTAGTTTGCTTTCTAAATGTCTAGAATCGATTAGTAAATCAATTTACACCTAATTTTTCAATTTTTCTCAAGATAGTTACTTTGAAATGCAATGGTTTTCTTAAAATTTAATCCAACCTTATTCTTTAAGGATTTTAGACACAAGATTAATTTTAATAAATAATATTTTTCATGAAAACCTAAATCCTTTAATGATTGATTCCTCTTTTACAAAATCATCCTATGATCCTAACTTTGTAGCCATATTAATCAAGATCTTCAATCTTTAATCTCCACTTTTTGCTTTTAGATTCCAGTTGATTATATGCCAAATCCAAGAGCATAAAAAATGTTTTGTTAGTATTAAAATTTCCTTAATGAGGCTAAGGCTAACAAAATATACTATTAAAGAATTAAATATAATTATTTTAAATTTGAATTCATTTATATTTTCTTTGAAACTCTTTCATTTGTAAATTTTTCTTTCAAAACAAAAAATTTTCTTTCCAAAACAACCTTTATAAAAATTTATATCAAATATAGATTAATTCATTTTTCTTTTCAAAAAAGTTAATGTAGTTAGAGTATTTAATGCTATATTCCCATTTTTATATTTTATTACACTAATTACTTTCTTTTTAAATTTAATATATTGTAATTATTTAATTTTTATTATTTTTCAAATAAATAAAAAAATTACACTCTATTGATAAGGTATATTTAATATTTATCTTAGAACATTATAATTATTTTTAAAATAATTTTAACATTTACTTTAAAAATCTTAAAAACAAGGTATGAATAGAAAATGAAATAAGGATGTCATATTTTATCATGCTAATTTACTTTCTTTCTAAATTTAATATATTATAATTTTTTAGTTTTCTTACTCTTTTCAATAAATAAAAAATATTGTAATCTACTAATAAGTTATATTTAATATTTATTTTAAAAATTTTACAATTATTTTTAAACTGATTTTAATATTTGTCTTAAAATTCTTTAAAAAAAAGATATGGATTGAAAATAAAATGAGAAGGTCATATTTTATTTTATTAATTTACTTTTATTTTTAATTTAATATATTATAATTATTTAATTTTCTATCATCTCTTGAATAAATGAAAAAAATTTAGTAATCAACTAAAAAAACTATATTTAATATTTATTTTCAAAAATTTTATAAGTATTTTGAAAATAATTTTAATATTTATCTTAAAAATCTTTTAGAAAAAGATATGCATAAAAAAGGCAATGAAAAGGAAATCAATGATATATCACTTTGTATTTTTTTAATATTAACTTGATATGTCACTTTATTTTCGTACAATTTATTATTACTTTTTTAAAAGGTTAGTATCAAGAATCTTAAAAATCTTATAAAAAATATGAATAGAAGAAAATAATTTTTTAAGGATATTTAAGAATCTTAAAAATATTAAAAATCCAATATCAATAATCTTAAAAATTATTATTATTGTTATTATCATCATCATCATCTTTCTTTAAAACTCTTTCGCATATAAATTTTCCTCTCAAAATAAAAAAATTTCCTTAAAAAATAACTTCCAAAAAATTCATATCAATGTGTATTTAATGTAATATTTATAATTTTTATATTTTTTTAAAATAATATATTTTTTAAAATTTAATATCTTATAATTATTTAATTTTTATCCTCTTTTAAATAAGTAGAAAATTTTACAATCTATTCAAAAATTATATTTAATATTTATTATAAAAAATAATAATTATTTATTTTTATTTAAATATATTTATATTTATAATAAATTATTTATATATATTTATATTGTAAATCATTACAGTACTCTTATAATTATTATATTTATAATGCTTACAAGAACATATATTTTATTTTTATTATCACTTTATTTTACTAAAATTAATTTAGTTTATGATAAATATATCTTTAAATTTTATATTATAGTTATATTTTTAAAACATTTTATTTTCAATACTATCTTTTCATACTTTTTATTAAATTTAATAAATATTATAATAATTTTTTGATATATCTTAAATCACATTGAACTTTAAATTATTAATTTTAATGTTTCACTAATGTTCTTATTAGTTGATGTTTTAAACACACCAAACTTAAAATTATTTCTAGGTAGAATATTTATGTAATGAAAAATAATTATTTTTTAATTTAAATATATTTTATATTCTTAATAAATTAGTTGTATATGCACATATTATAAATAGTTATAGTACTTATATATAATAAATCATAATATATTTTTTATTAAAAATATTGATTATTATATTTTTAAACTATTTGTGAAATATGTAGGTTTGATGCGATTTAACATTTAATTTCTCAAACTTTAATTTTTTATTTAATTACTGATTTTAATGGCTTACATTGAATTTTTCATTTTTATTTTGATAAAAAAATTAAAGAAGGAAAATGATATATCTATTTATATATATATATATATATATATATATATATATATATATATATATAATATATATAGACACACACACACACACACACACACACTAGTTAGCGACCCATGCATTGCATAGATAAATATTAATAGTATAATATTATAATTATATTTGAATCATTTATAAATAAAATTTGATAAAAATTTAATTAATATATAACTAATAACTCTAAGAAAAATGTCATATCTCCATTAATTTTGTTCAATATTTAAATAGATATTTGATTGTGAATTCAAACATTGCATTAATTATATACCATTTTTAATATAATTATTATTGTTAATATTATTATTTAAGATATGATTTACAATAATAATAAATTTTGTGTAATGGCAATATATTTTTCATTTATCATGTTAAAATATAAAATAAACTTTTCAATGTAATAATTTTATATTATATATGAATATTTATTTTAATAATATAATATTTTAATTATACATTAATTATTTTTAAAGAGGATTATATGAAAAATTGATTAATATATAACCAATCACTTTAAAAAAAAATCATGTCCCTAACTCTAAGATATCAAATTCAAGCTTTCTCTGATGGGTATAAGTGAGATTACTTATTTGTTTATAGAAATAAAAGATGATTTTATTAAATAAAAATGAAGAAAAAGTGCATTATGAGCAAAAATTTGCAAAATTTTAATTAGATGTAAAATGAGATGAAGATAAGAATTAAAAAGTTTCTAATTAAATCAAATGAAAATAAAAATTAGAAAATTTTCAAATAAAATAAGATGAAAGTAGATATAAAATATATTTTAAATTTTAAAATAGAAAATACTACATTTATTGATCTCAATATTTTTATACAAATCTAAGGTAATAAAAAATAACCTATTCATATATATTATAATTACAAGTTTGTAAATTTTATAAATGATAGTTCATATATTCACATATCAATTTCCCTTCTTCCATAATTTCTTCCAAAATTGTATTTTCTTGTTAAAAAAATTTACCTAATGAAATAAATTATATAAACTATATAAACATATATGCTTTTACAGTTTTACACATTAAGTTAATGAAAATTTATCAAGTTACAAATTTTTTCTTGAAAAAGAAAAAATATAATGAAACAAAACAATCATAATAAAAAAAGGACAATCAAACTATAATGATAAAGGCATAAAAATAAACAAAAAAATTATAGAAAAGAATTTATATGATAGGAAATTTAGATCAAGCAATTGTAGAAAATAAAAAATAGTAAGAAAGAATACTTACAAATATTGAAGATGAAAATAAAAATTCTCATATAAAAAAAAAATAATTTTAAAGTGATTGAAGGTAAAAAAAGAAAAGAAAGAAAATTTGAATATAATTTAAGGAGCTTTTATGATAATAACATAATTTTTATGAGAATAAAATAATTATGTAATTATAAATTCGTAAATATTAAAGATGAAAATAAATTTTTTTATCTCAACTACAATGATGATTTTGAAATGATTGAAAGTGAAGAGAGAAAATATTCAAAACATAAATATAATATGGGAAGGCTTTTATGAAAAATGAAATAAATAGATAGTTGTGAATTCTAGTGGTTGATAAAGATTCAAATTCAAATTCAAATTTTTAGTAGGAATTGATTAATTATTGGAAAGATAAATGAAAAGAGGAAATAGTACCTTTACATTTATTACTTATTCTTGGTGACTAATAAATGTGAGGAAATTATTTTTTTATTTCATAATTTATATTTTAAATAAATAAAAAATTAAATATATAAATTAAAAAATAATAAATTGACATGTTTCGAATTATGAGAATAACACTTGTCATAATAGGAAGTAAGAAATAATATAATTAATATATAAAATAAAAAAATTTATATTTTTAATTATAATATTCTAAATATATAAATTATATTAATCTTATAATGATTTTTGAATAATATTTATTTATAAAATATATATATTATTTTTAACTTAAAAAGGAGTTTCTTACATTGCTTAGCAAAAACTAACATCGTGATCACGGTTCAGCTATGTTTGCGCGTGTTCAGTGGATAGGAGTAGGATTCTACGAAGAGTAGTTTTTTTCTCTTTTGTGTTTGTATGAAGAGAAAAGAGGAAAGAAAGAAATACTAGATGCAAAATTTGTAGTTAAAATTTTTTTAAGAATTGAAATTTTAAAATTTTTTTATTTTCTTTTCAATTTAAATTTAAAAATTTTCTCTACTTTTCCTCCTAATTTCTCCTCTTCTAAAAAAGGGGTTAAAGATAGATTTGTCACAAAAGATATGATTGAAGAGACAAAAATAAAAAGTAATTCAATAGCCTTCGGCTCCAGAATTTGATCACTCCCAACGTTATAAAATAAAAAGAATAATTCAAGAATTTCATTCCTAAATGTGTTTTACTTTACCGTACCTCGACTGTGGGTCAAAATTAAGCCAGGGAGAAGTTAAAAATAAAATTTATTATAAATGTAATTAAATGATTTACATAATATTAAAAAAATAAATGTTGAAGGGACAAAATTAATTCCCACTTACAATTTGTAAAAGTAACATTTCTTAGGAAGAAAATTTTTTGAATAATGCATTAATATTGAAAATTTATTATTATTTCTATATAAATACCTTTTTGATTGAACCGGCTCTCATACATATCTAGAATATTGTGCAAATTAGTTGCTTCCACCATGTCTACACGTAAGACCGCCATTAGTAGAACTTATAAGAGGAACTGAATTGGCTTTGAAAATTAATTTCGAATAGAAACTTTATATTAAAATTATTTAAAACCATGTAGATGTAAGTAAAAAATTCTTGATATTTTAATGTGTTATTTAAAAATATGTAAACTGTTACACCCTCCTTAATTATAAATAAATTAAAAATTATAATATGAAGAAAAGTAATTTAAGCAACTAGTAAATTTAAGGGAATTAAGAATATTATGTATGAATTATAGAATAAAATAGAATTGATAAAAATAAGAGTATAAGAATGTGATTCAAGTAAAATTTATTAGGGAAAAGTTTGTTAGAATTTTGAGGTGTAAAGTTATGCACTAATATAAGTGAGTATATGAGTATGGAAGATGCCTAGAAATATTTTTTCAAAAATGCCACTAAAGCCTTATTTTTCCCTTTTCAGTTCTAAAAACCCTCTTCCCCTCTCATTTCTCCATTTCTTCCACTCTCTCTATATAATCGTCTCACTACTTCATCAACCAAACAAGGGAGACTTCAAATCTTGTTGATTTCTTTGCTTAATTGAGATAAGAACAATGTTCTCATCAAGAATCCGTCTTACTTCTTCTTAGTTGATAAAGGATTTGAAGTTTATTTGATTTTGTTGAGCATTTTAAACCCTAACTCTAGAAACTATGGATTTTGATGTGGTTAGGGTTGAAAGATTTTTAAATTAGTCTTCTAGCATCTTCTTCCATATAAGGTGAATGGATAATCTGGCTAAATCCATAGATTTTAAGGTTATATGTAGATATATGTGAAATATGGATTGATTTGTGACTTTACTTGATTCTAATTTATTTTGATATTATGGAAGTAATAAATAATGAAAAGTGGTGATATAAGATGTTAGATAAATATATTAATGATTATACTTAGGTTTGATGTACATTATATGTGTTTATGAGGTTTTGAATTGATCATATAGTGAAAATTTCATAGAAAACTAAGTTTTTCATGTGTGAATTGATTCACCAATCAATTCTAGGAATTTAGAGGCGAAACTAGGTTTCAAAATCGAGTAACCAAGTGATTTTGGGCTTCTAGGGGTTAATAAATCGATTCACCAATTGATTCCAGGGGTCCAGAGGCAAAAACTAGGTTGATGAATTAATTAACCAATCGATTCATTGATTATAGAATTTTATATTAACTTTGAAGGGGCATAACTCCTTCATCTTATATTCGTTTTAAACAAACCACCTATTATTTTAAAGGTAATTGAGTCTACTTTCAAATGAAATTAGTTTTAAATCAAAATCACACACACACACACACACACACACACACACACACACACACACACACATATATATATATATATTTTGAGATATCATTAAAATAGTGAGTAAAGATCATGAACTCTAAAATTCAAAAGAGAGAACTTTTATGTCTACCTTCAAGAAAAAATAATTTTTTCAAAACTTAATTGATTTAGGCAAGTGAGTAGTCTATGAAAAGGTGACTGAATCTACTTTCATATGAAAAGAGTTTCATACATAATACATCTATAGTTTATGAGTTATTCCTAAGATAACAATTATAGGTTAGAATTATGGTCATCATGTAGTAACCCATATTCAATCTATTTTATGTTTTCATACCTTATAATAGTTTAACATGGATTTTAATCTTTAAACACTAAAGGTATAATGGTTTATGACAAATTATAGCATAAGAGCTATGATATGTATCAATGTTTGTAGCCATACAAGAGGGTATGATGATGCTAATAGATATTATGATGTACGTTGAATTGAATTTTGGTTGTATTAGTTAGAGCTTGAGCTCTAATATTTAAAATTGCATTGTGAGACATGCCATGAGTGACAATAAATATGAGAAATATGATGGGGGTGATGTTGTAAGTATCGGATGAAAAATTTTCAATAATATGCTTGTAGAGGGTATAAGGTTGACCTGAGAGACAAAAGGAGGATAATTATATTCTATTATTTATTTAATATTTCAAATAAGAGGTGACTTGATTATAGTTATCCTTGAGTGTTCACATATAAGGCATTGAAAAATGAAATGATCATGTATTAATTTCATTGAACTTACTTCTTAGTTTCTAATATGTTTAATTATGATATGATTAGTTAAAGGAGGTAAGTTCGATAGATAAGTTATTATGATTTATTATTATTCTTATAGATTATTCATTCACTAAGCCTTGAAATCACCTTTTTGTATTTTATTTCACAGATTCGTAGATTGAGTCTCCACCTCCATCTCTTCAAAGTTAAAGTTCATGGGAACTTGTTGACAGTATTTTGGTAGCACAGTTCATGTATATAGAATGATTTAGGCCTCTTATCTATCATAGAGTTAGATTGATAAAATGTTGAACTAACTCTTTAAGAGTTAGTAAGGCTTACTTATCCTCATTGTAGGAGGGTTATAAGCATTCCTAACTTTTATATCTTTTATAGAAATTTTGATGAATTATATCTTTGAAATACTATTCTCTTCCATAAATGCATCACATTTAATAGGTCAGTATTAAGTTATTTACACACATATAGGCTGGTGGAAACCAGTAGAGGGATTTCATGCCGGTTATGATCGGGTTAGGGTCATGATATAGGTAGTATCAGAGTATGGTCTAGGTCCTTAGTGGGATAAGGTCCTTAGGTTATATATATGTGCTACCATGATAGGTGTTAACCAAAATTGTACCAATGGTATGTTTGTGCCTAAGATCATGTACCACCAATACCATTTCGATGGACCCTATTATACCATGATGGTATGTGATAGAGTATGCATGTGACATAGTACATTATGAGTTATTTGATTGATTGATTGATTGATTCATGAATTGTCCATTAATTGTTAGAATGCTACATAATTATTTGAGAAATTTGTGGGTAATTAGGAAATGGTCAACATGTGAAGCTAGGCACAAGCCAATCACCCTAAAAATAAGGAATCATCTAGGGCTCCTCAAACTTAAAATGATAGGCTAAAGGCTAGTGAGGAAATTAATAAAAAATTTCCTCCTTGGACTAAACCCTTTCTAGAGCATGTCTTAAGCCGTGTTGATGCAATCCTTACTCGACAATTAGGGCATGATGTCTCAAAAGATCAATGTGAGCCTTCCAGTAATCATAGTGATCATGATAAAATTCATGATCAAAGAAAAGAAAAGGAGCTCGATCCTACCCCTTCTACAAGGGCAAACAGGGATAAGTTCAAAATTGTACATGAGTTCCTCTGGCTAAATCCACCAAGATACTCTAGTCTTGATTAGGTGAGATGTTACAAAGTCTAACTTTTTTGTTAATCGAGTTGGTGGATTATCAATTGGATGATATGGCCCATTATTGGTTCACTGATATAGTAACAAATCAGAATCCACAATTGGAGCCATTTAATTAGGAGGCTTTCCGAGAATTGTTCATGGATTGCTTCTTACCACCAAGTATTGGCTAAGGAAGAGTTAGGGAATTTGAGATCCTAAAATAAGAGAACTTATCTATTGTGGAGTATAATACTCGGTTCACTCGATTGTCTTGATATGCTCCACATCTAGTTTCTATGGAGAAGGTTAAAATCGAGAGATTTATATAAGGCCTCAAGGATTTCTATTTTGAGAAAATTCATGTTAACCGTGATGCCACTTATCAAAAAGTGGTGGACTAAGTACTAGTGCTTAAAATGATAGTTAGTGAGAGGAAGGAGAGATAAGCTCAAGAAAGAAGTAGAAAAAGGAATTTGTCTGAGGGAGTGGGTCAAGTACATCCTTCAAGGGGGATGCCTCCTTAAGCTATCTCTAGGCATAGGGGAAGTGGTTCCGTTAAAGGGCCAACATCTTTTCAAGGTGTACTTAGTGGATATTCTTTAAGGAACAACTCAGGAAGATAGAAAATTCATTCTAATCCTTTAAGTTAACTAAATCAAGCTTTAAGGCACGGTGGTGGAAGACCTTAGTGCCCTCAATGTTAGCTTCACCATAATGGTCCTTGTAACCATTTTGGAGGACAATGCTCCAAATGTGGGATGATCAAGCATAAGGCAAGTGATTGCCTTGGAAATGTTACAAGCCAAGGTGCAAGTCATTCCATATCTCAATGGAACAATATAAATCCTCCATTAACTTCATGATCTAGAGACCTTCTGGTACCTTCAAGAAGTGCCAATATCTTAAGCCTAAGGGGAGAAACAAGTAGGAATCAAGCTCAAATGTACGCTCTTACCTGCCAAAAGGCTCATGTCTCAAAGGCTATCGTGACAAGTATTAATCTTATTGAGACTTTTACTACTAAAGTTTTATTTAATCTTGGAGCCACCAACTCTTTTGTGTTAAAGGAATTTGCTATAACCATAAGTAGACCCATCAAAAAGATGAATACTCCCTTAATTGTAATGATCCTTGTAGAGAAATCCCTTCTAGCAACCCATAAATTGGAGGCTTGCGCCATAAGAATTCATGATCATGTAATACCAGTAGATTTGAACTTACTTGATATGAGTGATTATGATATAATTCTAAGGATGGATTTGTTGTTTAAATACCATACTTGTGTAAATTATTTTGATAAATTTGTGACATTTTCCATAGAGGGCTCTGCACCCATTGAGTTCCAAGGAGATAAGATAATGAATTCTATTGTTATAATTTTAAGTATTAAGGCTCAAAGGCTTATCTAAAAGGGAGGCACAACATACTTGGCACTAGTATAAGATTTAAATTAACCTATCCTAGATGTTGACACTATTTTAATTGTAAAAGAATTTCTCGATGTATTTCCTGAGGAATTGCTTGGATTACCCTTAGATCGTGAAATTGAGTGCACTAAACCTATTTTAATTCCCCCATATCAAATGGCCCTGATAGAATTGCAAGAGTTAAGAGAATAGTCATAAGATCTTATAAATAAAGGGTTTATTCATCCAAGCTCTTCACCTTAGGAAGCTCTGGTTCTCTTTGTGAAGAAGAAGGATAAATCTATGTGATTATGTATTGATTACCGCTAGCTTAACAAAGTTACCATAAAAAATAAGTATCCTTTTCCTTGTATTGATGACCTTTTTGATCAACTCCAAAGGGCGAAATATTTTTCCAAGATTGACCTTCGCACAAGTTATCACTAGTTGAAGATCCATGAAAGAGATATTCCTAAGACTGCATTTAGGACTCAATACGACTATTTCGAGTTTCTAGTAATGTCCTTTAGATTGACTATTACCCTTGCTGCTTTCATGGATTTGATAAATTATGTCTTCAAACTATATTTGGATAAATTTGTTATTATCTTCATAGATGATATATTGATGTATTCAAAAAGTGAGGAGGAGCATGCTCGACACCTTCGAGTAGTATTGCAAAGCTTACAAGAACATTAACTATATGCAAAGTTTTCCAAATATGAGTTTTGGACTATTAATATTACCTTTTTGGGGCATGTAGTGACATAAGAAGAGGTTCGAGTAGATCACCACAAAGTAAAGGCAGTAGAGAATTGATCGAGGCCATTGTCAATCACAAAAATTCACAATTTCCTTGGGTTAATGGATTATTATTGGAGGTTTGTTAAAGACTTCTCCAAAATCTCAACACCATTAACTACACTAATGCAAAAAAGAGTGAAATTCAAATAGACAGATGCATGTGAGAACAATTTTCAAAAATTAAAGTCATACTTGACATCAGTATCAGTATTGGCACTTCCCTCGAGTACTAGAGGATATATGGTGTATTGCGATGCATTAAGGATTAGACTCGTGTACGTTCTCATGCAACATGGTAGGGTAATAGCTTATGCTTGTCGACAATTAAAGAGACATGAACAAAATTATCCTACACATGATCTAGAGATGGCAATAGTGATTTTTACCTTGAAGATATGGAAACACTACCTATATGGAGAAACCATTGAAATCTACATAAATTATAAAAGTTTAAAATATATCTTCGAGTAGAAAGATATTAACTTATAACAAAGGAGATGGATGGAGTTAGTTAAGGACTATAATTGCTCTATTTTATACCATCCTAGTGAGGCTAATATGGTGGCAGATGTGCTCAGTAGGAAATTTGTAATCAAACAGAAAGAGGCACCAATTGAAGGTTTCGGTGTAGTGTTGGCCCATGTAGCCATTCAATTTGTCCTTGTAGAAAAGATAAAAAATGCACAAAGGAGTGATCCACACTACATAGGTTTAGTGAAAGAGGCAATGAAAGAACAAGGATCTGATCTAATTGTTGATGAAAAAGGAGTACTTCGCCATTAAGTGAGAATTTAGCTTCTAACAAACACACATAATGAATTGCTACATCAAGCTCATAATTCATCTTACAACATGCACCCAAGAGTAGCGAAAATGTACCATGACTTGAAAAAAGTTTTCTGATGGAAAAGGGTGAAAAGAGATGTATTGAACTATGTAGTAAAATGCCTCACTTGTCAACAAGTAAAGGCGAAACATCAACATTCGGCTGGAATGCACCAGCCATTCCTAATATTGGAATGGAAATAGGAGAGTATCATAATGGACTTATTGATTAGATTGCCTAATACAAAAAAAGGATATAATTCCATTTGGGTTATTATTGATAGGTTGACAAAGTTAGTGCACTTTCTTCTTGTTAGAACCACTTTTATTGCAACTCAATATGCTTAAGTGTACCTTGATAAGATTGTGCCATTACATGGGATCCCAGTTACTATCGTGTCAGATCATGATGCACAAATCACATCTCACTTTTGGCAATTATTTCAATAAGCACTGGGCACTCAGCTGCATTTTAGCACCACTTTTCATCCATAGACCGATAGACAATTTGAAAGAACCATTCAAATACTTAAAGATATTCTTTAGAGCTTGTGCACTGGAATTTAAAAGTACTTAGGAGAAGTATTTACCACTAATAGAGTCTGCTTACAACAATAGCTATCAGTCCAATATTCAAATGGCACCCTATGAAACCCTTTACAGGCAAAAATGTCAATCACTAATAGGATAGTTTGAACCTAGGGAGGCATGACTCTTGGGACTAGATTTAATAAGTGATGCTTTAGAGAAAGTTTAAATTATACAAGATCGATTAAAAACAATTTAAGATTGATAAAAGTCGTATACAAACAAAAGAATAAGGGAACTAGAGTTTCTAGTAGGGGATATGGTGTTTCTAAAAGTCTCACCTATGAAAGTTGTAATGAGATTTGGGAGAAAGGGTAAATTGGCATCGAGTTTCATTAAACCTTTCCCAATTCGCAAGTGTGTTGGAGCAGTAACCTACCGATTAGAGTTACTAGATAATTTACAAGCTATTCACCCTGTATTCCATATATTTATGCTTAGAAAGTACCTACCAGATGAGTCCTATGTCGTTCATGATGGGTCACTACAACTTGATCCTAAGCTATTTTATGAGGAGCAACTAATGGATATCTTTAATCGCCAGGTTCAAAAGCTAAGATCAAAAGAGGTTCCTTCTATAAAGGTTCATTATGAATGTCACAAAGTGGAGGAAGCTATGTAAGAGTTAGAGTTTGATATGTAATAGTGATATCCTTATTTATTTGGTAAGTTGTGAGCTTGACATAGTAATGATCTATATTAGCTTCATAATATTATATGTGTTGAGAATTCGAGGATGAATTCTTTTGAAGGGGGAAGTATTGTTACACCCTTCTTAGTTATAAATAAATTAGAAATTATGATATGAGAAAAAGTAGTTTAAGCAACCGATAAATTCAGGTGAATTATGGGATAAAATAGAATTAATAAAAATAAGAGTGTAAGAATGCGATTTGGGTGAAATTTATTAGGAAAAATTTTAGTTAGAATTTTGAGGTGTAAAGTTATGCACTAATATAAGTGAGTATATGAGTATAGAAAATGTTTAGGAGCATTTTTTCAAAAATGCCCCTAAGGCATTATTTTTCCCTTTTCAAGCCTTAAAAACCCTCACCCCTTCTCATTTCTCCATTTCTTCCACTATCTCTACATAATCCTCTTACTACTTCATCAACTAAATAAGGGAGACTTCAAATCTTCTTAATTTATTTGTTTAATTGAGGTAAGAATAATGTTCTCATAAAAAATCCCTCCTACTTCTTCTTAGTTGATAAAGGATTTCAAGTTTATTTAATTTTGTTAAGCATTTTAAAGCCTAACTTTAGAAACTATGGATTTTGATGTGGTTAGGGTCGAAAGATCTTCAAATTAGTTTTCTAGCATCCTCTTCCATATAAGGTGAGTGGATAATCTAGCTAAATCCATAAATTTTAAGGTTATATGAAGATATATGTGAAATATGGGTTGATTTCTGACTTTATTTGATTCTTATTTCTTTTGATGTTATGGAAGTAATAAATAATGGAAAGAGGTGATATGAGATGTTAGATAAGTATATTGATGATTATATTTATGTTTGATATGCATTATATGTATTTATAAGGTGTTTTGGATCAGTTGTATAGTGAAAAGTTTTTCAAAAAATTGAGTTTTTCATGTGTTAATCGATTCACTAATCAATTCTAAAGGTCCAAAGGAGAAACTGTTGGTGTGTGTCCTAGAACCAATTATATAGATGATTGAAGTTATACACAATGTATTATATTTTATTTTAGGAAATTTAATTATTATATTTTATTTTTATAATTTTATTATTATTATGCGCAATTTATAACTTAATATAATAATTATCCTTGGAATAACTTTGCTATTCCTAAAATGTCCCCTAGTCAAGTATTATTACGAAAAGGATAGTAATAATACATTGAGACTAACATGTATAGTGATTAATGATTACAAATCATGGATATGTGATATCAAGTTAATACATGAGTACATTGCTAGTGAACAATGTACTGGACTGACCCACTATGAGAATATTGCATGGATAGACGTGTCATAAGTTATTCTCATATGATCACAAATACATATAAACTTTTGACCTGAAGTCACTACGGTTCCCTACATGAGGAATTTTTCACTTTAATATTGTCCTATGTCACTTTTAATCAGGATGACAAGTAGGGCATTGATTGGGTGTGTCATAAATCGTGCAGAGGGAAGTGAGTGATGTAGATGGGATTTTGTTACTCTTGTATAAAAGAGAAATATCCTTGGGCCCCTTGATTGAGTGAGACTTAAAAATGCATGGCCATACTTAATTGAATTAATATGTGATATTAATCATTTATTTTAAGTCTACTCAGTGTCAAAAAATATAAATTGAACATTGACGAGGATAACACATTCCATGCCTCCAGTTTAATTTAGATATTATTACAAAAGGGTTATGATGCAAAACGTTGATCATGTATTAGGTGGATGTCGAATCACAGACATTCTTACTACTTGAGTGGCAGTGATGTATTGCTAAATACCGCTTACTGTCTATGGTTCAATAATGAGTCATTGTCAACGTAGTAAGAACCTACAAAGTCACACAAAAGGAGTAGGAATAAGACAATAATTAATTGGACTTTAATTATATTAATATCCAATTAATTAGACTTATTTTTGTGCATATATATTATTATTAAGAATAATAATAAGTTATTCACGTAATATATATATATATATATATATATATATATATATAATATTATGTGATATTATTTGATATTAAAGTAGTATTTAATAATTATGTTATCAGATAATAGATAAATATATTATGAGATAATATTATTTTGATATTTGATAACTATATGTAATTATCTAATAATTAAGATATTTATATTATGAGATAATATTATTATCTAATATTAGATAATTAATAGATAAGTCCTATCTCTTTCCATTATCTCTAGGATAAGGATAAGATGAGTTGTTAAGTGTGATTAGGATTTTAGAAGCATTATCCTAGTAGGACTAGGATTATAGCTTGCCTAAGTTCTATAAAAAGGGACTTGAGGGCAGCACTTTTACAACACGTTCAAAGCTTCCATATAAACCTTAAATCACTCAAAAAACATCTAATCCTAATTCTTAAAGAGAAAAACGCATCCTAGCATATTCGTGGAGGGGGAGAGATCGTTGTTCACTCCATGTGGATACCGTAGAGACGTTGTACCTTCCGGCCAGCGTTTGATTCATCCGCTCTCAAGTTTTGATCAGTAGAAACATGAGTGCCTAATAGGTAAAACCCTAATCATTGACTTATGCTTTTTGCATGGATCCTAGGTAGAATTTGGATCAAAATTTTAAAATTCCGCTGCATGTGATAATCCGAATTCCCAACAAAAACTAGGCTTCAAAATCAAGTAACCAAGTAATTTTGGGCTTCGAGCGGTTGATGAATCGATTCCAAGAGTCCAAAGGCGAAAATTGGGTTGATGAATTAATTCACCAATCAATTCATCAACTGTAGAATTTTATACTAACTTTGAAGAGGCATAACTCCTTTATCTTATGTTTGTTTTAAAAAAATCACCTATTTTTTTAAAGATAATTGAGTCTACTTTCAAGTGAAATTAGTTTTAAATCAAAATTATATATACATTTTGAGATATCATTAAAATAGTAAGTAAAGGTCATGAACTCTAAAATTCAAAAAAGAGAACTTTTATGTTTACTTTTAAGAAGATATAATGCTTTCAAAACTTAGTTCATTTGGGCAAGTGAGTAGTCTATGGAAAGGAAATTGAACCTACTTTCATATGAAAAGAGTTTTATACATAATACATCTATACTTTATGAGTTATTCCTAAGATGACACTCATAGGTTGGAATTATAGTCATCATGTAGTAACCAATATCAATCTATTTTATGTTTCGATACCTTATAATGGTCTAACATGGATGTTTAATCTCTAAGCACTAAAGGTATAATGGTTTATGACAAATTATAGCATGAAAGTTATGATATATGTAAATGCTTGTAGCCATACAAGAGGGTATGATGATGTTGATAGATATTATGATGTACATTGAATTGAATTGTGATTATATTAGTTAAAGCTTGAGCTTTAATGTCTAAAATTGCACTGTGAGACATGCTATGAGGGGCAATAAACATGAGAAATGTGATAGGGGTGATGTTGTGAATACTAAATAAAAAATTATCGGTGACATGCTTGTGAAAGGTATAAGGTAGACCTTAGAAAAACAAGGATGGAAAGCTTATGGAGGGTATAAGGTTAACCGGGGAGACAAAAGGAGGATGATTGTATTCTATTCTTTACTTATTGTTTCAAATAAAAGGTGACTTGATTATAGTTATCCTCGAGTGTTCTCATAGGAGGCATTGAAAAATGAAATGATCATGTATTAATTTTATTGAACTTGGTTCTTGGTTTCTAATATATTTAATTATGATATGATTGGTTAAAAAAGGTCAGTTCAATGAGTAAGTTATTATAATTTATTATTGTTCTTATAGATTATTTATTCATTGAGCCCCGAACTCAACCTTCCATGTTTTATTTCACAGATTCATATGTTGAGCTTCTACCTCCACCTCCTCAGAGTTACAGTTCATAGGAACTTGTTGACGATATTTTGGTAACATAATTCATGTATATAGAATGATTTGGACCTCTTGTTTGTCATAAAGTTAGATTGATAGAATGTGGAACTGACTCTTTAAGAGTTAGTTAGGCTTACTTATCCTCATTTTGGGAGGGTTATAAGCATCCTTAACTTTCATATCTTTTATAGAAATTTTAATGAATACTATCTTTGAAATACTATTCTCTTCTATAAATGCATCACATTTGATAGGTCAGCATTTAGTTATTTACACACATATAGGCTGGAGGAAATTAGTAGAGGGGTTCCACGCTGGTTACTATTAGGTTAGGGTTGTGAAACAAGCATTACAAAGATTACAATTACCTTAAAAGATTTCTTTTTCAAATACACAAACAATTTCTTCAAAAAAAGGAAGTAAAAAATTGTTTGAATGTTTTTCTTAAATAAAAGAATAAAATCTTTAAAGAATTAAAAGAGCTGGGAAAAAAGATGAACACCAATAGAGGTTTCATGATCCAAAAAGAATTTTTTTAGGACCTACTCCTACTAATTATCATTTGATGTATCGACTAATTTTTATCAAAATTAGAGAAATTAACTCTAAAAGATTAACCCAATCTTTACTAAAATTTTTACTATTCACCTAACTTTATGAAATCTACCCAATCTTGATTAAGATTTCAAATTCCACCTAACTTTACAAAATCTAACCAATTTATACTAGGATTTCAATAATTATCAATGAGATATTTTTCTCACAATATCACTAGGAGATTTTACTCTAAAGTACTATTAGAGTGGATATACATGTTTTGGTTCAAAAGGAATATTGCAAGAATTTTGGTTGGAAGGAGAAGAACAAGAATATAATTTGTAAGCTATAACATAATGGTTTGGTATGTTTCCTTCCAAAGAAATGAAGTTTATTTATAGGAAAAATATGATGAAGGCAATATGTTTTTCAAGACAACTTCTTTCACAAGCTTTCTTAACTTGTACTTAAGTTGAATATTCAAATTTCAATCAAATTGTATAATATTTTGTCACTTGGCAACTTCAAACAAGAAATTCACCCTAAAATAGCAACATCCTTGTTATCACATTGGATTTTTTAATTTTAGCTTCATCTTTGATTAGAAAGTTATGAATAATCCTTGCATTTATTATGAAAGTCTAGCTATATAATAATGACAAGAAATAATATTTTTATCATTTAAACACATATGAGTTTACAATTTGAATTTTCCTCTTAAACAAGATCTAGTGGAGGAGATTAAAATTACTTTTGAAAATAACCATTGGATTTTTAAATTTAAAAGATAGCGAATAGGATTGTTTCTTAATGACTAAGATTTAGAATTTTCAAAACAAAACAATTATAAAGAAATATTTTGACCATGTAGGAGAAACTATTTGAGTAAACCAATCTGAGCTATTAAATAGTAAATGAGTAGTGGCCCAAAAAGCCTTTATGAAATCATCATGAGCTTGTAAGAATAAATCTAAAAACATTTAGCCCATTAAGTTGAATTAAATGATTGGTCATTAAGTCTAATTATCAACTTATAAAATATTAACCCAAAAATATTTTTATTAATTCATTTGCTTCCTCAACCATTATGTCATCCATAAACATTAAGTGGGATATTGCTAGCCGATTCCCAGATAACCTGGACCAATAGATTATGGTGTCTCGTTCAGCTTTGAATAATATTTTAGATAATACCTTCAAGCCTATAATAAACACATAGGGCAATAATGGATTACATTATCAGTAAGCCCCTTGAGGATATAAAACTCTTGGTTGGATTATCATTATGTAACATCTCAAATGAGATAGTTGAAATGCATTGATGAACCTACCTAATAAATTTCTGATTGAAAACAAATAATTCTGAAGTTTCTCAGGACAAGGTTTTATTCCATGCAATCGTATGTCTTCTGCATTTGTAGCTCCAATCCCATGAGGCCAACCTTACCTTGTTTCTTAAAGAAATTATGTACGATCTCCTGTGCCAATATGCCATTCTCAGCTTACCACCAACTTGGCACAAAGGCAAATTGCATTGTTGAAGTTAACCATGGCAAAACTTTCCTCATATGATTAGCTAAGATTTTGGAAATCAATTTATAATACGAATCAATTGGAACTCACCAAGGACACTTGCACCTCTGACTTTAGGAATAAGTACTAGTACTATAAGAGTATGATTCAACTCTCGAAGCATGAACCTTGAATGTAAAAAATATTGAATTGTCAACATCACATAAGGCCCCTCAATATCCTAACTTTTCTTGAAAAATATATCCATCAATCCATCAAGGTCCCGAGTTTAAAGTTCTGGCATTCCTTTTAGAGTCTCTCAAATTTCATTTGCAATAGAAATTTTGCATAATGAACCATTCTCATTAGCAGTGAGTTCTGGTTGTATAACACCCTCCAAATCAGCAGGGAATTGGACATTTGCAGAACTAAATAGAGAGACAAAACCATCCGCAAAATAGTTCGCCATAGAATCTCAATTTTCTAATCCATTCCCTTGAGGGTAATTTGACTGCTACCATATTATTTCCCTTTCTTCTAATAATTATGGATAATTGGTCAAATCTGAAGTATTTGTCCCCATGTCAAACCTAGATTTCTATAGATTTTTTATGCTAAACCTCCTCTCTTGCACGTTTTTCCTAAATTTTGCACCTAATATTTTTCACGACATGCCTATTCTCTAAAGATGAGCCCCTTGACTATATCCTTTAGTTGAGAGTGGCAGTATCCAAAATGTTCCCTATTTTAGATTTTTAAATCATGTTTTATACTTTTAATCTTGTTAACTAAATGGAAAGCTTCCAACCCATGGACCTCCAAATCCCAAGCCTTCCTGATCACTTGCAACATGTACATGTATTGACTTTAAATCATGCAGCAAGAAAACAAATGGCCTTAGTAACTTGTCACGTAAGACATCCAGTAGAATAAGGGAGTGATCTGATCTACTACATATTAAGTGGTTCACTACAACTCTAAGGAATAATACTCTTCTTGCTGCATTGCAAACCATTCCATCCGGCCTTTCCCTTATGGCGCAATATTATCCACTCTTCCATTATCCGAAGTAAAAGCATTACCATGAAAGTCAAGTTCAATTCCTCTTATTTCTTGCTTAAAGGCTGAAAATGTTGCATCATTTGAATTCCCCACTAACTGTCCATCCACCTTGTCTTGAGTGTAGAGTAGAGCATTGAAATCCCCCATGATAGCCCGAGGGTGCTCCATAGTATCATGAATAGCATTCAATTGCTCCTAAAGTTGGAGCGAATGACGAGTTAGAAAAATTGTTGTGTATCTATGTATTTTATATGTGTATAGATTAATCTTATTATTTTTTTAATGTTGAAATAATTTAAATTTATTAAATAATTTTATAACACAATCATTAACATATTATAATATTTATTTTGTTAATGTATATTAATTTTATTATTTAAATTTAATTAATGAAAAGTTACTTGATTATTTATTATTTATAAAGAATTATTACATTTTAATATATATTAAATCAATATATATATATATATATAAATAAAAATATTTAGTAACTTAACGATTGAGGTTTTTTTTTTTAACGTAAGGTTTGGAGTTCAACCTTTTTCTTTGACATTTTAAGCAAAATAATAAATATCCATATTTATACAAATTAGAGGTAGTTTTATCTTTTTATATATATTTTATGAATTAGTCGATTGAAAATATTAAAATTTTCAACTTTTTCATTTTGGTTAATTGAGAATTAATCAACTAGTTAAATAAGTTATTTATTAGATACCTAAAATAACTATTTAATTTAATTAATCAATTACAGGTTCTCAAATTAGCTATTTGCCTAATACCCTTTACGCATTTTGTTTGTTATATTATCTTTATTGCTAAATTAATTAGGTTTATATAAATAAAAAATATTGTAATTGAAATTAGTATTAAAGTAATACTATTTTAAATGGTTTATATAAGAAAATTATATTATAATTAAAATTATAATTAATGAATATTGAATTTTTAAAAGCTTTATGTAAGAAAATAAAATTGTGATTCAAATTAGTATTAATACAATACTATTTTTAGATATTAATGTAATAAAATTCTATCTTGAAATAGATTTAATGTAATACTATACTTTGATTCTATAATATATCCCTGTTTTTTCTTTCAATTTGAAGTATTTTAAGTAACTCAAAACAAAACAATAATAACAATAAATGCATAATAAAATTCTTTAATTGTAACTGAAAACATATTAGGATTTGTCCGTGGCAAGATAGCTGATTATGACATATATGCTATTTATACTTGTACTGGCTGCTATTTATACTTGTGCTGTTTCAAGAGACTGTATCTTTAGGTGACCAGTATATTTCCCTTAGTGATATAATATATCTGCAGTCGAAATGCATTACGTTTCTAGAAATTGCTTCATAGGCTAATAATTTTGTGTGATGTGCAACAGGAACAACTACTTATTTATCTATGTTCTCATATTATAAGGAGGTTGTTTAATAATTTTGTGTAATGTACAATTGAAATGCTTCAAACAGATTATGTTCCACTCCAATGGTACATAGATGGTAATTGGGTCTTGCAGTGGCAGCTATTGCAACTATTGTTTGTGTTATTGGAAATTAGTTTTTTTTTTTTTAATGCTGCGTACATTTTGTTTACATAAACTATCATGTAACTGTAAATATATCATAATTTTTTTAAATTGACTTTAGTTTATTCGGCCACATTCTGCCACTTATTTTGAGAAGTAAATTTGTAAATAACATTAAGTCTCTGTTTATTTTTGCAAAAAACATTTTCCATAATATTATAGTTATAAGTTACAAGATTGTGAAAAATATTTGATATATTTATTGTTAAATATAATGAATTAAGTGGAAGACAACTTCCTCCTTAAGTTATTTTTATCTACTATTGTGAGTTTAGAATCATTTTTTCAATCATATAGAGTATAGATAAATGAAGGGGCACTATTTATAATAATCATCATGTATGACTATCAAATTATTAAGATGGAAATATTACATATAGTTTATAGATTTAGAATTTTCATGTTTATGATAGGATCTAAATATTACATGTGCATGTAATATTTATATCAATTAGTAAAATAAAATATAATATTAAAATAAAAATCAACTTACAACCATCACAAACTCACAATTATTATTAAACTTGTAACTATAATATGTAATATTTATTTTATACTATTAGAAGATAATATAATAGTAAAAAAATAATAGAAGATAAGAACTTTTTAAATTACAGGAAAAGAATATTTTGAGTAAGTTCAATTAAAAATGATCAAGAAATTTCAAACCTACTTGAACCATAAACCAAATTTTATCAATAATAGACTAATTCTAAATTTTAAATCACTTTTAATTGTCTAATTTCAATTTAATTCAATCAATTTTTTGCGGTTAAAATTTTTTTGCACAACCGTAGCCTGATTTTCCTCCCTAAATATCTAACAGAAGCAAAACAGATGCATACATCTAGCAGTGATCTAAAAGGTCAAGTTGAACTTGGTCATTGTTTCTATTGATATTTGTTCATGGTATTTTTGAATCTTCCCCCAATTTATAATTTTGCACTTAGGTCAACAACACACACATTTGTATCTTTAATCCTTTCAAAATTCCTGTTTTCATTTAACTTCTATAAGTCAAATCCTGTCAGTTTATCATTTTATACGTCTTAGCAGTTTTTAAAATGTAAATGATTCGTTCAATTTCTTACAGCTCTGAGTTAACATAATTTCAAAGAAAATCAATACGGCACCCAGAAACCTAAAATTTTATGCCATGCGTGCAAGTAAGGGAGGGGGGGAGTGTATAACAATGCTACAAATTAATAGCTATTCATGTGGCCTCAATATTGCGTTGCTGTAACTTAAAGAACCATTTACCTTAAAAGTGAACTTAAATGTCACTAAAAAGGGCAGACTTAAGTTTGCAACATACAGATAACAGAAAAACCAAGTATACTTGCGACAAAGGATTTGCAGAAAAGAAAATGCCAGTACAACTGTCGTGATGATTTCATAGGCTCTATAAATGTAGTAAATAATATTAGGTATTTTACAGTACTGCTGATTTAATAGTGCAGAAGCATTGAATAAACTGCCATTCAACCAACAAATTAATAGCAGCTTCAGTAAGTTCTGCAGTCTGAGTAGTCAACAACACATCCGAAGTTCATGGGTAATCCTATTCTTTTGCTTCTCACTCCGTATATGTTTAGAGCGAGTTTGTCACTAACAAAATTTTTAAGTGCTGGGTATGGCTTCACCACTCAACATGGAGGACGAAGAGTTCTATACTTGTTGGACCATTGAAGGAGTTTATCCTGAGATGATTCAAACCCACTGATCAGATTCTTGTTCTTTGGACACTCCCCGAATCATCACCCAAAGATCCAAATTCAGGTTCATCATCATCACTATCAACACTGTTTGGAATCACAAGATTTTGACAACTTCCGTATTGAATAAGAAATACATTGAAGCAATAACTTACCATGTTTCTTGTCTTCTTTGTAAATTATCTATATGAGTTGTTCCAGAACCACCTAATTTGAGAGGGAATATTTGACCTCATTATATCCTTAAATTACTTTTCTTCCTGTTTAGTCCATTGAAGGGAAACTTCCTCACCCATATGATCATATCCACAATGGTAAAATGCAGTACCCTATTCAAGCTTTAATGTGATCCGCTTCTCAGCAAAATGAAATCTAAAACGTTCGATGGAACCTTGATATCGACAACAACAATTTTCTTGCCTTCCTTTTCAGATAAAACCGGTTTCCTTGGCAGGTTTTTGCTCATTATATTTCAACAAAGGCCATATTTGCGTGCCTGGCTTAGAGTCACTGCTGAAAACTTGACCAGGCCATTCTGGGATTTCAGCTTAAAAAAGAAGACCTACATAAACTTGCTTTTGAAGAGCATCAAGTTGAAGTTGGTCAAGACCTGAAGAAATAACATGAAAATCTAACATCCAAAAGCTATAAAATTAGCAAGATGCAACTTGTTCCACTGCCTCATTCACTTCAAACCTTGGTTTCACTTCATTTAAGTGCTACGTGGCATACTTGGCTTCAACCAAAGTCACAACTTCGTCCAACTTTACATGCTGAGGAATCAGTTCATCACTACGAAATGTATCAATAACAGAAGCTGGCTTAGCAAGGCCTGAAAAAGGATATCAATTAACCAAACAGATGTGGTTACTAAGACGATACAAGTTATCACACCCTCAAGTAGTTGCCTCTGCATAGGCAAGACTAAAACATCCAAACAACCAAGAATCCTGTAAAGATTATTTTATACTACATGTAAAATAGATGCAAGAAAATAAAGAATTATTGCTCTCCTAAAAAAATTGGAAATAGACAAACAAATTTATGTTTTCTTGCAACCAATGAGACGAAAATTGAATTTCAGACCTCAAAAAAAAATTGGAAACTGAACTTAGTCAATTCAGATTTAAGTTAAGACTCACCCCCTAACACTTCGCCCACCTTGGAAAAGTTCTTTGAGGATCTCACATACCTGTGGTTCCTATAACAATATGATCAAACTTAGTTTAATTTTTTTCCCAGCCAACTCTTAACAGCATTTTCACTAAATCTCCCCGCACAGTGCAGCATGGGCAGCCATTATTAACCATGACAAAGTCTTCACTCACAGAGGAACTACTAGCAACCGATGATCCATCAATATCCACCTCAACAAACTGCATTTATAATAATAACCAGACATTTTTACAAAAACTGTGACCCACTGAATAAGGACAGATTCTATAAACATTTTCAAACCTTCATATTTATATTTTCTCCTTATATGACAAAATTTCCTAACCAATAGCATGTTGCGTAATCTTGCATAGTATAAGAAGACTATAATCCAAACGATGTGAATTTACAGTGGCTGGTCAAATTTCATATCCTCATTTTGGATGACTGCTTTTCTCTTGCCATGCTGAGCTGTAAGAATATAACTTAGTAAACTTGTCTGCAATACAGAAAAACAACATTTTGCAATATGTCTTAGAAGCATAAAGTCTAAATAAAATGAAATTGAAACGTTTGAAAAGTCAAGCTGAACTAAATGCACTAGTATGATTTCTGTTAGTATTTAGAGAATTTTCAGCAAATCTATCTAGCTTTGAGATGGAGAGAAAATATAGAGAAATTTAAATGACTTCTAGCAACTCAGTTGCCAGGACATCATTGAATTTGAAACTCCTGTTTCCATATTCAAATATCTTAGACCTCATATTGGAGAAAACTATTAAAACATTTGAAATGGTACAAGAAGCAATAGCAATGGAGTCTAGAAAGAGTACCATTTGAAATGGCTTTCAGAATCCATCAACTTCAGATTAAATTCTGTAATACCAAGGTGGTAGATTAACTGAGATAACTTTGTGTGGAACTAAATGCATAAAAAATTTACATTATGAATTTTCATAAGAATAATATTTGGAGGTGCATTTCATGTGACGGAAAAGCTCAGTCATAAGATCCATGAAGGAATTATTATGGATTTTGTTCAGAATGCTGCATAATGAGGCATCTAAGGTATTGCACTTAATCTTAACTCAAACTGCCTTTTCTTTTTCCCTTTTTCCTACATTAGTTTCACGTGGCTCATATATGAAGTTTTAATTCATATAAAGGAGTTTTTTTTATTTTTATCAGTATCCAACCTGATTTTATGTACTGTTCATGTAAAGCAGATTCCACTTCACCAGAATTTCTGGAAAAACCACTTCCAACTACCTTAGTTTCCAGATCAGCTCCATAAAAGCACATAGATGATACAAAACAACAGATAACTAGCTGCCATTTGCATGCCAAAGGTGTTAAAGATATAATATATTGATTTCCAACCTGACCCATCTGTCATTCAAAAACAGTTAAAAATACCAGGTTTTATCAGGAATAAACAAAAAGTAATGATCACTGTAAGAAGTCTTAATCAGAAGAGCAATTAATCTGACATAAATTCTGATATAATTTAAAAGAAAAAACAAGGAGGCTTGAACCTTGTCAAGTTAAAAGTCAATCGAATCGGAACTTACAAAAGAGAGAGAGGGGGGGATCATGAATAAGTATGTAATTTTGAATTTTAACTGCTGAAATTAGCAACCAAATTTCACCAATTTTCTGCAGTTGAAAAGTTGGGGGAGGGAGAACAACATTAAGGAATCTTTAACACCAACATTCTTATAAGAATATAACATTTGCATTGAAATTGAATTCTAATTGCACCACTCCGAAACACAGCACAAAGAAGCATGCAAAACAGATAGGTTATATTTAATATATACAATCCCAACAGGCCAAAACTGATGCGTGTTATAACTTCATTTCAGAGGCTTAATTGTTTTAAACAATTTATATTCTCATTTAAAAGATGAACCCCATGCTGAAAAAAAAAAAAACATTTAAAAGAAATATGGCTTTATTTAGCCATAACGGCAGGCGCATGTGTAGCTATATTTGCACAATACTGCATATGACGTAAAAAGCTTTGTTAGGACACTTGATACATCGGACACCTGAAAACGACATTAACAGACCTCAAGCCCCTTGTCTTGCTCCTAAGCAAGGCCAGGACCATTGTTCATGTTTTTCACAAGTATGTGTGATTTATCAGGGTAAAAGTGGACCCTGCTACAAACCTAACTGACGTGCTCTAAAGCAAAATAATATCACAGGATGTGCTTTAGCACTCAGTGAGCCAAAGGTTCAGGCAACTAGAATTATTTTTTAATCAAGACCTAACGCTAAAGCAACCTTTGTATTTCCATTAAGAATTGTTTCACATTGTATTGATTTCATCAACATGAACATTTTTACTCCCCACAAATCCAATACAGAACATTCGTCCAATAAACTGCAAGGCGTGAAATATAAAAAATTTTCAAGAGTAGCAAGAACACAATTGAGATTTCATTTAATAAGCTCTAAATGATCTGTAAATAGTTAACGACAAGAAGGAAATCAAACTGCCAGGCTAGATACAGAAAGTGTAGGAGAGAATTAAACTACTATGATGTAATGTATCATTTGTACTTAACCTCAACTGCAGTCTTCCCAGCAATAATCACAGACGTGGCCATATTCAAAAACAATCCATGCTCAACCACGCCTTTTAATGCTAAATTCTAATCGGAGATTGACGTACAAATCCACTATATAGTTGGAATTATCAGTCACATATGGCTTCCTATGCTCCGTAATCTCGATTTGGCCTCAGTCCCTTCTTCCTTAAAAAACACTTGAAGCCTAAACAAATCCGACTTCAGAAAAAACTGAACCCACTCAACCGGCATTGCCAATCCATTTCCACCGAGATTTGTCACCAATTTAGACGAACTTTTCAGAGGCAATCTCAACCATTTTCTCTCTCAAAAGAGCTCCGCCGTGCCCTTTGATCGAATTGAGGTCTGGGTTGATCTCATCAGCGCCATTCATGGCCAAATCAAGCCTCCGATTGTCGTCGAGGACGGAGGGAAGAATACCTAGACGGCAGGTTTGCTCTTCAGTGCGTTTTCCATTTTTCCCTCATTTTCCCTCCCCAAATTTTTTTCTTCCCTTGTTTCTCTCAATCCAAACGGCTCGTCAACCTCCATTAGCCGGTAAATGGACACGTGTCTCAATCTCATTAAAAGATACCGGAACCATCACCGGACACCCTAAGGAAGGTCCCGCAGAATTATTCCATATAAATACAAACAAATTAAAATAACTACTTCTCCCTCCATTTTTAGCTCCCCCTTGCGGAACTAAAATAACTACCTCTCCCTCCACTTTTAGCTCCCCCTGCCACTACTCTCCAGTTTCCAAAATGGCTGCCCCAAATGCTATCACCGAACGTATCTGTTCGCATTGCAGTGATTCTTTTGCGGATCTTCAGAATTTGAGAGATCATTACGTCAATCGCCACAAGGCATTCACCGTTCCCTGTCTATACTGCGGTAATGTATTTGCTTCCGAGATCGAGAAGAAACAACACCAAGTGGATGATTGTCTCCTGAAACCCCCAGGTATTGAATTTCCCCGCCTTTTGGTCCTGATTTTCTGATTCTAACTTTAACATTAGCATCAGTCTCACTGTGTGTTAATCATACTGCTCTAGTGTTGACTGAGAAATTCAATCATGCAACTCTGGTGTTGACTGACAATGGAACAATGGTTTTTATATGATGAAATGATCATTTTTATAAGGCATCAAAGGCGACGAGAAACAAAAGAAAAAGGGCAAGAATCGTGGAGGAAGGCGCAACTAGTAAGGATTACAGTGAGTAATTGATTCCATTTTATTAGTTCTTAAAATTAATAAATTGCTGAACCATTTTTGAAACTGGAAACTTCACCTGACTTCTTTCAATCTGAGACATATGATCTAACCCTACCCTGGGCGTTTCTTCTCATCTTTTCTCATTTTGAGTACTCTTGCCATTTTAGTAATTTAGAAGATTGGAATTTATTTTTGCTATAGTGGAATTGGTTTTTCAAAAAGCAAGCGTGCATAATTTGGGATTTGATGTGGTATTAGAGAACCCGAGTCCAGACTAGAAACCTACATGTGCTAATTGAAAAGAGAGAATAAGGTTGGATACTTTTTGCTCAATGCTAAGGTCCACTTAATTTCTCATTTTTATGGAATTACGTGATTTTTTATAAGTTTCTAAATAAAAATGAAATACTATAGGTTTGGTTTTGGGGAGGAGGATTGAATTGTCCGAAAGGTGGGCTCTGCTTCTGGGCTTGCTTTCGAAGCTTTAATGAATTACAAATAATCTTGGTGCTGGCACAACAGAGAAGCATCTTGCCATCCACAATTTTATCGTGTAAATAACCTAGATAGCACCATTCCTTTGGTGGTGGTACCGGAAGGATGAAACCAACATAGGAGGAAATAATTTACTGAAATATTATATACATCGAAAACAAAATCCGAAATTGAGTTTCAAATATAAATTAAAAGTTGCCATTAACTACAAAATGATATGAAAATTTTATAGAGTTCAATCCAATGGTATAAAAGATTTAAAATTCAATTTTCAATCCTATTTTCAATATCTATAGCATTTTTAAATAGTTTAAGATCCCATGTATCCTTAATGATGAAATTTTTTTAGTTTTTGAAATTTTGGTATTGGCAGCTAGTGTCCTCAACATCCTGTGCGATGGGTAGCGGCAGCGGATAACAGTCTGGGTTAGCCACGTGCTGCTGTAACTTGGAATGGGATGACAGTGAAATGGACATGCAAGAAGCCTTGTAATACTTTGGATATTGTAGCTTGACTTTCCATTTTTTTTTTTAATCTTGCAAGCACTGGTTATGGTAACTGAAATGGGTCTTGGTTTGGATTTGTTTGATGCTGATTATGGTGATTGAAATCGGTCCTGGTTTGGACTTGTTTTCCTAAATCATAATGGTCAAAGAAGTTCGTGAAATTGGTCTTGTTTTCCTAAATAATTCGAAGGTTGTGCCTCTCTAAACCAAATCAACAGAGGAAGTATCTGATGCATATAATTCAGAGTCTCATTCAATGTGAGTAGGAAGTTCAAATCTTAGATACATATAGGAATGGAAATTCATGTGCAGGGATGGCAAACTATAGCATCAATTTAACTCCGGATTTTCATTCTTTCCAATATCCCCTAATGAAATTTCTGGTACTCCTTGACGTTTCAAGGGTCTCTAGGATAATCACATTGTTTATTCTTACTTTCTTTATTTTTAGGCTTAGGTCCCTTTGATTAAAAAGAAAATGGAAGTTTTGTCATCTTTCATTGTTTACTCAATATATTGTACTTGAAGAATGAAATGAAATATAAAATAGTTTTTTGGCCAAATGTTTTAACAATTATGCATGAACTTATCAAATTTTATTTGGACTATTTTATCTTGGGTTAAACCTTGTAAATGCACCCAATTATTTTATGGGCTATCCCTCTTCTTAACTATTCATAAAGAGGCCCAACATAACTTGTCAATATGAATGTTTCTAGAATGATCTAAATCATTTTATTATTGATTTTATTTTTTGAAAATAACAAATACTTGGTTATCAAGAAGTAATCCTAATGGTTAGTGTTTAAAGTCTAATTTCAACCATTGGATCAAATCTTGAGAGGGAAATTCATATTGTGAAGTGGGAGAATTCAAATGTACAAGGGGAAAATTCAAATTTAAATATGTATTACATATAATTAATTGATAAAAATATTATTGCTTGTCAAATAAGTATAGATCGATGTTCAAGGAAGTAGAAAATACTATTCATTACTTTTTGACTAAAATTAGAGCCAAAATTCAAAATTCTAGTGAAATGGTAACATGCTTGATATTTTAGATGAATTTCTTGTTTGATGCAATTAAAAAGCAGAAACTGGTCTTACTTGATTCAAATTCAAGTATTTAGTATTTTGGGAGGCAAAGTAAGCTTGTTGAAGAGGTTTTCTTGGAGATCAAGGTAATTTTTTACTATAAATAGGCTTCACTTCGTTAGGATTTAGCACACCAAACTTTTAAGTTACAACTTGTAAATTATTCTCATGTTCTTGTCCTTCTAACTAAAATTATTGTCATATTTCTCTTGATTCAAAACTTGTATATCCTCTCTAAGAGTGCTTGAAAGAAAACTTGTAAAATCTCCAAGTGAGATTGTGAGAAAATCTTTTCTTGAGCACTTGAATGAAATTCTAGTATAGATTTGTGTATTTTGTAAAGTTAAGTAACTTTGAAATCCTAATGGAGATTAATATATCTTGTAAAGTTAGGTGAAAATTGAACTCTTAGTTGAGATTATGTATAATTTTATAGAGTTAGATGGTTTGAAAATTCTATCAGAGATTGGATGAATCTCATAAATTTTAGTATTGTAATTTTAATAAAAAATATGGATATAAAAAATGTGAATACCATAAGTAAAAATTGGTAGCTTGTGAAAAAAGAATAAATTCAAAAGATGTTCCTTTGAAATCATTGAATCCCTATAAAAATTCTTAGTACCATTTTTCTTTTCTAACTCTTTTGTTTTTGTTTTTTTTATTTTCAAACATTCTTGATTATTTTTTCAAAAAGAGTTCCACACAATTTTCACCCTAAGGGTTGTTTGAGAAAATTTTGTACTTTTTTCTTTTCTCTTATTTGGTTGAAGAGAAAAGTGGGAGAAAATAAAATTAAAAGGTAAAATGTATAGTTATAATAAATTTTAAAATTTTTCTTTCTTATTTTCTCTCCTAGTCAAATTTAAAAAACTTCTCTTTTTCCTCCTCTATTTTCTTCCCTACCAAATATGGGATAAATTTTCTAGAAAAAATATTTTTGAAATACTTTTAAAATATTTACGATCTTTTCTAAATCTTTTCACTGGGCTCATTTATGATCCGCTGATCAAGGTTAGTCAATCCGGGGAAGGAAGAGATGAAACTTGATTAGAAAGGTTTTCATCAAGGCCGTTCACTCTGCCGTGAAACCAATCTATGGCATTGGGAAGTGCAGCAAGTACTTTAGGAGGATATCATGTCCCTGTATATTAACCTAAGCTCCAAGGATTATTATTATTATTATTATTTTAACAAAAAAATTTACTTACAATTTTAATTCTTAATTATTTATAAATCAATTCACCTCCTCTTAATTCAAAGGTTCTATCAACACTATTTTAAGGTATACGATATTATCTTTCTTGTTTTAAACATATCAAGTTAAACTTAATTATGAGTCTCACTTTTTGTATCATCAAAGATAGTATCTGAGGCAGAAAAAGGTAGTATTTGGGGTATACTCTACACCCCTTATAGCACGCACTAGAACTACATATTGTCAAGTTAAATGAGATTCACTTGTTTTAATCTATACCTGATCGCAAGAAATTTTAAGTATAATATTGATTTAATTATCAATTAACATGTATATCAATTAATCCTTCATGTTTAAATGAAATTACACATATCAATTTAAGATTAACTTCATGTTGTATATGACACATTAAAAAAAAAATCTCACAACACTCTATCATTTTTATTAAATTTTTATTCCATACAATATTATGTAAGTTGAATGAAATTCAATAATTTAAATTAGTAGTACATTGATATAACTGGTGTACCAAAATTCCTTTCATATACTAATAGACTCCCAACAATAACGATATAATAATTCAAGTAAAACAATGGGGTTAAATCTGATTAATTTCTTAAACTTATGCCTCAATTATTGAAAATATGTATTGTATTATATGTTTTCTTCCCAGCCTACATGAATAGGCAGTTGAACAGTAAAGTTACCAAAAAAGTTAACATTGGGTTACATATGTTTCCTCCGGGAAAAAAAAAAAACCAGTTTTTTAGTGCAGGTTTTTACCAAAAAAGGCATGTATTGTAGTTAAGGCTTGTGTCTATTCATGCAAAACAAAAAAGACATGAGATTTTATTGACAAATGGTCGTGAACCAATGCTGCATGGTCCAATAAAAAAAATGCCCGTCCGGTAATTTTTTTTAATACTGTGTACGAGTAATTAAGTGTAAAAATAGGTGGAATTATTTTGTATTAAATAATTACGAACAATAGTCGAAGAAGTAGTAGCACTGCTCGACCTAATGTTAAGAAAATTCTTCATCTTGACACATTTAGAATTCAACCTATGTCTTGAATTCGATATTCACGAAGGCGTTTAGTACAATTAAATTTAATTAGATATATGTAGTCACTAAATACATTTGATTTTTGCTTGAAAATAGAACAACAGGCCATGCACAAAGTGGATTAATTCTCGCTTACAAATTAGGTATAATAATTAATTAATTACAAGGAATTGCTTGTGAGGGATGTATCGAGTATAATAATTAACTAGTAATCAAAGCACGGGCTTTGATTAACTCGTTGTTTAATAAAAATTGAATTACTGTATATATATTTATATAATAGCAGAATTATAAATATTTTAGCCTCATTAATTTTTTTAAAATTTTATATAAAATTATATCTATCATCTAAAATACTTTATTGGCATTCAAATTTTATCCTTATCAAAATATTATAATATGGTTGCCCTCACTGACCTTGAGATTGTGGCTTTATCATTGTACACATATCAAATAAAAAATTTAAAAGTTTATATGAATTCATTTTTATTATCATAATTTTTTCATGTGTAATCCATATAATTATAATAATTATAAATAATGATAGAATAAAAGATCCCTCCTTAACGTAATATAATTTCTAACTTAATGATATTTTTATGTAAATTTTTATTTGAAAATATAATTTACTCTATTTATGAATTTTATTAATCAACATACCTGATATATATATGTGTGTGTGTGTGAAAATAAAATTTAAGTCAATGATCAATTTTTTATCTTATACTAATTTTCATGTTTGGTTCGTTAATAAATATCACAAAAAAATTTAATTCGTCATATATTACATATAAACATACAAGAAACTACAAAATGTCTCTTGTAATCTTGGAATTGTTAGATTTTTCCACTAATTTTGAAAACTTCAAAATAAACCCTTATACTACACAAAAATTAGAATTAACTCTCATTATTCACATAATTAACAACTTCATGAAATTACAAAAAAAAATTCATAAACTTTTTAAATAAAAATTACAATAATAATGTAATTATAATGTGAAAAAAAGGGTAAGATAAATTCACATACAACAATATTATAATTCTTGTTTAAAAATTATAAGTAATGATAGATATTAATTTCAAGTTTTATTTTATATAAGGGTTTGATTTTTAAATTTTTAATGTTAAAAGGGGATAAAATTCAACCATCTTTAAGTTGTATTTTGCATTTTTTTGCTAAATATAATTATGATAAAATTACTTGCTATCATTGAATAAGAAAATTGAGAGAAAGAGGATAGGATGATATTTTTTAAATTGAATAGAGATAATTTTGTATCTTTATTTATACATGATATAAAAAATTTTACCTAGTAATGAGTGTTGAGTGTGACCAACCAAATAATTTTAATTTTTTTTATTGAAAAGTTACATTTTTTTATCTAAGTTTCTGCCAAATAAATGATCTCTAATAATAATAAGAATAAGAATAACAAATGAATTTTAAAAATAGTGAGAATTACAATTAAAAAAATATTCTAACAACTTGTGGTATGGAATGTAGCAGTAATACCCTACAAATCCAATGTTACTATATAGCTCAAAATATAGTTGAGTAAGTAAGTACATACAAAAATTGGCCAATTCACCAAAAAAAGAAAGTGGCCATATTGATAATAAAAAATTAAAAGCATAAGAATAAAAAATAGGAACAGAGCAACATCAATAGTACATGTGAATGTGTCAAGAATGATAGTATAATCTGAATATTATTACATAGATAGATACAATTAAAATAAAAATTATTTCAAATTAAATAAAAACCCTTTAAAGCTTTCAAAATATTAAATTATTAATTAATTTACTCTTATCTCCACACACATATATTACATTAATAAATGTAAATATCTTAATTTTTGTCCCAACCAATGTTAGAAAGACATACCATCTCACTATTAATACGTAAAGTTCATGGGACACATAAAAGTAGAGATAATGTTTCATGTGCCTATTCCTTTATTTTTATTGAGATTTATGACCATAAATATATTTAATTTTTATTTTAATATAATTTTATTAAAAATAAAAAGTATAAATTTAATATTAGTTTTATCATATATATTTATCAAAAGAATGAAATATGTACTTATTTTATATTTTATATAAAAATTTTGTCTAAAAATAGGCTAATAGTTAATAAAATCCTAATTATTCTATATATATTTGATTTTCAAAATTTGATAAAAAATGCAGGCAATATCTAAATAAATAGAGGAAGAAATATTGTGTAGGAGCTATAAAGCATTACGACTTAAAAAAAAAATTACCCGAAAAAAAGAAGGGAAACCAGGCGCCTGAGTTGAAAAATATAATAGAAGTGAAAAATAAAACAAGGGAAACCAGGTGCCTGAGTTGAAAAATATAATAGAAGTGAAAAATAAAATGCGAGCGCGCGCGCGCGATACTTGAGGAAAAATACCCACAAAATGAAAAAAATTAATTGCAAATTTAAAATTATAAAAAAATTGATCTCAATTTTAAATAATTTTGTAAAACAAATAAAATATGTAATTAGTTGATATTTTAATATTAAAAGTTTGGTTTATTTTTAGGATATATTGGTTAAAAATAAATTTAATGTATCTTATAAAATTTTAATTCATGTATATTTAATTTTAAATATAGCACCTAAAAATTAATATTAATAAAATTTAAGTAAATAATTTTGATATCAATTTTTGAATAGGGGCGCGCATACATACCAAAAAAGTCCAAAAAGTAAATTGGGTTAGTGTCTATTAAAAAGTAAATAAAATAAATTAAAAAATAATGGAATTATAGTAGCAAAACACGTAGCATGTGTCAACAGTATAAATTCCTATTTCAACAGCTAGAAGTCATGCTGTAATAAAAAATTAAAAAAATCGAAACAAAAGACTAAGAATAAAAATGAATAAAATAATGAAATGAAGAAACAATAGAAATTCCCATCATCAATGCCCGTCCTCAATGCAGTACAAACCCAATATTAATACTTAGATAGAATTGCCCGCAAGTGATTATATTGCTTGATTAGAAATTAAGTATTATTTTACCAAGCATGTCTTCTTTTTCTTGTCTTAATTAAGGCACTCAACAATTGAGTTGCAAGTAGCCATGTTCTCGCTCCTTCATCACTGTGTATTTTTTTTTTTTGCATTTACGTTTGCTTTCTTTGTTATCTTATGCCTATTTTCTCTGTATATGATGTTATTTTCATTATTTTTAATAATAAAAATAATAATTTATTTAACACATAAAATTCTTAATTCTAATTCTAATTCTAAATATGAAGAAAAGTAAAATTTTTAAAGTATTAGCTTCAAACTTCAAATATAACAAGAAATAAAGATCATAAAATAATATTAAATATTATTCCATTACTAAAGATGCTGATATACTGTTATTTTTACCAATAATATTTAAGCATCAGCTTATCTTTAATGGTTTTAGTTTAAAGTTATGAGCTATATAATTACCAGCTTTTTAACTCGTGCAGTGTACGGATTTTTATTTTTTTAAGATAAAAATATTAAATATAATTTATTATATTTATTTTTTAATTATTATATATTTAATTTTAAAATTAAAATTAAAAAATTTTAAAATGTGATATAAAAGTTAAAATATATTATATATAGTAAAATAATTTAATAAAAATTAGATCATTAACTATTTAAAAAAATTATAATAAAAGATTTTATGTTATATCGATACCGTTTAATGATATTAGTATTTAATTTATAATCATATAAATTTAATTTGAAGATTTTTTTGATAAGATTGAAATAATTTAGTATTTATGAATTTTGATTATAGATAAAAGGTAATTTAAATTTAAATTTAAATTTTGATTGAAAATTGATTTAATATTGAAAGATAAATAAAGAAGAAATGATAAATTGATATGTGATAAATTATAAAAATGATACTTATTATGAAAAATAAAAAATATTACAATTAATATATAATATATAAATTTTTTATTAGTATGCACATAACTCAGCATGCATACTTATCGTAAAGGAAAGATGATAAGCAAAGAAGCGTGTGGATTGACTTACATCTTTTAATATGAATTATGAGGCTGGGCTAAAGATGTTAGAGTCTATACCGTTTGGGATGAGTAATTTGTTCTCTACTGACGTTATTGAAATTCCTTTGTAATTTTATATTTCATTCAGGCTTAAGCCCAATTTAATTACTAAAAAAATCATAAAACTAATATTAGCATATGATAATTATAATGGATTTAATTTCAATTATATAATTCTTATTTTGACCTATGTACATTTGTTATCAGTTAATTTATAATCTATAATGATTTAAATTTCACGTATAAATTCACTATAAACTACCTAATTCCTGTTTGCATACACACCCACAAGTGCACGCACGATTAATATTTATAAATAAATTATTCTTATACTAATATTTACAAATCATTCTTTCGTTGTAACATTTCGAATCAGTTTCACTAAGTTAAAAGAATATTGTAATTAGTGTAGCATATCATGTTTTTCCTTATTTTGTTGGAATATTATTTTAAATAAAATTTGATTTATTTATATAAATATATTTTGGGATTAATTTATAATTGGATTATTTCGTGATGTATGGACATTTAATTTGTATTAATTGGTTATTATGTTGATTTCACTTATATATAATTAGATATATTGGTTAATGTGATTTAATGTATTTTCTTTTTATATTTTGACACCCTCTTTTATAAATAGACTTGTTTCGAGGCTAATATATACTATTCATTTAGTTCGAAATTGGGATGGCAATTTGTTTTCACATTCTGAGTTCATGTTGCATCAAATTGTAGTAACAACTTGAACCCAAACCTAAATAATAATTGAATTGGGTCAATTTATTTATTAAATATGTCAAGACATTACAATCCATCTAACTGGTTTAATAATTTTGATTAACAAATTTTATATTATAAATTTATTTATCAAATTTAGGTACTTATTATTTGACACTAGAAGTATTTTTAAGTCATTAATTAAATACTTTATTAAGGATATATTGTCATTGTATTATAACATAATATTTATCTTTTCATTATACATAATTATTTATACATTAGTTATTATTTATTTCTCAAATCATATTTTAAAATTTTAATATAAATTCTTAAGTAAAATGGCTTATCAACCCATTTAATTTTAAGTCAATCCTAACCTTACACATTTATTAGCATGTTATAAGGGTTGATCTGTTAACAACTCAAATTGGTATAAGTTCAACTTGAACTCATGCAAAGGGCATCGTGCTTGTATAAAAAATTATTAGTCTATATATTCAAATCATGTTTTCGCTCTATTTCCTATTTGTTCTTCAATTCTAACATAGGATCAAGAGTTTAGGTCCTGCAAAGCCAAAGACAATAAAGTTTTCTCTTTTAGAAAGTAATAGTCTCCTCTGCTCTATTACTTTATTATTGCTCTTGAACAACACCATTGAACTACTATCCTTTGAATCCTTCAACCAACTCATGAACCAAAATCCTTTTTGAGATTTTTTGATGAAATCTTTCCAAATTTAAAAAGGTCTTCTTCATCAATTATATCTTTACTACCATATTTTTAGATATCTTGTTATAAAATAGAAAAAGGCGGAAAATTTCATTCCCATTATCACTAATCTGGGCATCTTCTTCCAAAATGTCCTAATATATAATGTCATACTTGTAAAAAAAAAAAGGGTCATGTTGCAATCGATTGCCCTTTTTTCATTTGTCAATACTATAAAAAGCCAAGGCATTTAATTGAGCACTATCCTACTCATCCATTAAGGTATGATCAAAGTAAGTCTCAACCTTTTCCTAATTCATCCTTTAAGCATGTCTTCACTACTACAACCTCCAATAAAGCCTCTTTCTCATATATAGCCTCTTCTTCCTCAATCTCATATCTCACTTTCTACTAATGATTTTGAATCTCTCCTCAAGCAAGTTCTTTCCTATTTTGGTAACATTCTTGTTGTCTTAGCAACCATACCAAGTAATAATCCTTGGTATTTTGATTTTGCTTGTTGTAATCATATGACTTTTTTTCTCATGCCTTTTCTTCCCTAGCCTTCTCCTCCCTATCTTGTAAAGACACCATTCACCTTATTCATACTATTATGGATCTCTTATAAAAGTAAGTCATAAGGTCCCATCTCCTTATCTACGATCACTTTATTTGACACATATCTTGTTCCCAAGATAAATTTTAATCTTGTTTCTATTAGACAACTTCATGACCTTACTGATACTCTCACTTTCTCTTCTACTAATTGTTTTGTATAGGATCTATGAATAAGGTAAATTATTAAGAATGATTGTTTTAAGCTCATTTATTTCTACATTCCTTAATCTTATGTGTTAACTCTTAGTATAGCTTCTACTACCTCTTCTTTTTAGTTATGGCATCAACATTTTGACAAATAACTAAATAACCTATTTTATCTTTTAATAAAAGTACTTTTATGTCTAATTCTCTCTTTAATATTATGGATCTCTCATAAAAGTAAGTCATAAGGTCCTATCTCCTTATCTACTTTCACTTTATTTGACACTTATCTTGTTCCCAAGATAAATTTTAATCTTGTTTCTATTGGACAATTTCATAACCTTAGTGATACTCTCACTTTCTCTTTTTCTAATTGTTTTGTACAGGATCTATGAATAAGGTAGATTATTAAGAATGGTTGTTTTGAGCTCAATTATTTCTACATTCCTTAATCTTATGTGTTAACTCTTAGTATAGCTTCTACTATCTCTTCTTTTTAGTTGTAGCATCAACATTTTGACAAATAACTAAATAACCTATTTTATCTTTTAATAAAAAGTACTTTTATGTTAATTCTCTCTTTAATATTTTGCATTATGATGTTTAGGGACCAATTTTCACACCACTATAAAAGGATGGTAATATTTTGTGATATTTATTGATGACATTCTCAATTTGATGAAAAATTAATCAAAATTTCCTCAAATCTACATTACTTTTGCTACTTGGTTAAAACCTAATTCTCATAATTAATTATAGTTTTCCATCATGATAATACAATGGAATATTTTGATTTAAAACTTCTTATATTTCTTGCTAAACAAGGTGCTTTCTTTGAGTTTTTATATATTAACACATCTTAGCAAAATGGTTGTGCTACAAGAAAATATTGTCATATTCTTGACTTTATTCAAACCATGCTTTAGGGTGTAGCCACTATTACCATTATCTATCTCATTAGTCGTGTTTGTTATTCTATCCTTGGTAATGTATTACCTTTTGAATGTTTCCACCACACTTCTTTAAATTATAGTTTTCTTAATACACTTGCTTTATTCTTCTTCAACCTTAAACTTGAGCTTTATGCATGTCTTTATTGTTTTCTTAGGTGTGGCATTAACCATAAGGGCTATCATCATTGGGATCCTATCTTTTAGTGCATTTGAATTTCTCATCATGCTATCTTTTAGGTAAACTTCATGTTTTCCTTCTCTTTTAGTTCAAGTTAATTCCTTTCATTTGTACTTATCTGTTTACTAATCCTTCTATTGATCTTTTTCCAAGTGATTCCAATATAGATTTTTCAAGTACTTTAGACATAGGTCCTCTAAATTTAAGCTTCTATCTTGACTATCTAAGTAAACTTTTAAAAATCTCCAAGGTTTTAACCCATTCCATTGATGCTATCTTACCCGTTGATTTTATGTTTAACATTGCTTCTTTCTTCCTTTATTTGTCTTTCTTAGGTAAGAACTCCTTACCTATCTTCTAGTTATCATTATTTTTTTACCATGCTTCACCTCTATAAACCTTAGTCTTATCAGGAGACATCTATAAATTCTTATTAGCAACAAGTTATTTAAGAAGAATTATAGGTTTTAGAGGCCACTAGTACTTAGGACATGGTTAGTCTTCCTCTTAATGAGGTACTTATGGGATATAAATGGGTTTATAAAATTAAAATCATTTTGATAGCACTGTTGATTATTATAAAACTCACTTGGTGGCTAAAGGGTTTAATTAGGAATATAGTAGTGACTATGAATAAAACTTTACTCCTATTGCTCATATCACTTCCATTCGTACTCTTTTTTCTATTGTTGCCATTTGCAAATGAACTCTTAATTAGATGGATGTGAAAAATGCCTTTCTTAATGGTAACTTGGAAGAAGTGTATATGTATCCATAACCTAGCTACATTTCTATGCTTAACAAGGCTTGTCATTTTCACAAGGCCTTGTATGGTTTTAAACAAGTTTTTCGAGCCTAGTTTGCAAAATTCAATTCCACCATTACTTAATTTAAATTGTTATTTAGTCCTTAAGAATTTCCTTTCTTTTTTTGTAAGATTAAACAAGTTACTATGTTATTAATCCTTTATGTTGATAACATGATTATTATAAGAGATAACATGACTAACATTATTAATCTTAAAACATACTTAAGCCATAATTTTGAAATGAGAGATCTTGATCCTCTTATTTACTTTTTAGGTCTTAAAGTTCTTTCCTTTAGTAATAGTCTTTTCTTATCACAAGCTAAGTATGCCTTAGACCTTATCTCTTAAGTTAGTCTTACAAATAATCACAATAAATGTACTTTTATGAAGCACAGTGTTTGGTTTACATTTATGGATAGTACTATGCTTGAGAATCCTACTCTTTATTAACAATTGGTAAGCTACTTAAGTTATCTTACTATTACTTAACTAGAAATTTTATATGTTATTGATTTAGTTAGCTAGTTCATGTCAGCTTTATATTCCACTCATTATATTCTTATTCTTCATATTACTTCAATATATGAAAGGAACTTTGTTTTATGGACTTAATTACCCTATTAACTCCTTTTTAGGTTCTATAAGCTTATCCAGATGCTAATTAAGGTAAAAATTCTATTAATTACTACTTAACTACTAGTTATTGTATTTTTCTTAATGATTCTTTTATTTCACAAGCAAAGCATGAAACATACTATTAACCACTCATTCCAATACTAAAGTTGAATATTAGGTCCTTAGTTGACACCATTTTTGAAATACTTTGGATCTAATGGTTACTCAATGACTTAGGCATCTTTCAATCCTCTATCACCACTCTTTATTATGATAACTAGAATGTTATTCAAATTATCCACAATGATGGTTTTCATGAACGCACCAAGCACATTAAAATTAACTGCCACTTTATTTGGTAACATATTAACTCATGGTGCTCTTCATTTTGTCTCTATTGGCATTCTTGATCAACTTATATCACCCTAATCATTTTCTAACCTTGGTTTCCAAACTCAAGTTAATTTTTTCTACACCTACTTGAGTTTTAAAGGGAATATTAGTATATCTTAGGATTGATTTGTGATTGGATTGATTTATAGTGATTTAATTTGTACATAATTAAGGATATTAATTAATGTAATTTAATGCATTTTTTATTTAAACACTGTTATATATAAATAGGTTTGCTTCTAAGACTAATATATTGTATATATTAATTCATTTAGACTATGATTTATCCTTATTTCTTCTCTGTACATCAATTTTAATAATCTATATACAAGTGAAAAAGTGATTTGTTACCAACGGAGACATATCAATTGAAAAAAGTGGTTTTATATAGGAGATGAAAGGATTGAATTGTGGCCATTAGATCTTGCATTGATCTCAAGGATTAAAACATAATTGAATATTACATAATAATTTAAAAAAATAACACGATCACTTAAAAAAGGTTATATGACTTTATATCTTAATTTTAGCCCTTTTAGTACTGGATCTCATGGCTACGATTCATACTTCTTACTCATATATAAAAACTCTTTTCTCACTTGATATGCTCATTGTTACTAATATATCTTAATTATAAAATTATGATACCTAATGTTATGGTTAAAGAAAAAATTCTTTTGTAAAATAGCAAATATTTCTTTACCACATTTTTTGCATTTAACATTAAGTCAAATATAATTTTTTTCTATTTTAATATTTACAACTATATTTTTAAATAAAATATTTTTCATGAAAATATCCTTAAATCACTAATATTGATGTATGTTTACATCATACATGATATATATATATATATCACTCATACACCTCAGATCTAGTCAATTCAACTGGACAAGGTATGTGTGTTCATATAAGAAAATATAATTTTTTTCTATTTTAATATTTACAACTATATTTTTAAATAAAATATTTTTCATGAAAATACTTAAATCATTAATATTGATGTATGTTTACATTGCACTCATACATCTCATATCCCTAATCAATTCAACTTACCAATATATGCATGTTCATATAAGAAAATATAATTTTTTCTATTTTAATATTTACAACTATATTTTTAAATAAAATTCTTTTCATGAAAATATCCTTAAAATCACTAATATTGATGTATGTTTACATCGCGCATGATTTCATATATATATATATATATATATATATTCACTCATATATCTCAGATCCCTGATCAATTCAACTGGACCTAGGTATGCGTGTTCATACATAGCATTCATTTGCATTATATAGGTTGCCTTTGCTTTTAATGCACTTACGTTGAGGCACGGACTTAAATGAAGGTGTGACAAGTGCGTGTGGTGCATATCAGGATCGGTTAGTAGGATAAATGTATTTAAATATTTTAGTGGGATTAAAATTTAAAAATTAGTAAGAATATTTTTAATGAATCACATAATTGAATGTATAATTTTAAAAAATTCAATAAATTCACACACTCATATTGATATATATCAAGTTCCACCACTGGTGCATGTTCATAGTGCATATGATTAAAGTACGTATTTACCCATGCATCTTAGGTCCTCTAATAGTTGCCATGACTTATGAGATAAAAATGTAATCTAGCTAGTATTTTGTGTTGTGTTGTAAGTTACAAGTTGTTAACATAATAGATTATCCATTTGTTTTAAGTCAAAGCATAGTGTAACTAGAGTTATACAGAAAGCCAATATTTTAGCAATATAGAAATTCCATGAGGTGTTATTTTTAGAATCATGAGGTATAGGTATATATCATTAGAAATCTTGCTTGAATTAATTCATACACTAAAGAAACAATTATGTTATACACAAAGTCATATCATATGCTTAAACCATGAATTTATTCTAATTATAATTAAAAATTTCCTTATTTTTGAAGATTCATTACTATAATACTAGCCTATTATAAGCAAAATAGTACCGTAACAACATAATTAGCAAGATTAAACCATAACTCAAAGTAATGCATAGCAAAGAACAATCAATAGAAAAATATTACAGAGAATACAGAGAATAAAACAAATCTCTAGTTGTCTCTATAGTAAATAAGTGGAAGAAGATGCATATACCTCTAAAGGTGTGGATATTATATTAATAAGTTGGGTGAGAATTCTGCCAAACATTTCCTCGAATACCTTTGCTATTACACCCTCCATATCCAATCTTTTATGATGTTTACTAGCTAGTGCACCTTCCATGACCAATATCTTTTCACGTTCATTTTCCAACTCTATTTCTATGAAATGTTGCTTTTGACGCTCTGATGGAATATTAAACTCTAAATTTTAGAACCTTTCATCTAATTGCACTATATTAGAAGAACCTCCATTGTGTCGTAAAGCCATACCTCTAGATTGTTGTGTTAGTTTTCCAAATATTGATGATATAGATGGACTAAAACTAATACCTCTAACTCGTCTAGAATATTCTTTCCCAAATGCCTTTACAAAGGAATCATTAATTGACACTATTTATTCAAATTCTGAAGTAAGTTATTAGCTTATAAGTTTCTTGATTTGGTCTTACCAAATTTTTAAAAAAATGCAATTACTAATAGCAGGGTGTGATAAATGACAAGGAGGTAAAATGAATAGCAAAATCTATAATGTAGTAGAGTACAAACCCTTCGAGTTCTAAATTCTTCATTTGCATACTCTCTATCCTTATTTACATGGGTGTTAAGATATATTTCACCTTTCCATACTAGACAATCTAACTCTTCCATTTACGTAATATATAAGGTCAAATTTGATCATGTACCATCCATATATATAAATATTAAAATTTTATAATTGATTCAACTACCATTTGAGCTCTTCCTTAGCAAAACTTTTAAAACTAGATGTATGTGCAACTTTTTTGCTTTTGATGATTCTTTGCATTTTGTTAGCACATTGCTTATAAAAATAAATAACTCTTTTAGTACTAAATATAATGCTCATTACTAACTTAATACAATTAACAATAATAGTATATTAGACCCAATTTTTTACTTTATACTTTTCATCATCTTTAATACCAACAAATCATCTCCATTGATCTCAAGGAGCACTATCTAGAACTTTATCATACATGTTCTTTTTTGTCAATGATTTGTCATTGAACTCACACTACACCTCAACTTAAAATATTTCCACTTTCTACTTATATTTTCAAATGTCCAAGCACATATAATATCTTCCACCACATCAAAATAAAACCTTGTCTTTAATACAACAAAAGAATGTAATATTTGTTAGCATATTACATATGAACAAAATGAAAAAGCTATTAAAATTAAAAAACTATCATGATGTGCTTACTCCACACTTACAACTTCCATAATTTAGGCAAAAGCCTCCAAATTTTGTAGGTGATTGGTAAATCAACTGGCTTACATGCTAGGTGACCAATAATTTGTCTAAATATACATGCATTATTACTAGTTAGGACTTTAAGTTCATCAAATGGGATAACCACTTTTTTTATTTTTTATCTCTAAAATATTTGAAGTTTTCATGAAAACTTCCTTAATTGATCCTAACTCATCTATATGGAAAACATAACTCTGTTTAGAGCAATATGTCAATCAAATTAACATTAGCACTATAAAATATAATAGCATTTACTAATAACTATAACTTACTAATGACTTCTAGGTGGACCTTGGGATGATGTATGATTTTATAATTTTTATGTATGATCTTAAGATGCTTAAGGAGAAACTTTTAGGCCAAGAGAAGCTTATGAGCTAGAAGGAGCACGTGGGCCATAAAAACCCTACAGTTATGGAGAAGCTTATAGGCGAAGTGGAGATTACGTTTGTAAAGGAGGTAGTGGCTATGATAAAACTTTTAAGTAATATAAGGCTTAGGATTGTAGAACTTATGAGTAAGGTGGAGCTTGGGATTGCGGAGGAGTTAATAACTATGATAGAGCCTGTGAGTAAAGTGAAGCCTGGGACTATGGAGGAGCTAGTGGTTGTGATAAAACCTATAGGTCAAATGTAACTTGCAACTATAGAGGAACATGTGGACCAATTGAAGCCTCTCACTATAGAAAAGCATATAGATCAAGAGGAACCCATAACTATGGTAAAGGTTAAGTTTTATGCTTAATATTTAGTGCAGTCAAATAATTTAGCAAACCAGCTACTATGTAGTATGCTTATGTAGAAAATAGCACACATAAATAAACTTTCTTCATTATAGTCTATGTAGCATGCAATATGCTTATGCTTATCTAGCACTTGCAGTATGCTTATATAACGAACTAGCACTATACAGTATGCTTATGTAGCAAACAATGCAATATGCTCATCTGACTTCAATTATTGTAACTAAATAATACAATATAATGGTTGTAATAATAAATCAAATAAAACATAGTGAACAAGATATGTAATGGCTATGATAATAAAATGTTAGTCTTAATTGGATAAATAAAACAATGTTTCAAATCTAACTTTGATTACTACCAATATATTAAATCATGTAAAATATAATGGCTACAATAATAACTAACACTATAGATAATAATGAATAAGAAATAGAAGTTGTAATACATAAATTTGAAACATTTACAACACAAAATAGTATAACTTTAGTAACCATCACTTTCTAAAACATCAATCAGATATCCATGTTATCTAGAAGATTGGTAACCATAACTTCATTACATATATTCTCTCCTTCTAATTGCATGCAGTCATTATCATTAATAAAATAGGATCCTATATCTTAAATAGCATGTGCCTCGCTCTCGAGAAATAGGGTCTTCAACATCATGCCCCATTTCATCTAAGTCCCTTGATTTCAAGTGTACTACTATACTCCAATGTTTATCCACTTTATTATTTACATAATAAACCTATTTGTACATGTGAAGCCAAGATATAAGGATCATAGTCTTCACGATCACCAATATGTATCAATTGAAAGAAGTTGACTAAAGCAAATTGATATTAATCCTTTCTTATGCTAGTTACAGTATTGACTTAATCATATTTGAACAAAATAACAAAGAATTAATCATAATAATTTATTTAATGATATCTTTCAATCCTTCATAATATCCTAACTTAGCAGTGGTAAATACTCCTACTATTTTATGTTTCCCAACTTTGTTCTTGATCAAATGTGCAAAATTTGAAACCATTGATGTTATAAATGTTAAACCTCTTAGCACAGTAGTAGAGGTCTTTGAGCCAAAAATTTTAAATCAGGGATCTATTTCATCTCGAATTGCCAATATTCATTAATCTAAAGAAAAATTAACCATTAGCTATCTATTTTTTTGGCATATTACCACAAACCTTATTGTTAAAGAAAAGATATAGGAATAAAACTATACACACCTACAAAACTAATCAATAATCTCTTCATTTACTATCTTATTAATTTTTGTCTTGGAACAAGTTTGACTTCTTAGTCATCTTTTTATTTGTGTCATCAACTTTTTAATAAATGAACCCACTATCATTGAATTAAAATAACACATATCTATGTGCTTGTGATAATTCTAACTATGATAGCATGAAATCTAACACATTTCCAACTAATTGACTAACTTTTAGGGAATATGATATTTTCTTGCTCAAAATTAATTTGGCCATAGTTTTCATCAACATCCAACTCGATTGAAACAAGTCTTAATTCCATCCAGATATCTATAACAAAATGTGATACTTTCCTCTATTATGTAACCTTTTAACTATAAAGCCTTTAAGTTAAGCCCTATTCTTGACATAGGACTTTAAATGGCTTAAGTACCTATTATGGCCAATAAAAGTCATATAGTAACTAAATAATAAATCCTTGGAAAGGAATAGAAGACAATTTAAAAAAAATGAAATGTATACAGTACCTTTCAATAGGATACATCTAATGATAATGCACAAGCCTTTCATATTTTGCTTCACCAATTAAATGAATAGTTAGATAAACCATTACAATGAAGAATAATAAAAGAAATATCATCTCCATATGATAAAGTGTGAGTATGATTTGGTCTTGTAACTTATCAAGCTCAACTAGATTTAAAGTTTTACCATATAGTTGTCTAAAAAATGAACACAACTTAATCATGACTACAATTATTTTATCAGGTATTATATTTCGTAGAGCCAATGGTAGTTATTGCTCTATAAGAATGTGTAAATCATGGCTTTTAGACCAAAAACCTTATGATTTTTCAAATCAACACATCTTGAAATGCCACTTGAATATCCATTAGGCACTTGCACATTCTTCAATCTACTAAGAAAAAAGATCCTTTTGAGCATTTGTGAAAGAAAATATAATGGGAGAGAGCCTTCTAACTATCGTCAGGCTAAAGATTATGATGTATATTCATTACTTATAAGTCTTTGTGAGTATTAAGATTATCTTTAGTCTAACTTTGTTTATTAAGTAGTTTGTAAATCAAATTATCACATACATTTTTTTTCAATGTGTATAATATCAAGATTGTGATGTAATAAATTGAATTCCTAATATGGAGGTTGGAAAAATATGCTTTTTTTTCTATTGTTATGTTCCATTTCCCTTTAATAATTTTAGGCAAGATCTTTTACCATGTTTGCCACATTCTCCAGAATCCGGCATCTTCCCAAATTGCTTATCAATATCCATTAATTGGTCCTAAAATTTTAGATCCATACAATATTTTTGGTGGTTTTCTCACCTTTGTGTTTTCATCAAATCAAGATTTATTGAACCTAAATATGTGGTTTTAAGGTAGAAAATGATAAAGACACATGAAACATGATTTCTTACTGTATGATAAACGCTATGGCTTGAAATCAAAGTTACAAGTAGGGCAAGCTAAATCGGTATGTGTGTTCCACTTGGATAAATTGTTAAGTCCAAGAAAATCACTAATAGTCCATATTAACTTTGCACGCATTTTGAAATTTTGATTTGTGGATGCATCAAATGTCTCAACACCACTATCTCACAATTCCTTTAATTCCTAAATAAAAGGCTGAAAGTAGACATCAATATCATTTCCAAGCATATCTTTTCCAAGAATAATCATTGAAAGAAAGAAAGTGGTTTGCTTTGTGCATATCCATAGAAGTAAGTTATAAAGGATCAACATAATTGATCATATACTATAATTTGTGCTTAAATTCCCAAAAGGGTATCACTAGCCAAGCCAAGGCACATATTTCAAGGGTTCAAGGCAAATTCAGGATAGGTTGAATTGAACTTCTTCCATGTTTTAGAATCCTTTTGATGCCTCATAATATGATCCTCATTACCATCCCTAGCATGCCATTTCATTAATTCAGTAGTTTTAGATGATGTAAACAATCTTTGTAAATGTGGTTGGAGTGGAAGGTAATGTAAAACTTTTCTAGGAAGATTCTTTTTTTTATTATTGTGGCTAGATGTATCTCTTGCACTACTATTACCCATTGATTTTCATATTGAAGCATAACATTTATTGCACAATCCCTTGCTCATATCTTCACCCTAATATAACATACAATCATTTAGACATGCATCAATTTTTATGTGTTTGAGACCAAGTTTCTTGATGATTTTCTTCATCTTATATAATAACTCGGCAATCTTTGCATGACTAAAAACCCTTTTTAACAAGTCTATAATCATAAACATCGTATTATCACTAATCCAACACAAACACTTTATGTGAAATAGTTTGACAACAAAAGATATTTTCAAATGTTTAATATATCCTTTATACAATGGTTGATTTCCATCTCCGACTAACTTTATAAAATCTCTACTTTAATCAGTTGGCCTTTCATTTACTACATTATTGTCAACATTTAGTTCTTGAGATATGGAAGGTTTGCTCATAAGTTGTGGTGGTATTCCAAATGCATCATTAATTATGTTTAGCATAGGATCATCGCTTGATTGGGAATTAACTAGTTCATTCAAATGATGCTCATTCACATGAGAATCATTATGGAAAGTTTTGCCTACTACTAAGTCCCCATGCAAACCTATTGAGTGTAGCCAAGGGGAAATTGTTTGAGCAACAAGTGATCAAACACTAATTCTCTAGTCAATTGAAATCTGAATGAACAAGATGGAGAAGGACACTTTATTCTTCCTTCAACAAACTTGTTGGCAATTGCAAAATCTAGAAATTGCTTTAGTCCTTTGATGTACTAAGGTGTGTTTCGAGGCAAAGCAATCCAAGATTTGTCCATGATCCATTATGAAAGTAGTTACAATACTATTTTAAAACTTAGATATTAGGTAGTGAGAAGATGCTTAATGGTGAAAGATAGAAAGCCATACAACATATATAACTACAACATGCAAGATTAATTATTTGTTGCACAAATAAGAATGAGGAAGTTAGGGAGAGGATAGATTCATAATGGGGAGAATAAGCAATGTTCGAACATTCAATTGGGAGGTATGTAATAACACTTTAATAACAAATGACTTTACATAGTTATGGATTATTACCTTATTAATGATATACTTTAAATTGTTCTTGTATTTAATACTTAATATTGTGTTTTATGCTTTCATCGATCTTTAAAATTGTGTATTTCCATTAATGTTTCTATTTACTTTCTTACTCTTTTAAATCATGGAAAAATGGAATAAAGTTAACTTTTGTTCTTCAACTCGACCTTTTTTTAGGAGCTTAAACTATCACACAAAATACACACCTAAAAGATTTCACTCACACAACCTTATCCAAACACTCAACATTATACTCCCTTACTTGATCACCCTCTACCTGAGCACTCACCACTTCATTACTTTTGGGACACACATTACTCACAAAAAAAGTACAATAGCACATGGTTGCCTATTTATTGCCATTGCAAGTCAGGCTAAAACAACCAACTTTTTTTTACAAGGTTCTACTCAAGTCAATATTTTTATTTGTATAGATTGGTATTCTTCTAAAATATGTACATAAAGCAATTAGCTTAGAAACATTCAGTAAATTTCTAGATTTCTCTTGACTTTCTGTAATTTTATCTAAATCTTCTCTTGTTGGAAGCTTCGTCGATTGTTAAAAAATTTCTAGATTTCTAGAAATTTCATTGAAGCTGCTGATAGACAAAAAGAGAAACAAAATAGGTGTATGCTAAGGCAACTAAAAATTTTGTGGACGTTCTTTTGAGCTTCTTAACACTGCCTATAGGTATCAATGCTAGACTTTTGGCTAAGGGATCCAATACGAAGCTAGTTCAAGTTGGCTGTATCAATTCACTATATCAAAGTGTAGTAAACGTGGTTGGCAACATTTTTCAACGGAGGCGTGTAAGTGAATGCTATTGCAGCTAAAAAACTCTTGCAGAAAATTAACTACTGTCAAAATATAAAAGTAAATTTTGGTTACACAGAGCCACCAAAGTACTTCACTTGTGATGTACAGTACATTTTACAACTTCAAGGGCTTAAGGAAATGCTACTGGGAAGCATTCGATAAAAAGGGAGAGAGATATTTCTAGATAGGCCCAATATTGAAATTGGCTTTGTGAAGAGACCATGAGTGTGCTTGTTGACTGATGATCTTGCTGTGACGCCAATGTCATCCAACATTTCTGTAGGTGACATGGAAGAGAGGCTGATCCATATTGGCCAGAAGGAGATGAGTACAAAGTGAAGAGGTTCTCTTTTGATATGTTCTTATCTTACTTCTCTATAACTCATAAAATTTGAGTTAAATTTGTATTATCTATTTCTTAATTTAAAGTAAAATTGGAAATCAATTTTTACGGTATTTACAGCTGTAGTAACAGTTGCAATTATATAGTAATTAACAAAGTGTTTAGGCTATTGTAGTATGGTACAGGACAATAACATTATATGCAGCATTATTGTTACAGACGGATAATTTAGAGCAATTAAGTAATAAATCTATATAACCTTATTTGTTGGAAGAGACTATAGGATTGGGTTTCAAACCTACAGAGCTGACTATTAAGTTCTGCATATTGAATCGTGATAATTTATCAGCATTATGTACACTAAACCATAACAAAGGCACTCAAACTTCTTTGTAAAGGCATTATTAAACAGAACAACAAAGAAGATAATTTAACATGATTGTCTGCAGATATAAATATCTGCGCTAGATTCTTCATTAAATCACCAACTTCCAACTTCCAACTTAACACACAAACAAAAACATTAAAAGAGAATCGCACATTTTGTTATTGAATTGAATAATAACTTTTCTTATTAACAAAGCCAATCAACCTCTTAATACCAAAAAAGTCAGTCAACTTCTTAAAGTCTCTTCTTAGGATTGCTACAGCCAAAGACAACAGCCACCGCAAAATCGCAGAAGAATTGAAAGGTATAGCTAAAACTTAATCCCATAGATAAAATCAAAATAATAAAAAATGTCTAGCACTAAACTTAAACAGAAGAGGACAAATCTAAAAATGAAATCTTTCTTCTAATAGAATCACTCACATTAGCAAAGAAAGGGATTGGTTGAACAAGTAAATTTAATTTACCTCTAAAATAGCTGGTTTCCGGGATAACCCATAAGGCAAATCCTGAAGCTCAATGGGCCTCCTAGCAATTCTAATAGGCAGCTCCTTATGAAGGAACCGAGTTGAAATCAGCAAATTCCTGTTACTGGGTTCGAAACCAAATTCAGCACTATGGGTATTCAACTTAAAGCCTCTTACAATTTTTTTCCTTTTTCATTTTTTTTATTTTTTTCCTATAAGAACCCTGTTTCCTAGTTCACTTGGAAAGCAAAAAGACCAACACACAAAGGTAGGATTTGAATATTGCTGATAAAAAACAATTCTTAAAATTCCAGAAAATTAACAAAATTGAAAACTAACAAGACCCAACCAAAACTCTACCATCTCAGTTCTAAAAATGCAGATTACAGAACACCACGTTTTAAACCACAAATTCACGAAATCAGGATAATGCTAAATCATAACCCCAATTTTCAATCCATATATATACCAAACCATCTCAAGATGAAAACAAACATTTGAACAACAAATAAATTGGGGGATAAAACTAACCTCACGGCAAAATCAGAACTCCGCCACTATCAGAGTGAGATGAAGGTGTTCACTGTCGGAGTAATTTACAACTTCGTTACAAGCCGAAATCATAATGCCAGTTATCGAATCATTTCTATCAGCACAAAAAATGAATTCGTACCCTTAGGTTATCCAATATAAAGAGAAAAGAGTGAGAAAATTTTAAGAGTGGGACTTATTATGCGACCACAAATAATAACTTTAATTTCCCTATTTAATGTCAAATTTGTGATAAGAAATTACTAATCACTAAAAGAATTGTAGATTGAAGCAAATAATAACCTTAATTTCTCTATTTAATATTAAACTTGTGATAAAAAATTACTGACCATTAAAAAGATTGTAAGTTGGGACTTCTACTCATATGTACTTTACATAATTTAATCTATCACGAATTATACACATTAAACTATAACTCAATTTGTTCTATATTTAATGTTAAAATATAAAATTAATTATTTAAATAAATATTTTAATAATTAATTAATATTAATTCATATAATATTTTTGATAAAATTAATTATTTTATTTTTAAATATAACAAGGTAATCATCATCGGAAAGAGCAAAGGTTATTTGCTAACCAGTTAGGAGTGAGTAGAAGCTATAGACAACCAGAATTTTGACTGGGGCTCAATTTTAGGAAAACTTTCAAAACAGAGCAATTGAGGGAAAAAATTAGGATATGTTCCGTGTGGAACAAATAATAAATTCACATCAGAAAATGATGAGAATATTCAATGGGGTTTGATATAAACGTTATTATGGAACTGCCTTCGAATGCTTTAAAATTATGATTTTTGCAAAATGCCAAGGCAGACAGAGAGAACGCCATCTATAATTTAACGGTGGTTAAGACAACCGCTGCAGTGGAACCACCGTAACATACCCTCTTTTCTGTATTGGGAGAGCCTAAAAACTCATAACTCGAACCTCCTCCATTATTATTGAAGTTTTTATTTTTACTAACTCATTCTTTAAATAGAAATTAATATGTTATATTGATTTAGTTCCCAAGATTGTTAATTTGTGTATTGTTTGTTTCATCATTATTTTCTATATTTAAGAACTTTTGATCTTTTTCAAGTGATTATATATTTTAATTTTTGTCATCCACACAAGATTTAACATGTGAGGTAATGAAATATTTTATAAACAATATAAATTGTTTATTAGCATATATAGAAAATAATTTTATTTTTGAAGTAGTACAATACAAAAATTATTTTTACTTTAGTATCTCAAGGAAGGTCTTAAATCGTGGTTATTCAAGAAAAATATCAGATAACTAGAGATCTATTATATTACTTTCCAACCAACTTTCGTGAAAAGGTTGAAGATAATGCTAATATCTTTATCACGCAAAAGAATAATATTATAGTAAATAATTGTCTACGGTAATGACGGATATTAAAAAAAGAATTTAAATTATTATGTATATATAGATAGATTTACACGAATAAAATTTAAAAATTGATATGTATCTCATCACATCTATCAATATATGTGATAATATTGATATTATTTTTAAAAAAATCAAAATTTAGCATTTGTATTAATATTAAATTGCCACTCGTATTAATTTTATAAAAATTGTACTTAAAAGTAAAATTTCATTAACTACTTGTATCAACTTTCCCTATAAAAGAAAAATATATAATTATCCTATCATCTTTATATTACAAATAATATATATTTCAAGACAAAGCTTTTAATTTATGAATATTAAATAATTTTAATCATAATCCAATTTTATCAATTTTGCTTTCAAGCATGAATGAACAATTTCTTACGGTGTTATTAATGATGATATTAATTATATTTAGTAATTTAAAAACATTTTTTTCTAATTTTACTACATCCCAAAATTAAAATGACAACATAATATAAAATAACATAAAAATAAAAATGTAATACATATTTAAATATGGTAGGCAAGTAGTTATCAATTAATTAACTATCAAATTTTGCATTGAAGTAACATTTGGATCCTAGAAAATATGAGTTATGTTGTAATTTGGACAATCAACCAATTAATGTGGAATGTTTACGTATGAAGATTAATGCCTAGATTACATTAGAGAAAAGGTATAAATATTCTAAAATATGCTCTCATGGTGTTTTCACCTATAGATAAAGTTGTAACATAATTTTGACAATTTAATACATTATTACAAAGTTGATAATTTACATGGGTTGATAGATGTTGCTGATTTACAATAAAATGAAAGTTTATTTTGACAAAATTACATTTTTGAAATTATATGAAAATTTAAGACAATGGTTAAGAATATAACTAACATTTAAATCTTACATTGAAACTTAGAACATTGATTTTTTTAAACAATTGTCATCTAAATTGCATTTCAAAATGTCTCATTGGAAACTATAAAAGCATAGGACATCATTTTTAGTCAATAGTTGTCATTTAAAAGGCATTTCAAAAGTTTTGTTAGAAATTGCAAAAGCAAAAGATGTTAGTTTTAGTTAATGACCATTGTTTAAAAGACATTTTAGGAGTTTCATTAGAAACATTGATTTTGTTTAATAACCGATGTCTATTATTTTCCTATTAATCTTCACTCTAACTTCTTCTTTCCATATGTACTCTTCTGACATCTCACTTTTTGATATGTTCTAAAGTATAATGAGTTTGATATATAATATCACTATTAATCTTTTACTCCATTTTCATCAAGAAAGTGTACAATGGAAGAAGCTTAACTTTTATTTCTCTCTTATTATATATTCTATCATTTTCCATGGAGTAAAAATGGAATGGAAGAACTACTGATTTTTCATTCCACTTTCATCCAAAAAGTGTACAATGGGAAAACCTTAATCTTTAGTTCTCTACCACTATATACTATCTCATTTTCCATAGAGTAAAAGTTGAATAAGAGAGCTAGTAAATGATAATTTAGTACATATTTCTTTTGTATTCTCACCCCATTTTTATATCCCAAAAGTATACAAATAAAAAAATTTGAGCAACAACATTGAAGTTTGCATTAAGGATAAAGATTTTGATATATAATGGATTTTGTCATTATTTATGTATGTTTATATGTAGATGTATAATTTTTGTTTATTGATGATTTAATGTAGTTATTTTATGTAAATTTATAGAGATATTATTTCTCTTGACTTATCTGTTTGTGCTTTTATTATGAACAAAGCAATAATAATTAAAATTTCTTATATTTACAGAATTGTCTCTTTTTGCTTATATATATTATTTTTACTTAAAATTTTATAATAGGAATTTGGATTACACTAATTAACAAAAAGAAGATATATTAAAATAAAAGAAGATATATTAAAATAAATATAATGTTCTGTATTAAATTGATTCGATTTTCATATTTAATTGTTTACATAACAAAAATCTATAATAATTGAAGAAGAAATATCAAAACAAATATAACATTCTATATTAAATTGGTTTAATTTTTTTTCATATTTGGTTATTTACATAATAGAAATCTACAATATTTGAAACATTTCTACTAAGGAAATAACAAACATAAAAATATTAGTTTTAGGATTAACTGACATCTAATATGATGACATTTTCTTGTAATGTGAGGATGCCTAAATGAATGTCATTTATAAAGAAGTTTAAATAAATGAAATTAAAGACATTTACATGAATGAATTTATAAAGAAATTTAGATGAATGAAATTGAAGAAGTCTAAATAAATGAAACTAAAGATGATTTCATGAATAACATTTAATGACGAAACTTACAACATTAGTTGTTTTTAGTGACTGTTGTAACAATTCGCCAACTAGAAATTACAACATTAATTTTTTTGTAACCATCGTATAAGTCCTTTTTAATTATTATGATAGTTCATCAATAATTTACACATTATTTTAGAACTTAACCGAATTTTTAAGTAATCATAACTATAAAAATGGTCAAACTTATGACATTAGTTTTAAAGTAATAACTAACGTCTAATTATTTTACTTAGCCTATAAATAAGGCTTTTCTTGACTATTTAAAACAAATCAATGGTCTATTAAGATAGCTTTCTTTTCATTAAAAAAAAGGCTTTTAAAGTGCTTAATTCTATTAATTTTAAGTTTAATAAGGAGCTTGATTACTTCATTTGCTATATGCTTTTGATTGTGATGTGTTTTAAGCGAGAATGGAGACATCCTACCTGCTCTATGTATTGTCTCAAACTTAGTAAAAACAAGTCCTATTGTACTTTACTAATTGATACTATTCAATGGAAAGCTATGATTCTAAAATCTCTTAATATTTCATATATAAATGCAAAATATGATTATACATAAATTGCAAGTTACAACAAGATTATAGACTATCAAAACTCATTTATTTATAAATTATGTTTCTGCCTACTATAAAAGACATGATTCATAGAGTTATAAGTTTTAATGCTTTGTAATTTTTTTATAAATCACAATTTCTCCACCATTATATTTTGCATCTATGCATGAAACTTTGAGAAGTGTTAGAACAATATCCTGGCAATAGATTGTACCAATTGGCATGGCATAAATATGACATTTATTACTAAATTTAAGATAGTACATAAAGCAAATAGTTAGCATGTCCTCACATTGAAAAATAGGAACAATCAATAGCTCATAGTAAATGAAGCAATCAAGTAATACGAATGAATTATGAGTAAAAAATAATCACTTTTCCTTTTAATTTATATAGGGATGCCATATATATTTATTGTAAAAGAAAGGTTTGTTTTTCATTGTAAATAACAATTTTTTCTTTATATATATTCATATAATAATTTAGAAATAAATAAAATGGTAGAATTAGTTTTCATAATAAATTTTCTTCTCCCTTTTATGTTTTATTTACGTTCTATTTGTTGTTGTTTGTATTTATTTAATTATATAAGAAAAATATTATAATGTAAAAAAAAATTTAATACTACTAATTTCACTTAGTAGTTAAATAAAAAATAAAAAATAGCTCATAAAATAATATTGGTATTTTTTATAAGATTTAAACTTAAGACATATAATATTACTATTTTATACATATATGTGATATGTGTAAATTATGTTTTAGATTCTTATTTTAATGTATTTATATATGTCGTATAAGCTAGAAAATATAAATTCTAATACATATAATGTGTATAATTGAATCAATTTTAGTCTAATATATATGATTGTTGTATCTGACTATTTTGAAAAGGTTTTAGGATTGTTTTGAAATGGTTATATAAAAAATTACCTAAAAGAAAAGAAATCAATTTTTTTATTAAAAGACATTCATTTATTATGACTTCAATTTTTTTATAGCAATCAACATTAAATATTAGTTAATAAAATGATTTAATTGTATTAAGAATGTCAAGACCTACTAGGCTATGATCATCATGGAACCCATTATCAGTTTCCATAAGCCTAGGCTATTCCTATATTTGGTATCCTAACACTAATTAAGGAAATTATTATTTTATGAACATTCCAAAGGATATGTATATGATGCAAATTTTAATAAGTTCTATCCCATTTATACAAAAGGCATAAAATTTAAACTATATACATTTGCTAATAATCATGGTTGCTCAACATAGCAATGCTAAAAAGTTTACTTCTGCAAATTGAAGGAATAAAGGGAGCTTCTATAAAGGTATCTGAAAAAGAAGAAACAACTAACAAATAAGTTAAAAACTTAGTAAATAAATAATCTACTCAATTAACAAACAAACATTTAAACAATCATCTAATTACACTTTTCCATGCTCTATATCATATTCAACATTACAATATTTATATAAATATAAGCATGATGCTATAATTAAACAAAATATAATAGATAAATAAAATAATTAAACCACCTTGTGCATTTTGAGTCATTCTTATATTCTTCACAAATTTCATCCTTGTCTCTGTAAGATTTGCTTTATATCTCTCGCAAATGGGCACTTGAATCTAATGTAAGATCACATCTCATATATAATTACCCAATTTTCATAATGTACATTCATAACACAATTCGAGTAGAAAATACAATCCTCTAATAGGATTATAACCTTTAGAATTATTAATAACATCATCTATAAGAAATCTATATTAATATTACTACTATATAAGAACATAGTATCTGGAAAGATCATAAAAGTAAGTAAACTATGATAAACAAGGAAATACTCAAGTATATACTCAAGTAAGGGATTCTAGAATTAAACTTTAACTCTCATACCTAAGTATGTACTTGAGTATAGAAAGCTTAAAGCAAACTCAAAATGATATACTTAAGTATGTAATCATGTATGGTCATCCAAAGAGTAATTTTGGGGGCTATACTCAAGTATATAATCAAGTATGCTAGTTTATAGGGTAGTTGTTTTATTATACTCAAGTATGAGCATTTAAATGTGCACATTAGAGCTATACTTGAGTATAACTTGTATTTTTCTAAAAAAATTTGCAAAAATATTGTTCATTTAGTAGATTTTGCCAAAACACGACTTATCCAATGTAATAATATTATTTTCCAACATGAATCATCATCTACACTCACTTTATCATTAATCACAACAATAAATCATACTATATAACAATCAAACAAAACAAATTAATCATATCTTCAACAAAATCATGTAAACCATCAAAGTAAACAAATAAACATGCTAAAAAATCCTTAAGCTAAGTATATTATCTACTTACCACTTATGAAGGAAGCTAAAGAAAGGTTGGACTAAAGATTAATTGCCTTAATTAATCTAAAATAAAAAGGCTTGGCTTGGAGTCCTAAATTCCCTTTTCATAGCAAACCTAAGAATTTAGCTAGTAATCATAAGCAAGAAAAGAATTACCTTATTCAAAGTGAAGAAGAGAAAGTATTCTTGAAATTCTCTAGCCTAATTTGCTAAAATTTCTAGAAGTAAAGGTAGAAGAGTTAGGCAATTTTGGTAAGTAAAAAATCAAATAAATAAGGGTGGTTTGGCAGGTTTTTATGATTTGGATGGCAATTTTTTACATAATAAGGAAGCCAAAGGCATTTTAGGGTATTATGATCCTAAATCTCTTCCATATATCTTTATTTAATTCTAATTTCACATAGTCATTTAATTAACTTATTTTTCCCATTTTTAACATAAACTTTAATCTCCTAATCAAAACATTATCCCATGTGCCTATAAATTGTAAAATAGGTAAATAAAAATAAATATTAATTACTATGGGATGTGACAAAAAAATGATGATGTTTTCTTAAAATCAATATCTAATACGTAAATTTAGACATTGGTTTATTATATAAACTAACGTGGTAACTTAGACCACAGATGCAAATTGAAAATAAAAAAGTTAAAGCATCATATGAGTTGAAAATAAAAAGAGTAAAACATGAAATCATTTATAAATTTTATCTTAAAGCTCTTTTAACTCTAAAATGATTCTCCTTCTAATAAGGTATACTCTTTTTTCAACTTTAAAATGATTCTCTTTAATTTTATATTTTTACTCACTAATTATTTCACAAAACTAAAAGTTAGTTAGCTAGTAATTAAATATGTGAGATGTAGTCCTAATTGGAAAATAACATAACATAATTATGATAATTTTTTCTTTTATATTTGTTATTGCAATTTAGCTCCTCATTTTTTATTTCATTATATTTTATTACCTATCATGTTGATGCAACTTTTATAGGTTTATACAAGTAAGAAATTTAATCTCATTCATCTTTAGCATTTTGTCATATTATTTATTATATTTTCATATGAAAATGTGTAATGCATTGCATTTGCAAGTATTGCATTCAAAAAACTTTCTTAGAGAGTGCAAACCTTGCATATTGAGCCATAAGTATCAAGATAGATTTAGTGAAATATCCATCTCTAATTATGGTATTGTATATAATCTTTCAATATTTTCAATTTTTTTCACTACAATAGAATAACTGATTAATGTCAGGTGTTTACAAAATTTCTCATTGAAATATAACTGATGTTTTATCAAACACCATAATAAATATTTTGTAATATTAATTACAAAACTATTTAAAAAAAGGAAAATAATGTCAGTTCCCATAATAAAAAAATTGTTATCATTTCTTGCAAGATTAACTACCCAATAATTAGTTCAAAGTTAAAGATATCAATTTTTAATAAGTAACTGGCGTGTTGTTAAATATTTTTTTAAATCAATTTTTGGCTTTTCTGCTAGAATATTTATAATTAAAATTGAATAAACTTAGCATTCTATGCAAAAATATATATTTTTAGTTAAAAATTTTAAAACATCATAACTTCATGCTTGATCACTTGTTTAAGGAAAATTTTATGTAATTTTTTGATATCTATCTAACTATGCAAAAATCCAAAAGGTTTTGTCCTTCCCAAAATTGTAAAAGTGTCAACTTTCATAGGCTTTTTCATATTTCCTCCATCTTTTATCATTGTTTAGCTACTTCAGTTTCAATTACAATATTTTATTAAATATATAATAAGTATCTAATACTTAAATACAACCTTAAAATTATACAAAAAAACATAAATAAAAACCTCTTAAAAAACATGCAAAAAATTATAGAAATGAAAAAAAAATTTAAAGACTTGAGAGAAATAGAAGCAAGAAAAGGTATCTTTTATGTTTTAAACTATGTGACGTTTACTTCATGCTTGAAGTTATTTGAATGAATATTGATAGCTCACTAGGTAGATGGAAAAACATCTAGAGTTTTACAAAAAGAGTTAGATGAAAATTGAGATTGAGATTGAGAATAAATAAAAAGGAAAGTAAGAGTGATAATAAAGAGAACAATAAGATATTTTTTATTTATAATATAAAAATATCATTATGTCAATGGTTCTTTCCAGAATTCAATACCTTTAAACATTGGTTATTTCTAAAATTAATGTCTTATGCTTCTTTACTTTTGCAACAACATTTAAATGTTTTACATTTTAACATCGATTATGTAAAAAAACTAACATCTTATATTTTTTTTAATAATTTTAAAAATGTCATCATGTTCAAATAAATATTAATTAACTCTAAAATTGAAGTCTTAAAATTTTCTCATTTTTTTCCACTATATATTATGATGTTAGTTAAGTAAAAAACTAATGTCTCAAGTTTTCTTATAATTTCAAAGTTGTAATCATGTTTAGATAAACATTGGTTAGTTAGATGAAAATAGAGATTAAACTAGTTGAATGAATATTGATAGCTCACTAGGTGGAAGGAGGAACATTTAGAGTTCTGTAGAAGGAATTAGATGGAAATGGAGATTGAGATTGAGAATAAATAAAAAGGAGAGTAAGAGTGATAATAAGGCAAATAATAAAATATTTCTTTATTTATAATATAAAAATATCACCAAGTTGAGGATTTCTTCCAAACTTCAATGCCTTTAGACATTGGCTATTACTAAAATTGACGTCTTATGCTTCTTTACTTCTATAGTAACATTTAAATGTCATATATTTTAATATTGATAACATAAAAAAATTACCACCTTATATTCTTAATAATTTTAAAAATGCCACTATATTCAAATAAATGTTAGTTAATTTTAAAATTGAAGTCTTTAAGTTTTCTCATTTTTTCCGCTATATATTATGAAGTTGGTTACATAAAAAACTAATGTTTTAAGTTTTTCTCATAATTTCAAAAATGTAATCATATTCAAATAGATATTAGTTAGTTTTAAAATTGATGTCTTAAATTTTTTTCATTTTCTCAATAATATTTAAATGTCATACATTATGATATTAGTGAAGTAAAAAATTATTGTCTTAAATTTTCTAACAATGGCAAAATACTATCACATCAAAATAAATATTATTTGTATTTACTAACTATTATCTTATTAGTCTTAATAATTTCAAAAAAAGTTATTGCATCAATATAGGCATCAGTTTTTCCTTTCACCAATGTAAAATCACAATTTTGTAGTAATGATTATTCAATTTATTCTTTAAAGTTATTTAAATTTAGATTTGAATTATCTAGAGTAATAAGAGATGTTAGCCTTCTATATCTTGTTAGGAATATAAAGGAGAAAAGGAGAACAAATGTGTAAGGAACATGGAAATAGGTTAAGGTTTAAGATGAGGGAGTGAGGAATATAGGGATGGGGTTAAAGTTGGGGATGAAAAAGTGAGAAATTAGGGTTAATGTTTCGATGAATAGGGTGGGTAGACATATAATGTTCATTATTTAAATTAATCATGTGATATTTAGGTATTAGATGTTAGTTTTTAGAAAGTAAATAATATTTAATATTATTTTTCAAGATTATAAAAACATAAATGACATCGATTTTCTTATAATAGAAACTAATGTTATTGTTATATTTTATGATAGTTTACAAATTAGCATTAAAGTTATATATATTGTGACACTTGATTACATGTTAATTTTTTTTATATGTACTCCTTAAAATACCTTACGTCAATCAATTAAATTGTAATAGTAATAGTTAATTGAAGTCATTTAATGTCTTTATTTATTGGAAACTAATATGAAATTTGATCATACGAATTTATCAAGAAATTTAGGATATCATAAAGATTTTGAGATGATATCTCTTTTCAATTTTCATTTTTATTCTTGATATTCTTGAAGAATTTTTCATTTTTTTATATTTTTTTAATTAACAAGACATTGTTATAGAATTGTAAATAGATATCAGTCAAAGTTAACACTAACTCTTATTTTGACATGATGATATTTTTAAAATTATTTAAAAATTTAAGACAACACATCATAAATATAATCAACATTAATTGGAATGTAATAGCATTTTTATTTTAAATAAATGAATCCAAACTTCATTCATGAATCTTACGCTTTCTTTACTATAGGAATAGTTTGAACATATGTGGCAATCCTAAGGACTAGTTTCTAAAGACTCTTACATTACCATAAGTTTGAACATTTCCTTTGACCTAGTAGTTACTATTGGAAATTCAACTACCACTTAGCATGCCAAGATTCCAAGATTTACACAAATTGCATAATACTTGTAGCTAGCTATATGTTTATTATAAACAAATGAAAGGATTGTATTTAAAATTAGGTACTAAATTGTTATGATTAATAAAATTATAAAAATGATGCAATCATTATTAAGTGAATCTTATAGTACTCCAAAAATTTTAAAATGTATGGCAATGTAACAATCTTAGAAATCATTAAATTGAAATTATTTTATCATATTTATTCAAAAATGAATAACATATAATTGAATAGTTTTGATCTATATTATTTTTAAACTTGCTACATTATTTCAAAATTTGAAATTTAAGGGCTATTGTCGTAAGCAAGTGGTTATAAAGTAAAATTATGAAAAATATTACCATTATAATACTATAATAACGTAAATTGAAATTGAATTGGTATAACAAGTGAATAATTGGATTATGCTATGTGATTGGCATTGTGTTACAAGCTGATAATTGTGATAATTCGATAAGCAAATATACTTTATTTAAGATGTAAAAAATCAAGCATGTTATAGAAGTATTCTATACCTGATATTTGGGATCAATCTAACTAGTATACTATTTTTCTAAATTTTTTCAAGTTTTGAGGTATTTTAATAATTTTGGCATGGTTCAAGAATTCAAAAGTATTTTAAAAGCTTGTATTTATAATCCTCACAATTTTATTTTCATATTGGTACATTTTAGTGCTAAACAAACACCTAAAGCATTGTAAAATGGGCTTATGACAATTTCAAAAAAGTATATCAACTCTTAGTAGAAGGTTTTTATTTAAAATACTTTTTAAGAAGGTAGAGTGTCAGAATAGCTGGCAGGCTTTCTAGACACTTAGCTATAGACTCAAGTGTGTTGGCTTATGGCCACCTCGTATATGCTTAAAACTATGTAATTACACATATACTAAATGAATAAAATATTCCTCTCCCTATTCAATTGTCTTTTTTGACCTATTGTGCTCAGAGGCCTTATATATGGGGCGATCTTATGATTTGATATATGTAAGTACTTCAATTGTATTTGATAATGGCTTGTAGATAAGGGATTTATTGTATAGGCGAGATTTATTCAATGTCCCACTATCTTTACCAAGTGTGCCACAAGAGAGTTTTAATGGGAAAGTTAGCTTGTTTACCAAGAATAGCAAGCATGTGCTACATAATTTTAACTAAAAAGCTATAAACTTGTGACAAATGGCATTAGAACTTAGTTTATGCTAAAGGGCTAAGATCAGGTAGGCTATAAATGGTTAGTTATGGCTTGTTTAGTGCTATATAAGGGATATACGAAGCTTTCATTCTTAAACTTAGAGGAGTCGTTGCCAAAAACTTGAGTAAAGTGTGTAAAAGATTGGATTGGCCCGAAAAGCTAGTGTGCAGAAGGATGGTGCATTTGAGTGATTATAGATTAGTGCATCATATGTAAGCAATTATGCTAAAAGGCTTGCTTTTGTGCAAAGGACATTGGAAATGCACTAATTCATAATAGTGATATCGAGGGATACAAACTACTATCTAAAGGTATAAGTGAATTGATAACTAATCTAGTGAGAAAAGCCTCAATCTTGTTAGAAGGTTTGACCATTTTTGGAAAGATATGGTAGAGTTGGAGGATGAAACATTTAGTTATGCAAAAATATATGACTACAATTGGTGGATACATCTTAAGGGATGGCACATTGGAAGAACATATCGAATGGATTACTCTAAAAGAAGTAATCTAAAATTATGTCAAGATAGTCTAGAAGGATCAATGTTAGTGCTTAGAGAAGCATTACTAAAGGGCAAAATGGATTGCTCCAAAGGGAGTATTTCAAATAATGCTTGGACAATCCAAAGGGATTATTCATAATACTCGGAGGAGTATTGCTTAGGGGATTATGATAGCAAACTAGTACTATATAGTTGCTTGATTGAGAGACTTCATAACATTAAGTTCACATTTGTTTGTGCACAAGCAAAGTTGAACTTGAATTAAAATATGAAAGGACTTTATGCTCAACCCCATCAAGCTATTGATGTGAAGGAGCTATTAGAGGATATACTCAAAGAAGTCATTAAAGGAAGCACAAAGGACAGCTTATAAGGATCATAATGAGATACCAAAATGAATCAATTCAGAGAGGATTAGATGATCCAATTGGGTGTGAAAATGATATTGCAAAGTGCAATGAATTGACTAAAAGCAATACAAGTGAAATTGGGAGCAAGGTTATCGGGCATATGCAAAGATCAAGTGTAAGTCTTGTCTTTTATACTAGTGGTATGGGACATTAGGTGCAAGACACTTATTAGTAGGCAGTTTAAAGTACCAAGCATTATTCATAAGCTATTGCATTAGTGCGCATTTTTGCTATAAAGGTGGCATTCGTGCAAGTTAAAGAGATAATAAGCATAAAGTTACAGAGGCAACTACTTATCGAATGAGTTACGAAGATAACGAGCTCAAGAGAGCTTGTGGGAAAGTAATATTAGAGAGTGTCAGGACATTTTTTAAAGGAGTCTACAAAGATAGTCTTTTGAAAAATTTGTGAAGGATGTATTTGGCCAAGAAAATACTGATGTTGCAAAGATGACAACCTAATTTTAAGATAGGGAAACTTTCATAACACTCAAAAAGACAAGTATGAGTGGTCAAGGTAGTAACTTAGAGGAATAGATTGAAAATTAGCATGAAATTTTAAGAGAATAAGTAGATTTTATGGAGTTGTATTGGATTGAAGCATCAATGAAGGCATTGACATTTGAAATAGGAGACAATGTCACAAGCTAACAATTATGATAGTTTAACAAGCAAATATGTTTGATTTAAGATGAGACTTAAAAATCAAGCATGTTGTAAAGGTTCTATGGCTTAAATTTGGGATTAATTTAGCTAGTGTACTATTTTTTTCAAATTTTCTAAGTTTGGGGGTATTTTAATAATTTTAGCATAGTTCAAAAATTCAAATAGAAATTTATATTTGTGATTCTTACATTTTTATCTTCGTATCAGGATGTTTTGGTGCTAAACAGACACCCAAGGCATTTTGAAAAAAGCTTATGATAATATGAAAAACATATGTTAACTAGGAGGGCTTTTTGTTCAAAATATTCTTTAAAGAGGCAAAGTCTCAAAAGGGTTAGCAAGGCATCCTGGACATAAAGTACAAGATTCGAGTGTGTTGACTTGTGGTCATCTCTTATACACTTAAAATTATGTAATGAGATATATACTAAGTGAATAAAGTATCACTCTCCCTATTCAATTGTCCCTTTCAGCTTGTTATATCAAAGGCTTCATATTTAGGGAAATCTTATGATTCGGTATGTGCAGAGCTTTAACGATATTCAGTTGTAGCTTACAAACATACTATACATGTGATTTATTGTATGAACAATATTTTTTCGATACCCCATTATTTTTACCAGAAGTGCCACAAGAGGGTTTCAATGGGAAGGTTGACTATGTTCGTCAAAAGTGAACAAGTATATGATGTACATTTCAGTTAGAAAGCTTATCGACCGTGTTACACATTGTTGAGCATGTCAACCTTCATCTCCGGTCAAACATATAAGATCGATGTTGCCGACTAAGCAACTACGTAACCTCTCATTTGTTATAACTAAAATAATCAAAGCCATAGCTTTCAATGACCAAAGCAAAAAAGTGCATCGCTGGCTTTTTTGATTGAAAACTAATATACTGCTGCCCAATGGACTCCAAGATCCCTTGGCTAATGCCGTTTTATGGGCTTGACTACAATTTTAAACTCAAGTATATACGCTAATACTGCTTAATTTCTTAATCTTATGGCTGCATGATTGAAAATATACCATGTATTTTATGTTTCCTTAACTGCCTATGTGAAGAGGCAGTTGAACAGTCAGGTCACCATGAAAGGTAATATTGTTACATATGTTTCTTCTGAGGAAATTGAGGCTTTAGTGCAGGTTTTGATCAATCCCGCAAGCCTGTAGTTAGTAAAGGCTTGACTCGATTCATGCAAACAAAAAGGGAAATGAGATTTTATTGACAACCGGTCATGAATCACCAAACGTTGGTCTAATAGACAAATGCTAGACCGGTAATTTTTTTTTAATCACTAAGTGGAATGAAAACTATTTCAAGAATTAAAATATTAATGAGTTTTTCACCTCTTAATAAATAGTATTTTTAGGATTCAAATTTTAGTTTTAATAAATAAAATCCATTTGAAATTAATATAATTTTTATGGAATTCAACATGTTTTTCTGAACCATAATTTTATAGTAGTGTAATGTTTTTCGTATATAACTTCAAAATCTTAGTTTGAAATCGAAAGGAGTCCAAAATTGGATTATGTGATTGACACTATTGAGCACGTTAACCTCCATCCCCACTCACAAGAGAAATTTTTAAATACATATTATATATTATATGAAATTACTTTAAATAATTTTAAATATCAAATTATTTATAAATTTTGATTTAATATAATAATTATAATGATAATTAGAATTACAATTAATGCATTAATTGATCAATCCAAATAAATGGACTTTATATTTTTATTAGTTTTACACTAATTAAATATTAAATGAAATATTTATGGCAAATCAAAATTAGCAAAAGATTCATAAAAATATAAGAGACTACTTATTTAAATTATTAAACACAATAAATAATTATAATTCCTATGTTGAATAAAAAATTATAAATAAATTAATATTTAAAAATTATTTTTGAATAATTTTATATAATATATGATGTGCGCTTCAAATTTTTTCTGGTCAAACCAATAAGATCGACGCTGCCGACTCAGCAACCAAGAATCTCTGTTCGGGTTTTCTAATTTTTTTTCCCTTGTTTTCAGGTGAAGGAGAACCTCTCGTTGTTAGCCACAGCTTTCAATGACCTAAGCAAAAGAAAAGTGCATCATTTGCATTTTTGGTTGAAAACTTACCTAACCATCTCCAAATGAACCTCAAGATTCCATGAACGGCGCCATTTCATGGGTTTGAGAGCAATTTTAAACTCAATTATACACATTAATTCTCGGCCGATAATAATATGCTGATAATTCAAGTCAAACGTAAAATACTGATTAATTTCTTAATTTTATGCCTGCATGATTGAAAATGTACCATATTATACGTTTCCTACTTTCCTTCACTGCCCACATGAATACGCAGTTGAAAAATCGAATTATCATAAAAGGTAACATTGTATTACGTATGTTTATTCGGGGCAAAAAAAGGGGGGATTTTAATGCAAGTTTGAACAATAGCCCATAAACCTATGATTAAGTCTTGTTTTTCTCCAACTATTATAAAATCATTAATAGATATCAATAAATAGACATTAGTTATCAATATTACTGATATCTATTTTGATATGATAATATTTTTAAAATCATATATAAACTTAAAACAGCAAATAAAAATTGTAATCAATATCTATATTCACATATAAAAATTTTTAAAATAGTGATAAAGTTACAATATTGATTTCAAACTTAACCTATATATAAAGTTATGCTTTTAAGTGGTTTTGAGAAGGTGTAAAAACTTAAGACAATAATTTTTCACATAATTGTTATTCAAAAATTATTTGAAGCATTATACTGGAAAATATAGAAATTTTATACACTAATTTTGAATGTAGCTAATGTTTAAAAGGTATAACAACCTTCACTTACTTTAAAAAAGGTAATATATAAGGCGTTGATTGGTCTTGAGTTAATGATTGATGTTTGTTATTTTTCATACTATCTATCTATCTATATATATATATATATATATATATATATATATAGTTGAGTGGAATTTGTGCACAACTCACTCATTCTTAGAAACACTTTGAATCTTATGGAAGTATTTTGTGACATTCACTAAAAAACTTAACTAATTAGATCACCAGAGAACTAATTAAAACATTGCAAAGTAATTAGAGTGAGGAATTAAGATCAAGAATAACTCTATTAAATTTTTATTACAACTCAATCTCAGAAATTTTTTGAAAAAATGAGCTTTAATGAGTCACTTTTTTGTCTAGGAGCCCAAAAAAAATATAAAAGGATAAAAAATAAGCTAAAGCCCAATCTGAGTGTGTATCTTGCCTTATTTGAATAAGGAAAGTCAACTGAGTTGTCCAAAGAAGAGCCCAAGGGCAAAATTGTCCCAATTGGTAGTAATTATGACTGCATCAAAATTAGTAAAATTCTAGTTCAATCCCTTTGGTAAAATAATTCAAACTAGTAAGAAAGAGTCAAAACTTAAGTAAATAGGAATCTTCTCTAGTAAATTAAGATTAGTTAAGAATTACCGAATCATAATTTGACACTTCAACTAGAAAAAAAAAATTAGAGTCATTTAATTAGAAATTTTGATTAACAATTAGACACTAATATTTAGTTTTTAAAAAGCCTTAAAATTCATAAAAAGAGAAAGGTGTAGGAAATGAATTTTAATTTGAAAAACTCCAGAATTAAAGATCTTGAACCCATGTTATGTTTTTCAAACTCAAAAAAAATATAAAGAAGTTGAGAAAATCTCAAATAAATTTTTACATGATTTGCTCAAATTATCCAATTTTATAGTAGTTTTGAAGCCACAAGAATTTTTGTATTCCTCTACAAATTATTTTTGAATTTTCAAAGACATGATTGTATTATATCTTAAAATAATTTGACTTGTAAAATTTAATTTAGTTTTAGAATTCATGAAACTTCCCCAAAGTCTTCGAAAAATTGTGATTTAGCATACCCAAGAGTTGATTTTGTGGCTAATTAGAATGTTTACAACCTAAGATTGAATTAATTTTTGAACCAAACAAGTCACTGGTTCATTAGTTTATTAGTTCAATCACTTATTCATTAATTGAATCAATTTCAAATTAAAAATATAAACTGCACACTACACACACATATATATAAACATATACTTTAGCATTGTATACTTATAATAACAAGTTATGATAAAGTTAAAAAAGTAATACAATATAAGTTAATGATATAAATAAATAAGTAATAAAAAATAAGTGATATAACAATTTATGCTAGAAATATTTTTTAAAAAATAATATAAATTCAATTGATCTAAAATTATAAATGTATTATATCTCAATTGTTGCAAAATTGTAAAAATTTTATTTTTTACAAAAAAATATAAAATTTGTAATGAATCAGGTCACTATTTCACTTAATTAATTTTGACCAGTTCGCATTAGTGTACAAGTATTTTTGGTGCTATACTTCTAATTAGACTGGTTCATTATACAGTTCATTAATTTATTAATTCAACCAATTACTACAATAATATATTATTTAAAAAGATCATACTTTTAACCACATAAATCAATTGTTTTTCGTATATTATTATTATTATTATTATTATTATTATTATTATTATTACATTTACATACTGTAATAATATAACTTGAAATTAAATTGACATGATAGGCATAACAAGTGAATAAGTGGATTATATGATTCACACTGTTGAGCACGTCAACCTTCATCCCCAGTCAAACACATGAGATGGATGCTGACGACTCAGTAAATCTATAACCTCTCATTTGTTATAACTAAAATAATCAAAGTGGGACCTGATATTTTTTGAAAATTTTGACTCTTTTACTACTTCCAAAGTTTAATCTTTAATATATATTTAGTAATTTAATTACTCTTATAAACACTAAAAAAAATAAAAAATAAAATAATCAAAGCCATAGCTTTCAATGACCGAAGCAAAAAAGTGCAGCATTGGCTTTTTTGGTTGAAAACTAACATATCATTGCCGAGTGAACCTCAAGATTCCTTGAATGATGCCATTTTATTGGTTTGACTACAATTTTAAACCCAATTGCATGCGCTAATACTGCTTAATTTCATAATCTTATGCCTGCATGATTGAAAATATACCATATTTTATGCTTGCTTAACTGCTTATGTGAATGCGCAGTTGAGCAATCACGTTACCATAAAAGGTAATATTGCGTGTTTCTTCTGAAAAAACTGAGGTTTTAGTGCGGGTTTTAACCAAATCCCTCAAGCCTGTAGTCAAGGCTTGTCTCTATTGATGCAAACCAAAGAGGACAAGTGATTTTATTGACCCCTGGTTATGAATCACCAAACATTGTGGTCTAATAGAAAAATGCTACTCTGGTATTTTTTTTTTTTTTAAATCAGTAAGTAAGATGCAAACTACTTCAAGAAGCATTAGTGGATTTCACATGTCTCAAAAAGTGTCACTTTCAAATTTTAAACTTTTATTTATTGATAAATAAAATCCCCCCGAAGTCAAAATATTTTTTACTGAAAAGATTACTTTATGATGGTATAATGTTTTTATACATAACTTTAAATCTTAATTACTTTGCTCCCTAGTAAAATTAGTGGAATTAATTTGAATTAAATTAAATCAAATGTACAGTTCCAAAATATAATTGTGAATGTTAGGTAGATGTGGAAGTAATACACCACACGATTTGATGTTAACAAGATCCTTCATTTGGACAATTCTAGAATTCAAATACTCTCCGATATTTTTTCAATTTAATTTTATACAATTAAAGTTGATTAGATATGTAGTCACCGAATACTTATGATTTTACTTAAAAATTAAACATATGGTCATGCACACGTACGGTGGATTAATTTTCATTCAGATATTATAAAGAAATTGCTTGTCAAGGATCCATCCAGTATAATAGTTAATTTGCCTGCAAATGATATTATATTGCATGATCAAAAAGTATCAAGCATGTCTTCTTTTTCTTCTCTTAATTAAGGCACACAACATTTAAGTTGCAATTAGCAGGCCGCTGATGATATTACTTCATTTTAATAAATTTGTGCAAGTGATGCCGGGCCAAATTAATTATTTTAATTTCTTCGAAATATATTTTCAAATTTTAAAATGAAAGTACTATATACCAAAATTGCAATGGATCATACTTGTTACAACCAAAATGAAATTAAGCATTAAGCTATAACACAAGACAAGAAAAACAGATTATTACTCCAAAATGAAAACAGTAATATTTGAAAAGAAATGGATCTAACGATTTGAGACACAAGCAACATCTAGATCCTATCCAAAATGACCAAAATCATCAAACCTCAAATATAAGATCTCAAATTAGAAAAAATTCAAAATAAATGGTACCCAATACTACTTACACAAAATCATATCACACTCCACATATAATAGACTTAATAAAATCAAAAATACTGCAAAAGTTACTTAAATAAGAAGAGTGATAACATGTTATGAAAATAAAATGACAAAGATATGGAAAAGGAGAATAGAATAAAATAAAAGAAGTTTCTCTTATTTTTGAATATGTAAAACTTCTTCATATGTGTGTGTATGTATCCAAGATACCAAAGTACCAATTAATAAGTATCACTAATTAATACTATGCTCATAAATGAGTTCAACCAAACTTTTGTTTATTTGAGCTTAAGCTCGAACATATTAAATAAGTTTGAACTCAAATATTAAATGAACTTAATAAAATCATAGTTTTTTCTTTTATACAAATAAATGAAAGCATAAATATAAATCTAATTATATTCCAACAAATATACATTTATAAAATAATTAAATCATGATATTTGAATTTGACCTAATAACTACACAAATAATAATATAAGCATAAAATTTATATTAGAAATTCTAACATTTTCATGTAAGTCAAACATAAACCATTTGAATGTAAGGTATTAAAGGTACAATTTTCTTTGCCATTTTTTTGTTTTTACAAAATGAAACTAGCAAGAGTTTTTGTTAATATCAAAATATCTAATAATTAAATAAATAATTTAATAAAACCATAAACAATCCTTGAAAGCAAAAATATATATAAAGTCTCATTTAAATTCATTAACTCATAACATCATAAACTTTGTATCATCAAATTCAAACTCAACTCATTTAGTTCCACTGTTTATATCGAACACAAATTGATATATTAATTGATAACCATCACTTGATCAATATCTATACAATAAAAATTTTAGTGTTTTATACTTTAATGTTTATTGTATTTGTTTTTGATATATTTGGTCGAATTTAAAATTACAAATTTTAATTGTTGATAATGTAGAAAATTAAATGAATTAATTAATTTTGTAGTATTTTTTAAGAAAGTCTGCCTTAAGTACACAACTTTTGTGCCCATAACTACAAAAAATTGAGAGTAAAATAGCTGAGGAATTATTTATTTTATTAATATTTAGGCAATGATGATTCTATGGAAAAATAATCTCCAACAAATTGTGCCCAATTACTTCGCGATTCTAAGGAGAAATCATTTAAAAAAACTTTTCTTATTTTATTTGTTTTATTGGTTCAATGTACCATATATTTTTGACACATTATTTCCAAACACTTCACTGGTACATAAAGTGATATTTTTTTTTAGTAGTGATGAGGTGACAATTTTTTAATGATTTATGGGTAAGGATAAATTTTTCGCATCTTTTACGTTAAAATTTGGTGTTTTGGTATTTAAAATTGAATTTAAATAGTATTCATTATGAGTATAATTAATTTTATACTAACATCTATTCACATGTTGTTACATCAATAAAATTTAAAGTCTTTAAAATTATGATTTCCTTTGTTAATTTTTAATCATAATTAATTCTTTAAACATTAATACCAAAAGTGGGAGAAGTTGGTACTATCAATTTTTTACATAAAGAAATTGGCAGCACTAACACCTTTCAAAGGAAACGTTAATACTTCCAACTTCTTCCAACTTTTAAATCTACTTTAACATTATTCTGGACATCAGAATATGTTTAACGGTAGGTTTTAACCTGTGGGATGCACGTATTTAATTAATAATAATTTATAGTATAAATTTTAAAATTTAAAATTTAAATTGTAAAGTATTCAAACAATTAATTAATATCTAATATTATATTTATGTCATTTGAACAATCGTAAAATTCATATAATTATATTCAACTTAAGTAATAACAAATATTATTTTCTTAAACCATTACTAATTGATAGAATTGTTATAATATTGTAATGTTACATTAATTAATTACTGTTATCATATTTAGAAAGATATATACATGATCAAATATTATGACAAATGAAATTTAAAAAAAAATATATAGAAAAATATTAATTTATATGGAATTTAATGCATCAATGTTAATCCTTATCTTTTATATAAATGCATATCATGATAGATAATAAATATTGTCTAATTTATTAAATATAAAAATAAACAAAAAAGCATGATTAAAAATATATTAAAAAATTATTAATCATTTGTCAAATGATATATTTTAAATTAAAAAATAATATATTAAGAAATAACAGGATAATATTACTTGTAAAAGATATATTTTTATACTTAAAATATATAATTCATCAATATTTTTAATGCTAAGCATATGGATCTTAAATCCAATATTAAAAACATTTACAAAATAAATTTTAATAATTACTATATTATCAAAATATTATAAGTATTTCTTAGTTAAAAAATTATAATTATTTAATTTTTAAATAAAAATTAAATAATTAGAATAAATTACAATGATATAATTTTAAAAATTAATATAATAAAAAATATTTTATAATTTAAAATATTATTCAAATAAAAGAATATTCAAATAAATTATAACATATGTATATATAGTTATATGTTATTTTATATACAAATAATTAAAAATGAAAAACTAATTTTATCAAATATTTTTATATAAATAATTAATATAATCAAATAATTAAATTAATTAATATAATTAATTACTAATTATTAATTAATTAAATTAATTAATTACTAATATAATCAGTTAGAGACAGTTATTATAGTAATTACGGTCTCTTTGATGAAATTGTAATGCAACAGCAAAGAGAAGAAAAAAGGACAAATTTCATAGTTTCTTTTTTTTTTTTCAAATTGGCTTGAAAAAAGAGATATGTGAACTACTTGCATTATTTTCGGAAATAATTACATCTAGGGTATGTGAATGGCATGGGCATGTGAAGAGGAAGAAAGAAGCCACTGCAGCACTGTATTAGATGCGTGAGAACAACTTGCGCAAGAATTTATGGGATGAAAAGTTTTAAAAGGCTAAAACCACGGTAAATATATAATTAAATTGATTACTTTGGGAAATATTCTTTTTCTTTCACATTATGTAAGAAAAAAATTTTAATTTTAATTTTCATCATATTTTCTATTAAATAAATTACTTTATATTTTTCTTAAAATTTTTCTAATAAATAAATTACTTTCTCTTTTCTTCTATCTTCTAGAGTTGTATAATTTTATTTATTCTTTAATATTTTACCTTATAAGGCATAAAAGGGGAGTAAAAACAAAAGAAAAATTATTGATGAAATAGAAGGTACAATAAGTACTAATAAAGGATTAGGGTAAGTAATGATCCTATTTTAGTGGTTCTTACAAATAATAAATTATAGTTTCCTTTAAAGGTAAATTATAGTTTCCTTTAAGGATTTTGAGTGATATTATATTGTAAGTTTATAATAATAAGTTTGAAGTTTTTTTTAAATAATAATTACATATCTCACTACAGTGGGAGAAATTCAAATCAAAATAATAATATACTTGGTTTTACTCTCCTTTTAGTGTTTTTTTCTTCACAACTATAAGGGATACTACAACTAGTAAGCTGTTAAATCGTTATATTTTAAATAGTACAATACAAAAAATTTTTCACCTTAGTATCCTGAAAGAAGATCTTAAATTATGACCAGAGGTCCACTATATTAAATTGAAGACAATGCCATAAGTAAAAGAACAATATTATAATGGGATGAGAGATATTGAGAATAAGAATTTAAATTATTATACATAAAAAGATTCACACAAACAAAATTTGAAAATTAATATGCATCTCATCACATCTATTTATATATGATATAATATTTTTTGTGAAAAAGAAATCAAAATTTATTACTTGTATTAATCTTAAATTGCCACTTGTATTGATCTTATAAAAATTGTAGTTAAAAATAATTGTTTCTTTACTATTTTTATAAATGTTTCCTTGTAGAATAAAAATATATAATTATCCTATTAATTGTATGTAAGAAATAATGTATGTTTGCAAATTTTAATTTCAATCTAATTTTATCTATTTTGATTTTAAACATGAATGATCAAATTTTGATATGTTGTTAATGATGTTAGCAATAATATTTGGCAATTAAAAATTTTAATTTTTCTAAATCATAGAATTTAAACGACAATGTAAATATAAAACATCACACAAAAAAATTAACGAAATTTAATTATGTTATGTATGGATGCAGTTGTCAATTAATTAATCATAAATTTTTTTGTGAAAATTAACATCAAATTTTGTCATACAGCAAACATTTGCTTAATAGAAAGCATGGGCTATCTCATAATTTGGACAATCAACCAATTAATATGGAATGTTCATGTATGAAAATCAGTATGTACATTACAATAGATAAAAGGAAACAAATATTTCAAAAATATGTTTTCACGATATTTGCAATTATAAATATCAAGATTAAATCAATTCAATTGGTTGCACCAAGTGATTAAATTGATGAGTCTATTTTTTTATATATAAAATTATATACAATATATACACATAAAAAATTAAATTTACTTAATTTCTACAAGTTTGTTTTTGAAAAATAACAAATAAACACTAATTTCATCACAATTATGATCATCTAATACAATTCTAACATTATTTTAACATAAATAAATTCAATAGTATAATTTATAATATTAAAATTATACTTCATTTTAATTTATTGATAATTTTAAATTTTCAATATAAATATCAATAACATTTACTAAATAAGAATGATTCAATAACATTATATAAAATAAATATTTAATACATATTGTTTATAAAAAAAAGAATTTGGAAATTAGATATTAATATGAGTTATATATAATTAATGGAATCTTTGATAACAATGGGAAGATCAGTTAAACTGGTAGCACCGTATGCTTTGACCTAAAGATTTTGGGTTTGGGAATCACAGTATGCATTTTACAATTTTAATTGAGCATATAAGTTGATTTAATTAACCCGAACGAGTTCATTTTACAATTTTAATTGGGGATATGGTTGATTCAATTGACCCGAATGAGTACTGGCAGGTTCATCAGTTCGATGGCAATCCGAAATGATTTGAAATTGTTCAATCTCATATCTGAATTTTTGGCATTATCCGAATTAGATTGAGGTTGGATTTTCAGTTAGATTGGTTGAACTAATTAATCCAATCCGGATACTAATATTAGTTATAAGTCAAATTTATAAGTTAAAAGTAAATAGCTAAATTTTGATTGTTTAATAGTTATTGAAGTCATTAAAATGTTATTTGTTTAATCATGATGGATAATTATATATGATTGTAACAAATTATTGATTAAAGTTACTAAAATATTATTGTTTAATCATGATGAAGAATTATACACGATTGTAACAAATTATTGATCACACAAGTTTCACTTGACATTGCATTATCAACAACTTCGATTATCCTCGGTGATGGCACAAATGGAAAATATCTTGTCACGCCTTGATTGATTGTGTAATTGACAAAGATATATAGCATCATTCCTTGGAAGCAATAAAAGGTTGAAACTCACAATTAATTACGAGCAAATAATTTAAGACCCAAGAAAACTATTGACTCCAGATATCCCTCGTAATGAGATTTACTAGCTTTGAAATTTTGATATAGGTATAGTATCCTAGACATTTCCCGTGACTAGCAGCGATAGTAAATAACAAGTTGAGTTAGCTAGATGGTGTTGTAACTTGAAATGATAGTGGACATTCAAAAGCCTTGTAATACTTTGCATTGATTATTGCAGTTTGACTCTTTCTTTTTGAAGTCATACGCATGGTGTTTGTTATTGTTAGTGAATTAAGGATTATGTTGTTAGTTTCTTATTTATTAAGATATATGGGTCATGAGCTTATCTCTTGTAATCATATATTTTATTATTATAAATAAACATGTTAGTCTCTTATAAGAATATGTCTTTAAGAATTATTTTCTCTTAACATGGTATATAGAACCTCTCTTTCGATATCCTTCTCACACTAAAAAAAAAAGCTAGATAATTATACTTTCTTCTTCCCTTCCTTTTTTCTCTTTCTTTTTCTTCAATTTTTGTATGCATGACTAAAACCTAAGTCATAGAGGATCTAGCAACATAAAAACCTAAGTCAAGCTGTGCAATGCGCAGAATTGCAGAACAGAGGAGCTATTGTCTAGAGCGCTTGATGGAGTTTTGGTGCATTTTTTTAAGATCTGGGTTGACAATGGGGCATATGAGTGACTGGCAATCACAACCAATTGGCACGTGAGCACCACACAGAAGCCTTTTCCAACATGCGCAAGCGCGTGCGACATTATCCAACGATCGAATTTTGACCGGTGACACTTTGGCTTCCTCTGCATTCATTTGTGTGGTTCTTTAAGCAATCCATAAACTCTGGTGTGATTTTTCTAATTTCTTAGCTATTTTCTAGATATTTTTTAGTCTTTTTGCAAGTTTATTCTCATGACTAGTGAAATTTCTAATTTTGATACATGCAACCCATTTAGAACTAATAATGGTGAAGGAAAGCCAGTTTTTTTTCTGATTTGCTTTCGATTGGTAGCCAAATAACTGAACAGAAATTAGATTTACAAGGTCAACAATATATAGAATGGAAAAAGGCTATTTAGTGTTATCTTGATGAAGTTTGTATGATTGATTACCTCACTAAAGATCCACCCACAGATAATATAAAGGAAAAGTGGATTGTGGAAGAACGATGATTGCTCTGATTAATATGTAATACTTTAACTTCCAAGGTTGATGATAATACTGTGCACTGTGAAACAGTCAAAGAATTATAGGACACTCTTGGATCACTTTATTCTACGAAAGATAATGTGCACCAAATTTATTATTTAACTTGGTCATTGATTCATCCTGATATAACTGGTAAGACCCCATCTTAAATCTATACCAATCTTTATTGAACCTTTCAACAATGGTAATCTCTTTTACCTATTACTAGTAATGTTGATGCAATGTGTTCTCAACGAGAACAATTTGGAACTATGTGTTTTCTTATGGCATTGCCCTTAGAACTTAGTACTTACTATCAACAAATTTTGTCTAGTTCTAATTCTTTCGCTATGAAATCCATTTTTTATCGTATTCAATGAGCATATAGTGACTCATCTTCTTCTTTTGCACATATGAATAAGTCATTTGCCTTGGTTAGTTCTAGTAGTCATGGTGGTACTTGAGGTGGCAGGAAAAAAGGAGGTAGAGGATAAGGTGATTTTAGTAAGCATGATTTTAGTGGAGGCGGTATTATTTCTTACTATTGCTGCAAAGAGCCTGAACATATCAAGAAGTTTTGCCCTAATTACTTGAGAAAAATACACCATTATCTCGATTTGTGAATGTTACCACTAATAATTAGACATAAGATATTAATGATAATGGTACTATAAATTTGTCAAAGAATGAGTATGCTGAGTATTTATAGTTCCAAGCATCCCGATAGTAGCCACCCACTCAGCTTGTTGCTACATTAGCACAGACAAATAATCTCACTACATGACATTCATATACTAATTTTAGATGGATTATTGATTCTAGTGCTATTAATCATAGTCAGACAGGTATTATATCTTCTTTTTGACCCTTTTCTTCTTTTTCTTATGTTACTTTAGCCAATGCGTCTAAAGCATCTAATTAGTTGTGGTTTTATGGATGTTACCCTTAATATATCTTTGTCTGATGTATTATGTCTTTCAAACTTTCCATTTAATCTACTTTCAATTAATCAAATAACACGTACCTATAATTATGGTATCTTCTTTTTTCCTAGCTATTGTGTTTTTTAGGATCTTATGATGAAGAAGATTTTTGGTAGGGAGTATGAATCTGGTGGCTTGTATGTTATCAAAGAGAGAGTTCCTCGGCCAGTTGTTATTGCTACTACTATCACTCCACATCAACTTCATTATCGCTTAGGCCATCCATCCTTGTCAACTTTACAAAAATTATTTCCTAGTTTTAATTCTTTGTCTAGTTTAGATTGTGAGTCATGTCAATTTGCTAAATAACATTATTGGTCTTATGTTTCTCAAGTCAATAAATGGCTTGCATCCATATTTAAGTTAGTACATTAAAATGTTTGAGGTTCTTGTCTAATAGTTTCTAAGCCTGGTTTCTAGTATTTTGTTACTTTTATAGATGACTATTCAAGAGTTACTTGGCTTTATTTAATGAAGAATTGATCAAAATTATTTAAGATTTTTTGTACTTTTCATGCTAAAATTTTAAATTAATTTAATACATCTATTCATTATTTTTATAGTGATAATGCTAAAGAATACTTTTCTGCTCTATTTGCATCTTATTTGTCTTAGTATGGAATCAGTTATCAATCTTCTTATGCAATTACTCCATAAAAAAATAGGGTAGCTAAACAAAAAAACTATCACTTAATGGAAGTTTCACGTGCTTTATTGTTTCAAGTGAAAGTGCCTAAGATTTTTTAGGTAAATGAAGTTTCCACAACTTGTTTTTTAATTAATTGAATGTCTTCTTCAATTATTGATGGTAAGGTACCTTACTCCATTTTATTTCCTTCTCGATCTTTGTTTCCTTTATCTCTATGTATTTTTAGGTGTATTTGTTTTGTTCAAGATTATCATCCTCAAGTATCTAAACTTGATCTAAGGTCTTTGAAGTGTGTTTTTCTCTATTATTCTCGTACACAAAAGGGGTATCGATGTTACTTTCCTAATTTACATTGTTATATTGTTTCATCTGATGTTACATTTTTTTAGTCCATTCCCTTTTTTTAGCTCTCTTGACTCTTCATCCTTTATAATTGAGATTGACCCTCTTAATGAACATTTCCTTGCGTATTTTGCTCTTCAGACATCTCCGGTCCCTTCAGATAACAATTAGGTTTGTCTTTCTATTAAAAATATTTACTCTCGCAGCAAACAGGTACTAATAGCAGCATCTCCCCTACTTGATAATGCTGACAAAACTAAAGCTGCAACAATTATTGATGAATCATTGGCTTCCTCCCCTCTACTAGCTTTTTCCTCATCAAATCCTCCTCCATTATCATATGATCTTGACATCTCTATTGCCCACCAGAAAGGTACACATACTTACACTTAGCAAGGTAACACTAATCACCTTTACTTTATTACTACTTATGTATCCTATACTTCCTTGCCTTTGTCTTCTTAATTATTTATTGTTTCATTTGATTCCCTTACGATTTCTAAGTTTAATATGGAAGCACTATCTCACTCTGGATGGCATATTGCCATAAAGGAAGAAATGCAAGCTCTTACTGCAAATCAAACGTAAGATATTGTCTCTTTACTAAAAGGAAAACAATCCATTAGGTGTAAATAAGTGTATACTATGAAAGTTAATCCTGATGGTATTGTTTCTTGATTAAAAGTTTGTCTGGTGGCTAAAGGGTATGCACAAACTTGTGATGTTAATTATTTAGAAACTTTCTCTCATGTTACTAAAATTACCTTTATTCGGTTGATTATTTCTCTTGCTACCTCCTATAGCTGGCCTCTCTATCACTTGATGTTAAAAATACTTTTTTGCACGATGATTTATATGAAGAGGTGTATATGGAGCAATTACCTAGGTTTGTTACTTAGGGGGAGTATGATAAGGTTTGTTAATTAAAATTTTTTTTGTATGGCTTGAAACAATCTTCTCAAGCTTGATATGAAAAATTTAGTGATATGGTGACAGAATTTAAGATGAAAAAAGTGACCATAATCATTAATTTTTTTTATAAACAATCAGATTCTAACTGTATTCTTCTAGTTGTTTATATAGATGACATTGTGATTACTGGTAGTGATTGATTGGATATTTCAAAATTAAAATTTTTTCTTCAAACCAAGTTTCAGACTAAAGACTTTGGAGTATTATGGTATTTTTTAGGGATTGAAATTGCTTGAGGAAGGAAATGAATATTCTTATCTCAGAGAAAATATGTTCTTGATCTTTTTAAAGAAATAGGGATGCCTGGCTCTAAACCCTATGATTCTAGATGTTAAACTTAACTTAGAAGATAGGGAGTTGTTAAAAGATCTAGAGTAGTATAAATGACTAGTAGGTAAATTAAACTACCTTACCATAATTAAACTTGATATTGCCTTTCTGGTAAATGTAGTAAGTCAATTTATGAACTCTCCAAGAACTTTTCATTGGGATGCAATCATACACATTCTGAAATATCTCAAGAAGACACTGGTCATGGAATTTTGCATAAAAATTACGGTTATTATAGAATAGAAGGCTTTTCTAATGCAAATTAGGCCAAATATCCTATAACTACCTTACTATAATTAGACTTGATATTGCCTTTCTGGTAAATATAGTAAGTCAATTTATGAACTCTTTAAGAACTTTTCATTGGGATGCAATCATGCACATTCTGAAATATCTCAAGAAGGCACTGGTCATGGAATTTTGCATAAAAATTATGGTCATTATAGAATAAAAGGCTTCTTTAATGCAGATTAGGCTAGATATCTTATAAATAGAAGGTCCACTTCTAGGTATTGTGTGTTCATTAGTGGAAATCTTGTATCTTAGAAAAGTAAAAAACAAGCAATGGCATCGCGTTCAAGTGTAGAGTCTAAGTATCAAACTATAGCCATGCCACATCAAAGCCTATGTGGATTTCCTATCTTCTTTAATAAGTTGGAATTGAGCTTTATGAAACTTTGCAGCTATAGTATAATAATTGAGCTGTTATACATATTGCTACAAATCCAATTTTTCATGAATGTATAAAATATATAGAAGTCAATTGTCATTTCGTTATAAAGAAATTTCAGGAAGGGATTATTGATCTAAGACACATTAGAACTAAGGATTAACTGACTGACTTGTTTACTAAAGCCCTCCTAGGAAAATGTTTTTCATGAATGTACAAAATATATAGAAGTTGATTGTCATTTTGTTATAAAGAAACTTTAGGAAGGGATTATTGATCTAAGACACATTAGAACTAGGGATTAATTAACTAACTTATTTACTAAAGCCTTTCTAGGAAAATGAGTTGATGATATTTGTAACAAGTTGAACATGTTAGATATTTATGCTTTAACTTAAGGGGGAGTGTTAGTGAATTAAGGATCAAGTTATTAGTTTCTTATTTACTAAAATATATAAGTCATGGGTTTATCTCTTGTAACTCTATATTTTATTATAGATAGACATGTCAGCCTCTTGTAAGAGTATGACTTTAAGAATTATTCTCTTTTAATAGTTATTGTGTCCGAAATCATTTCAAATTTAGTATGCATTTTACACAACAAATAACATAATTTATAACTTATTTCAATAAGTTATAAGTTAATTTTTAAAGGTATTTTACACTCTAGAAACTAATAACTTATAAACTCTAATCATAAATTCTGTAAGATAGTTTCTAACTTATAAATCAATAACTTATCATTTTTTGTTCAAATTTATCCATCTTCTTTTAATTGAATAATAATCTTTATCCTAATTATGTATAACTATTTTATATATCATCATTAATTCAATATAAATAAATAAAAATAAGTAAGCAAATAAATGTATGATAATATAAATATAATTAATTAAATTTTGGATTATTCTATTATTATTTGAATAATAAAAATAAAAAATAAAAAAATGTAATTTCATAAACATAATTAAATAATTTTTTTATGATTATACTCTTATTCTTTTTTTGAATATTTTAATTACATTGATATAATTTAGTTTTAAAATAAATATGAATTAATTTAATTCATATATCTATTTATATTAATGTATCCTCTTATATTATTTTATATTTTTTAATTAATTTAATAGTTAATTTTATCAAATACTTCTAATATAATAATTAATTAATTTATTAGTTATTAATTGATTTATCAATTAGTTGTGTCAAATAAAGCCTTGAACTAATATCATTTCTAATTGCTTTTATTCTCCAATACATTGTACATTTTAAGGTGTACAGGTTGGTTTGTTTTATTGGAAGGAATTTTTTGTTAAAAGATCTCATATGTTTTTATAAAGTAAAAATAAAAAAGTAATACGTGACTTGTATACTTAAATTAGAAAATTATGATACATGGTATTGGAGATATGTCACTTATATACTTTGTTTAAAAATTATAATATTTAATGATATGGTATTGAAAGAAAAATAATTTTCTCTTTGAAATAGAAAACATTAAACAGATAAATTATTTTTTTACTATTTTAATATTTTATAACTATATATTCTATAAAATATATCTTCCAACAAAACAAGCAAAGTTATGATATACCATCTTCTTTTGGCTTATATATATATAAGGAGTATATTAAGTAAATGGAATGGATTGTAACCATTAGATTTATGATTAAAGGACTAGAATTAGAATATAAAGTTATGTGACTTTTTTTAAGTGATCATGTGACTTTGGATTATATTTTAATCTTGATCATCAATACAAATTTTGGTGGCCAAAATTTACTCATTTTATCTCTTACATAAAAATACTCTTCTTACTTTATGTCCTACACACACACACACATACACACTATATCTATATATGGAGGTTAATGACCTCCTCCTTTTCATTTAGGCAAAAAAATCATGTTATTAATTTAATGATAATAAAATAATAAAGAATATTTAAGTAATTTTAAGGAAGGAATATTAATTTAAAATATTAAAGTTAACTCTATTCATTTTTTCTAATCTCTATAATAAATGCACTCATATATATATATATATATATATATATATATATATATATATATATATATATATATATATATATATATATATATATATATATATATGGAGATTGCTAACCTTCATTCTTTTATTTAAATAAAAAAATCATGCTATCAATTTAAAAATAATAAAATATCAAAGAGTATTATAACTAATTTATCACTACCATTAACTATTTCAATTAATGAGAATATTTATGGTAGAAATGAGAGAGAATGAGTAGAGTTAACTTAAATATTTTAAACTTATATCTCTCCATTTAAAATTATTTAAATATCCCTTAATATTTTATTACTATTAAATTAGCAACAACCATTCTTTTATTTGAATAAAAAAATCATACTATTAGTTTAATGATAATAAAATAATAAATGACATTTGTCACTTGCCTTAATGCGCAAAAAAAAAATGGAAGGAAAGAAAGTAATAAAAAAAGAAATTTTCCTTTTCTTACTTAGATGTATAGAAAAAAAGAATAAAATGGAAAGGAAATACTTATCCTTCATTTGTTTACACAAGAAAGTAAGAGAAGATTAAATTAAATTAAATGACAATTTTACACTTCAACTTAATATATTTATTTTAAATTTTTTTTGGCCAATAATAGTTGCTATTGTAAATCATCATACTTATGCATAATTTTTTTAGAAATATATTTAATAAATCAAAATATAAAAATATTATTAAGTATTTATAATAAATGTTAATAGCAAATCTTAACCATGTTAAACATTTTATTAAAAAAAAGAATTTGTTTTTATTTGCTTTTGCTTCCAAGACACTTTGATCTTGTAAATTTTCTCAAGAAGCATTTTTTTCTCCTTTTTTTCCCTAATTCTGTAAGGTTTTTTTTATTTGGAATTTTGAAATTAGAATGAGGTTAGTAATTTATTTAATAATAAAATAAATTAGAATTTATTTTAAAATTAGTTCATTGTTTTGAAATTAGTGTACTTTATATAAATTGAAAGGGTCTCAATTATAATACTCGGTAAGTTTGCTAAACTTTAATTAGTATTGCACTCTTTCTCAAAGACAAAAAATGAGTGTTCTCAAGAAAAATTAAAAGAAAAATTGCAATAAGTTCACTTATTTATTTTTAATTCCTTTTCTCATCTTTCCATGTTCAACCTTACGACCAAGTGAAAGAAAACATTATTTTTCACATATTTTTTTTCTTTAGTTTTCTTTCTGCCCATTTTTTCTGAAAAAGAGCAAGCGTATAAATAATTTTATTGAAGAAATATTAGTTTAAAATATTTAAACTTATTCCATTTATTCTCTTTTATTACCATAGTAAATACATTAATTAAATTGAGAAGCTTGCATGAGATGTTTTGATGCGTGTCCAAGAGAGGTCAGGCGTTGCAATTGGTGTTAAAAGAATTGCAAAACAAGCTCCGATATTCCTTTTGACTTAACGTTGTTGCTGGAAATTCAACTACCAATTAGCAGGCCAAGATTTCACGATTTTATTATATAAAAAATATTGCTGAACCAGGGGCGATGCCTTGTGAAGAAAATTTAATTAAGTGTAACCCCCTAAATTTAAAGTGTTTTAATTGAAATCTTTAATATATTAGATTTCAACTTCTCCAAGATTTCTCTCCTAACTTCACCTCGTGTAGAATGCATGCAACTTTCTATATGTTTATCATATGTATTCAAAATCAAGGTACTAAATCATAGTTGTTAATTAGTAAAATTATAAAAAAATACAATCGTTATAATATAAAATTGAAAAAAAATGATAATTACAGAACATGGCATAATAACAATGTCATAACTTAAAATTGAAAGGACATCACAGGCATAACAAGTGAATAACTTGATCGTGTGATTGACACTGTTGCGGGCGTCAACCTTCATTCCCAGTCAAACAATTAAGATCGATGCTGCCGACTCAGCACTATGGGACCTCTCATTTGTTATAACTAAAATAATCAAAGCCTTAGCTTTCAATGACCAAAGCAAAAAAAGTGCATCATTGGCTTTTTGGTTGAAAACTAACATATCATTTGCCGAATAATTAATCCTCAAGATTCCTCGAATCATGCCGTTTTATTGGTTTGACTACAATTTTAAACTCAATTACATACGCTAATGCTGATTAATTTCTAAATCTTATGCCTGCATGCTTGAAAATATAATATATTATATTATATGTGTTTCCTTCGATGCCTACATGAATAGGAGTTGAACGATCAAGTTGCCATAAAAGGTAACATTGTGTTACGTATGTTTCTTCTGAAAAAAAGTGAAGTTTAGGGCAGGTTTTAACCAAATCCCATAAGCCTATAGCTAAGTGTTGTCTCTATACATGCAAAACAAAAAAGACATGCGATTTTATTGACAAACGATCGTGAACTACCAAACATTAGAACATGCATACATACATACATACATACATACATACATACATACATACATACATACATACATACATACATACATATATATATATGTCTAACTGTGTACAATTAAATAAAGTGGTTTGATAACACTAATAATACTAATTAAAGTATAGATATATCAAAAGTCTTTAATTCAAATAAAATTCAATATTTTTTGAAGTATTTATACCTTTTGTTATATTCAAGATTTAATTTATAATTTTTATATGTCTGCATCTAATGATATATGTAGGTGCAAATAATAAATTGAATCACATATCTAATTCAAAAAAATAATTGTGAATGACAGTTGTGGAAGTATCACTATTCGATCTAAAAATAAACTCTAAAAATTTTTCACCTTGGGAGATTTAGAATTCAACTACTCATGGTTATATGTTTCGAATTCGATACTTATAAACATATTTGGCACAGTTAAGCTTAATTAGGCATATACAGTCACTCGGTACATTTGATTTTGCTTAAAAGTAAAGCAAAAGGCCATGCACATACATGGTGGATTAATTACCATTCAAATACTACAAAAGCGTTGCTTGTCAAGGATGCATCCAGTTTAATAATTAATTTAGCTGGAAAATGGTTATATTGCATGATTAAAAAGTATCAATCATGTCTTCTTTTTCTTTGTCTTAGTTAAGGCACTCAACATTTGAGTTGCAATTAGCAGGCTGCTGATGATATTACTTCATTTTAGTATATTTCTGCAAGTGATGCCAGACCAAATTAATAATTTTAATTTCTCCGAAACATATTTTCAAATTTTAAAATGAAAGTACTATACACCAAAATTATAATGTATTATACTTCTTACAACCAAAATGAACTCAGCATTAAGCTATGACACAAAACACTAGACACAGGTTATTACTCCAAAAAGAAAATAATAATAGTTGAAAAGCAATGGATCTAACGATTTGAGACGCAAGCTACATCTAGATCCTATACAAAATGACCGGAATCATCAAACCGCAAACATAAAATCTCAAATTAGAAAAATTTAAAATAAATGGTACCCGTTGGTACTTACACAAAACCATATCACACTCCATAAATAATAGACATACAACAATAAAATCAAAACAGTGCAAAAATTGAATCGAAAGACTTGAATGGAAAAAACTTTATGTTGATAATATATTATGAAAATAAAATAAAAATGATGGAGATATGAGAGAGGAGAATATAATAAAATAAGAGAAATTTCTCTTATTTTTGAATGTATAATATCCTTCATATAACATATGTGTGTGTGTGTGTGCATGTGTGTATCTAAAGCACCAATTAATAAGTATCATTAATAAATACTAGGCTTATAAATAAGTTAAGCCAAACTTCTATTTATTTGAGCTTAAACTCGAGTAAATTAAATAAGTTTAAGTTCGACTATTAAACAAGCTCAATCAAGCCATATTTTTTTTATACAAATAAATGAAAGTATAAATATAAATCTTATTCTATTCCAACAAATATATGTATAAAATAGTTAAATTATAATATTCGAACTTAACTGAATAACTACACAAATAATAATATAAGCAGTAAACTTGTTTTTAGAAATTCTAATATTTTCATGTAAGTCAAACATAAATCATTTGGATTTAAAATATTCGAGACACAATTTTTTTTGCCATTTTTGGCTTTTTTAAAATGAAATTGGCAAAAAAATTTGTTAATATCAAAATATCTAATAATTAAATAAATTAATAATTTAATAAAACCATAAACAATTTTGAAAGCAATAAAATATATATAGAATCACATTTAAACTCGTAAACATCATAAGCTTTGTATTGTGAAATACAAATTCAACTTGTTTAAATTCAAGTTTATTTATATCAATTTTATAAGTCAAGCTGAAGTTATATATGAATATCTAATGAGTTCATTTACAATCCTAATCAATACATTAATTGATAACCATCACTTATTAATACTTATACAACAAAAATTTTAGTGTTTTATGCTTTAATGTTTATTGTATTTGTTTTTAATATATTTGATCAAGTTTAAAATATAAATTTTAATTGTTGATAATGTAGAAAATTAAATGGATTAATTAATTTTTTAGCATTTTTTGAAAAATTCTTCCTTGTTAAGTAAATACACAATTTATGTACCTGTCGTTAAAAAAATTAAGGAAAATAGCTGAGGAATTAATTATTTTATTAATATTTAGGCAATGATGATTCTACAGAAAAAAAATATCTCCAAAAAATTGTGTCCAATTACTTCATGATTCTGAGGAGAAATCATGTGAAAGGGCTTTTCTTATCTTATTTGTCTTGTTGATTTAATATGCCATATGTTTTCGACACATAATATATTTCCAAACACTTTGTTGGTGCATACAGTAATATTTTTTTTAATAGCTATGAAGTGATAATTTTTTAATGATTTATGAGTAAGGATGAATTTTTCATAATTTTTATATTAAAATTTGTTACTTTGGTATTTAAAATTGAATTTAAATTGTAATCATCATGAGTATAATTAATTTTACATTAATATTTATTCATGTGTTACTAGATCAATAAAAATTATTAAAATTTAAAAAATATTAATTATTATTACTTTTTTAATGATGTATCATCTTTTTTACTGTAAAATTATTTATATCGATAATAAATTAAATTTATAATTTTTAAAATTATAATTTGTTATGTTAATTTTTAATTATAATTAGTTCTTTAATCATTAATGTTGTAAGCAGGAGAAGTTCATACTATCAACTTCTTCTTTAAAGAAGAAGTTGACAGCACTAATGCCTTTAAAAGGAAGACACTGGTACTTCTAACTTTATCCAACTTTTAAAATTACTTTAATATTATTCTGGAAAGTGGTTTATATTTAACAGTACTTTGGAAAATATATATTTTTTAACATTATGTAATTAAAATTTTTTTAATTTTTATTTTCATTACATTTTCTAGTAAATAAATACTCCTTATTTTTAATTTTAGTTTTTTAATATTTTTAATTTTGATTTTCATCACATTTTTTAGTAAATAAATTTCTTTCTCTTTCTTTAAATTTTCTGGAGTTATATAATTTTATTTGTTCTTTAATATTTTAGCTTTTAAGGTACAAAAGGTAAGCAAAAGGAAAATAAAAATCATCAATGAAAGGAAAGGTAATGAAATGGAAAGCGAAGTACCATTAAAAGATTAGGGTAAGTAATGATCCTATTTTAGTGGTTCTTACAAATAATAAATTGTAATTACTCTTAAAGGTAAATTATAATGATTTAAGGATTTTGAGTGATACAATATTGTAAGTTTATAATAATATGTTACAGGTTTCTTAAATAATAATTACATATCTTACTGCAATGGGAGAAATTCAAGTCAAAATGATGATATATTTGGTTTTCCTCTTTTTTAATGTTTCTGTCTTTACAACCGTAAGGGGTAATATAACTTGCTAGCTGTTAAATGGTTATATTTTAAATAGTATAATACAAAAAATTTTCACTTTAGTATATTTAAGGAAGATCTTAAATTATGATTAGAGGTCTACTATACAATGCCATAAGTAAACGAACAATATTATAATGGATAATTAATTATGCTGATGAGATATTTTGAGAACAAAAATTCAAATTATTATATATAGATAGATTTAGACAAAAAAGTTTAAAAATTGCCATGCATCTCATCACATCTATTTATATATGTGATAAAAATCAAAATTTAGAAGTTGTATTAATCTTAAATTGCCACTTGTATTCATCTTATAAAAATTGTACTTAAAAATAAATTTTTCTCTACTATTTTTATAAATATTTCCAAGTAAAATAAAAAAATATAGTTATCCTATTAACTTTATGTAAGAAATAATATATATTTTCTAATTTTAATTTCAATCTAATTTTATCTATTTTGGCTTTAAATATAAATGATCAAATTTTGATATGTCATTAATGATGTTAGTAATAATATTTAGTAATTAAAAAATTAATTTTACTAAATCATAGAATTTAATGATAATATAAATATAAAATATCCCATGCAAAAATTAATGAATATTTAATTATGTTATGTATGATGTAGTTGTCAATTAATTAATCATTAATTTTTTTGGCGAAAATTAACATCAAATTTTGCTATGCAGCAAACATTTGCAGGGCAGAAAGCATGAGCTATCTCGTAACTCAATCAATTAATATGGAATGTTTATGTATGAAGATTAATAAGTACATTACATTAGGTAAAAGGAACAAATATTTCAAAAATATGTTTTCAAGATATTTGCAATTATAAACAATTCTTTGAAATCTAGATTGTTGATTGAGCTACTAAAATGACTAGGTTAAGATTGAACTAATTCAATTGATTGAATTTGATGGTTAAACTGATTAATTTATTTTGTATATGTATAAAATTATATATTATATATATACATATAAAAAATTAAATTTACTTAACTTCTATAAGTGTATTTTTGAAAAATAACAAATAAACACTAATTATTTTGGTTGAAACATATGCACTTCCTTTACAAACCACTTATATCTAGAGCTTCAGCTAAAGAACATAGAAGTTGTTGCTTAAATTATTTTGCACCTTTCAGGCAATTGTTACAATCCATAAACCATTTTTATTAACAACTATATTCATCCATCATATCCAAAACACAATATTATCACTATATATATATATATATATATATATATATATATATATATATATATATATATATATATATATATATATATATATATATATATCAAATGAGAGAAATATAATTGTGGTCATTAGATCTTGTTGTATTTGATGGTTTTGATTAAAATATAATTAAAAGTTAATGAATACTTGAAAAGGCCATTTGATTATATTTTGAGCCTAAAATTTCAATATGAGATTTGTTGGTTACAATTCCCTCCTTCTATTTTCACATAAAAACAATGCTCCCACCTAATTATATATATAGAGAGAGAGAGAGAGATAACACATGAGATTGCTAACATCTAGATCCTTAGATAAAAAGACCATACTACTAATTTAATTATAATAAAATATATTAAAATCAATTTGCTACCACCAACAATTTCTTAAATTAATGAGTACATTAATTGTGGAAATAAGAAAGAATGAGTTAAATTAATTTAAATATTTTAAATTTATATTTTTTATTAAAATCACTTAAAAACCTTTAATTATTGTATTAGTTTTTGAAATTAAGAATGGTTTTATGTTCAACTAAAACAATGAAGGTTGTTAACTTTCACATGTAAATGTTAGTAATTCCTCTCTCTCTCTCTCTCTCTCTCTCTCTCTCTCTCTCTCTCTCTCTCTCTCTCTCTCTCTCTCTCTCTCTATATATATATATATATATATATATATATATATATATATATATATATATTTAATTATGCACCATAACAAAATTTAGCTCTAAACTGTTAATTTGTCAATTTACTAAAATAAGGGAACATTATTCTTCACATTTTGCTTTAACACTACGTAAATTTTTTTACTGCATTTACTTTTTTATTTTGTTTTCATAAGCATATTTTCTCTGTTAATTTACTTTTGCTAACCTCCCTCCACGTAAGAATATGGATATTAGCAATTTCCGTATATATATACCATAACAAGATTTAGCTTTAAACCGTTAATTTGTCACAGTTACTTAAATAAGGGAACATTACTATTCTTATTCTCCTTTAGCACGGTGTAAATATTTTTTTACTGCATTTACATTTTTTTTTTGTTGACATAAAGCATATTTTCTGTTAATTTACTTTTGATGTTATTTTTTATATAGTGCAACAATGGCCACCTACAATACCCTACCACACAATTTCACTTGCGTTGCATCATCAGCGACTTCCATTAATCCTTAGTAATGGCACAAAGGAAAGTGTCTTGCCATGCTCAAATTGAAGGTGTAATTAATGAAGATGGCATCATTCCTCTAGAGCCAGTACTGAAAATGGGTGAAACCAGAGGAAATAATTTAAGACCCAAGAAAATTATTGACTCTAGATATCCCTGATGATGAGATTTACTAACTTCGAAAATTTGAGTTTAGGATACTGTCCTCGACATGCTCCATGGTTAGCAGTGGTATTGGAAAACAATTTCAATTAACCAAATGCTGTTGTAACTTGAAATGGGCGTGATAATGAGTATACAGGAAGCCTTGTAATACTTTGACCTGATAATTATTGTAGTTTAACTCTTTTTTTAAGGTTAGAAGCATGACGTTGGTTATTGTAATTGAATTATTTCAAGCTTTGTCTGTGTTAACTCGACTTGGATTTGCTTTGCTAAATCATAATGTTCGAGGAAATCTGTGATCACTGAAAGGGAAATTTATTTTGTTGTCATCTCTGATTATTTCTTCAATACATACTATTTAATTTATAGCGTACGATATGCCATCATTCTTGTTTTGAATAAATGAATCCAAACTTAATTCACGAATCTCTCACTTTCTGCATTACGGGAATAGTTTTGTTATACCCTCCGTAATTATTAATAAATTAGAAATTATAATATGAGAAAGAATGGTAAAAGCAATCGGTAAATTCAAGTGAATTAAGAATATTAGGTGTGAAATAAGAAATAAAATAGAATTAATAAAAATAAGAATGTGAGAATGTGATTCGGGTGAATTTTATTGGGAAAAGTTTACTAGAATCTTGAGGTGTAAAATTATATACTAATATAAGTAAATAATATGAGTATGGAAGAAATTTTTTCGAAAATGCCCTTGGAGTCTTATTTTTCCATTTCAGTCCCTAAGCTCTATATTCTCTTCATTTCTCCTCATTCCTCCCACTTTTCCATCTCTTTGCAAGAATTTCTTCCACCATCCCCTTAATCAAGTAAGAAGACTTTAAATCCTTCTTAATTTCTTCCTTAATTAAGGTAAGAGTAACATTTTCATCAAGAATCCCTCCCATTACTTCTTGATAGACTAAGGATTTGAAGTTTATTTGAATTTTATGAAGCATTTTGAGCCCTAATTGTGGAATCCATAAATTTTGATGTGATTAGAACTGAAAAATTATCAACCTGGCCTTTTAGCATCCTTTTCCATACAAGGTGAGTGGATAATCTAGCTAAATTTATGAATTTTGAGGTTATATGAGGATATAGATGAAATATGGGTTAGTTTGTGATTTGCTTGATTCTGGTTTATTTTGATATTATAGAAGTAATAAATGATGGAAAGAGGTGAGATAAGATGTTAAATAAGTATATTGATGATTATACTTAGGTTTGATGTGCATTATACGTGTTTATGAGGTGTTTTGATTGATTGCATAGTAAAAATTCATAGAAAACTGAGTTTTACATATATGAATTGATTCACTAGTCAATTTTAGAGGTTCAGAGACAAAATTGGGCTTCAAAATTGAATAACCAATCAATTCTTGGGTTCTAAGGGTTAATGAATTAATTCACTAATCAATTTTGGGGATTCTAATGGTTAATGAATCGATTCACCAATTAATTCCAAGGCATCCAAAGGTGAAAATGAGGTTGATGAATCAATTCACCAATCAATTCTAAGGGTCCAAAGGTGAAAACTTAGGTTAATGAATCGAATTTACCAATCGATTCATTGACTTGCAAAATTTTATGCTAACTTTGAAAAGGAATAACTCCTTCATCTTATATCTGTTTTAAACAAACCACCTATCATTTTAAAGATAATTGAGTCTACTTTTAAATACAATTAGTTTCAAATTAAAATATTGTATATATTTTGAGATATTATTAAAAGAGTGGATAGAGGTTAAAAACTCAAATTTTAAAAAATAGACTTTTTGCAACTATTTTCAAAAGGGCATAACCTTTTAAAACTTAGTTGATTTAGGTAAATGACCAATCTAAAGCTAACTAAGTCTAATTTCATATGAAATGAGTTTCATGGATATTATATTTATAATTTTTGAGTTATTCATAAAAGACCACTCAAAAGTCATAGTTAAGATAACCCTATAGTAACACATACCCCGTCTATATTATGTTTTCATGATTTTTATTTGTCTAACATGAGTATTTGGTCACTAAACACTAAAGATAGTGTGGTTCATGATAAGTATAGCATGCTTACATAGGTTGGATAATCATATCATGAGAAAGTAGATGTTATGTGATATAACATATGGTGTGATGGACTTATTGCATTACTTATGAAACGAGATGTATATATATTAAGAAATGCTTTATGAATTGAGTATTATGATATGTGTGAATACTTGTAGCTATACCAGAGAGCATAATGATATTGATAAGTATTGTGATGTACATTGAAATTAAATTGTGACTGTGTTGAATAGAGTTTGAGCTCTAACATTCAAATTACAATTGTGAATCATGCCATAAATAGCATTAGAGATAAAAAATGTGATGGGGTGATGTTGTGAATATCAGATGAAAAATTTTCGGTAACATGCTCTTGGAGGGTATAAAGTTGACCTGAGATAAAAGATGGATGATTGTATTGTATCAATTGTTTATCGCTTTAAATGAGATATGGCCTATTTTAGTTATCCATGACTGTTTTTACATGAGGTATCGATAATGAAATGATTATATGTTAAGCTATTATTATCAGCTCTTAGATTCTAGTATGCTTAAATTTGATATGAATGGTCAGAGGAGGATGGTCTGATGGATAAGTAAGTATGAAATCTTATTATTCTTATAGATTATCTACTCATTGAGCCCTAGACTCACTCCTTCATCTTTTATTTTACAGACTCCCAGGTTGAGCTCTCTACCTCTTCAGAGTTAGAGTTCAAGGAGTTTGTTGATAGTATTAACTCATGTACATAGAAATATATTTTAGGCCTCTTGGCTGTCATAGAGTTGGATCGAGAGAATGTTGAACCAATTTTTTAGGAGTTAGTTAGGCTTGCTTATCCTTATTTCAAGAGAATTATAAGTATTCTTAACTTTCACATCTTTTGTAGAAATCTTATTGAAAGTTCTCTTTTTAAAATGCTAGATTCTTTATAAACACAAGGTATTTGCTATTATGAATCAAAGTATTTAGTTAGGAATAGGCTGGTGGAAATCGGATAAGAGTTCCACACCAGTCATGATTGAGTTAAGATCGTGACAAGTTTGAACATATTGTAGTAATTCCATAAACAAGTTTATAGTGTTTGGGACATAATCCATACCTTTTTACCATACCTCAATTAATACAATCTCAAGTTAAATGAGATTCATTCATTTTACTCATATCTTATCCTAAGAAATTTTAGGTCCAATATTATTTTAATTATCATTTAATATTTATATTGATTAATTTGTCACATTACATGAAGTTATACAAATCAATTTATGATTGATTTCACATAATATATGACATATACTAAAATTTACTTTTACAACACTTATTATTTGATACATATAATAATTTGAATTAAATTATGTTTACCTATTTAAAATAAATTAAGTAATAATTTAGATGTTCAGTTTGACACATTTTTTAACATGCATGCAATATCAAGTTTTTATTATTTAATTGGAAAATCATGCATGATAGAATAGTACTGTTTCAAAAGAGTGTGCCAAAAGAGTTTGAAAGGGGAGCAAGATAAAGAAAGATATGTACTCATTCAAATAAGAGCACTATGACTTGAAGCACCGTAAACCGCATCATTGTCACATGGAGTAGCATCAGGTTGAACTGGAGCAGTAAGAGGTGATGGATCATTAACTGGAGCACCAACCACTACCAAAGGTGGATCATTATTAGTTGGAGAAGGTGGGATCAATAACAAGAGGAGTAGGAAAGACATCATCAACTAGAGGATGCTCCTCCACCAGAGGCAAAGCATTATCAGTTAGAGGAACAATGAAGTCTTTAGGACCCACAATGTCCAGTAGCTCGATAGTAAGGGCCACATTTGTAGTCAGGATCCACGTTACTATCAGCAATTGGAACTTCCTCATCGATTCCTACAAAGGCATCTACTTCTTTAATAGGATGATGAGCACCAAGATGAACACTAGAATAAGCCGAAATTGATTCAGAATAACCCCAAAGCTTCCACCAGCAATATCGAGTTCGTCCACAAGATTACTAAGAAATACTTGATAGGAATCCATGGCTACAAAAGAATGAAATAATTAAAATGGAGAGAAGAAATGTATTAATGTTATTAGAGAAGAACAAAAAGAAAAAAAAAAGACACAATTACTACCACTCAAAAGAAAATTATTTATATGTATACACATATATACAAAGGTGTACATTAGTATTGTATATTGTTTATTTATAATAATAAATTATGATAAAGCTAAAAAAAATTCAACATAAGTTACTGATATAAATAAATAAGTATAAAAAATAAGTAATATAACAATAATTTATGTTAAAAATATATTTTAGAAAATAACATAAGTTTAATTTATCTAAAGTTGTGCTAAAAAATAAAATTTGTAATGAACCAATTTATTGATCAAGTTTATTAATTTTAATTGGTTCACAAGTATTTCTTATCTAATACCTTTGACCAATCTAGCTTATTGGACAATTCATTAATTTATTGAGCCAACCAATTGATGCAATCCTATTTTTAAAATTATGGTCAAGACTAATGTATTATATTCTATATTTATATCTTAAATTGGCTTGGTAGTTATCTTAGACTACTCATACTAAAGCATAACATCTAAAATCAACTGCTAATTCATAGTTGTACTTGTGCTAAAATTAATAAAATTATAAAAAATAATATTGATAAAACTTAATGTAATAATATTATATATATATATATATATATATATATATTTATATATATATATATATATATATATATATATATATATATATATATATATATATATATATATATATATATATATATATGGTCTGAGGACCTCAATCCACTAAGCCTCGATATATATGCTTGGGCCTTGATTAATTTGGAAACAAGTGGCCCTAATTTTTTAGTTTTAACAAGTTCACAAATATTTTTGGTCCAGTACCTCTAACAAAACCAGCTTTACTAGTGCAACTAACTATTTGATCCCATTTTTAAAACTATGGTCAAGACCCTTATGTTCCATATTAGAATCTCAAATCTAACTTGGTAGTTGTCTTAGACTAGTCACACTGAGGCATACATTTAAAATCAGCTACTAAATTATAGTTGTAGTTGTCCTGTAATTAATAAAATTATGAAAAATAGTAATTACAGAACTTAGCATAACAATGTTATTTTTTTTACAAGGGCCTTAGTTCAGTATTTGGCAAGTTCCAATATACACATTTGAATTCTAATTAATCCGAAATTAAGTTTAGTTGGATCCTTTTCAGGAAACAAAATTTTTAAAGTAATATTTTTCTTTATTTACCATACTTGAATCCAGTATTTTACTTAAAGAGATTAAACCCTCAATCATCTGAATCAAACATACAGTCATAACCAGTTGACACGTCAGCCTTCATCCCCAGTCAATCACATAGGATCGATGTTGCCGACCTAGCAACTACATAACCTCTCATTCGATCGTTATAACTAAAATAATCAAACCCATAGCTTTCAATGACCAAACCAAAAAGATGCATCATTGGCTTTTTGGTTGAAAACTAACATATCACTGCCGAATTAACCTCAAGCAGAAAACTACACATGATATTTGAACTTAACCTAATAATTACACAAATAATGATATAAACGGAAAACTTGTTATTAGAAAACATAAATCATTTGAATGTAAAGTATTCAAAGTACAATTTTTTTAACTATTTTGTTTTTTTATAAAATAAAACTAGCAAGAATTTTTGTTAATATCAAAGTATCTAATAATTAAATAAACTAGTAATTTAATTAAACGGTAAACAATCTTGAAAGCAAATATATATATATAGAATCTCTAGACTCGCAAACATTATAATCATAAACTTTGTATTATCAAGTTTGAACCCAACTCATTTAGATTTGAATAACACCAATTGAACTTTTTATGAATTAAGGTTGAGCAATTTATGAATATCTACTTAGTTCATTTAAAATTCTAATTACTAATTGATAACCATCATTAATATTTATATAATAAAAATTTTAGTGTTTTATACTTTAATGTTTATTGTATTTGTTTTTAATATATTTGGTCAAGTTTAAAATACAAATTTTAATTATTGATAATATAGAAAACTAAATCAATTAATTAATTTTTTGTAGTATTTTTTGAGAAATTCTTCCTTATTAAGTAAGTAGATAATTTATGTGTCCATAACTAGCAACAATTGAGAGTAAAATAGTTGAGGAATTAATTATTTTATTAATATTTAGGCAATGATGATTTTACGGAAAAATAATCTCCAAAAAATTGTGCCCAATTACCTCATGATTCTGAGAGAAATCATGTAAAAGGACTTTCCTCATCTTATTTGTCTTGTTGATTCAATATGCCATATATTTTTGACACATTATTTCCAAACATTTTGTTGGTGCATACAGTGATATTTTTTTTCAGTAGTAGTAATGAGGTGACAATTTTTTAATGATTTATGGGTAAGGATGAATTTTTCATATTTTTATATTGAAATTTGTTATTTTGATATTTAAAATTGAATTTAAATAGTATTCATCAGGAGTATAATTAATTTTATACTAATATTTACTCACGTGTTGTTATATTAATAAAAATTGCTAAAACTTAAAAATTATTAATTATTATTGCTCTTTTAATAATATATATTTTTTATTGTAAAAATATTTCTATTATTTTGGGAAATATTCTTTTTTCACATTATGTAAGAAAAGTTTTTTAATTTTGATTTTTACCACATTTTCTAGTAAATAAAATATTTTATATTTTGTTAAATTTTTTGATATTTTTAATTTTTGTTTTCATCATATTTTCTAATAAATAAATTACTTTCTCTTTTCTTATATCTTCTAGAGTTGTATGATTTTATTTATTATTTAATATTTTAGGTTATAAAGTATAAAAGGAGAATAAAAACAAAAGAAAAATTATTAATGAAAGGAAAGGCGATGAAATAGAAGGCAAAATAAGTACCATTAAAAGATCAGGGTACGTAATGATCCTATTTTAGTGGTTCTTAAAAATAATAAATTATAGTTTCCTTTAAGGATTTGGAGTGATATTATAGCGTAAGTTTATGATAATAAGTTTCAGGTTTTTTTAAAATAATAATTACAAATCTCACTGCAGTGGGAGAAATTCAAATCAAAATAATAATATATTTGGTTTTACTCTCCTTTTAGTGTTTTTTCCTTTACAACTATAAGGGATACTACAACTAGTTAGCTGTTAAATGGTTATATTTTAAATAGTGCAATGCAAAAAAATTTTCACCTTAGTATCCTGAAATTAGATATTAAATTATGACCAGAGGTCCACTATATTAAGTTGAAGACAATGCCATAAGTAAAAGAATAATATTCTAATGGGATGAGAGATATTGAGAATAAGAATTTGAATTATTATACATAAAAAGATTCACACAAACAAAATTTGAAAATTACTATGCATCTCATCACATCTATTTATATATGATATAATATTTTTTTGTGAAAAAGAAATCAAAATTTAGTACTTGTATTAATCTTAAATTGCCACTTGTATTGATCTTATAAAAATTGTAGTTAAAAATAAATGTTTATTTACTATTTTTATAAATATTTCCTTGTAGAATAAAAACATATAATTATCCTATTAATTTTATATAAGAAATAATGTATATTTTCAATTTTTAATTTCAATCTAATTTTATCTATTTTGGTTTTAAACATGAATGATCAAATTTTATGTAGAATAAAAATATTAATTTTAATTTCAATCAAATTTTATGAATGATCAATCCTATTAATTTTAATTTCAATCAAAATTTAGTACTTGTATTAATCTTAAATTGCCACTTGTATTGATCTTATAAAAATTGTAGCTGAAAATAAATGTTTCTTTACTATGTTTATAAATATTTTCATGTAGAATAAAAATATATAATTATCCTATTAATTTTATGTAAGAAATAATGTATATTTGCAAATTTTAATTTCAATCTAATTTTATCTATTTTGGTTTTAAACATGAATGATCAAATTTTCATATGCTATTAATGATGTTAGCAATAATATTTGCTAATTAAAATTTTTAATTTTTCTAAATCATAGAATTTAAATAACAATGTAAATATAAAACATCACACACAAAAATTAATGAATAATTATGTTATGTATGGACGTAGTTGTCAATTAATTAATCATCAATTTTTTTGTGAAAATTAACATCAATTTGCCATACAGCAAACATTTGAATAATAGAAAGCATGGGCTATCTCGTAATTTGGACAATCAACCAATTAATAAGGAATGTTCATGTATGAAGATCAATATGTCCATTACAATAGATAAAAGGAACAAATGTTTCAAAAATATGTTTTCACGATATTTGCAATTATAAATATCAAGATTAAATCAATTCAATTGGTTGCACCAAGTGATTAAATTGATTAGTCTATTTTTTATATATAAAATTATATATAATATATATACATAAAAAATTAAATTTGCTTAATTTCTACAAGTTTATTTTTGAAAAATAACAAATAAACACTAATTTCATCACAATTATGATCATCTAATACAATTCTAGTACTATTTTAACATAAATAAATTTAATAGTATAATTTATAATATTAAAATTATACTTCATTTTAATTTATTGGTATTTTTAAATTTTCAATATAAATATCAATAACATTTTACTAAATAAGAATGATTCAATAACATTACATAAAATAAATATTTAATACATATTGTTTATAAAAAAAAGAATTTGGAAATCAGATATTAATATGAGTTATATATAATTAATGGCATCTTTGATAATAATGGGAAGATTGGTTAAAATGGTAGTTCCGCATATCTTGATCTAAAGGTTTTGGGTTTGGGAATCACAGTATGCATTTCACAATTTTAATTTAGCGTATGAGTTGATTTAATTGACTCCGAACGAATTTATTTTACAATTTTAATTGTGATATAGGTTAATTCAATTGACCCGAACGAGTACCAATCTGGCAGCTTCATCAATCTGATGGCAATTCGAAATGATTTGAAATTCTTCAATCTCATATCTGAATTTTTGGCATTATCCAAATCAGATTAAGGTTTGATTATCAATTGGATTGGTTGAATTAATTAATCCAATTCAGATACTATAATATTGGTTATAAGTTAAATTTATAAGTTAAAAGTAAATAGCCAAATTTTGATTATTTAATTGTTATCGAAGTCATTAAAATATTATTGTATAATCATGATGGAGAATTATAAACGATTGTAACAGATTATTGATCACACAAGTTTCACTTGACATTGCATCATCAACAACTTCGATAATCCTTAGTGATTGCACAAATGGAAAATATCTTGTCATGCCTTAATTGATGGTGTAATTGATAAAGATATATAGCATCATTCCTTTGGAGCAATAAAGGTTGAAAGACACAATTAATTAAGAGCAAATAATTTAAGACCCAAGAAAATTATTGACTCCAGATATCCCTTCGTAATCAGATTTACTAGCTCTGAAATTTGATATTAGTATAGTATCCTAAACATTTCCCGTGACTGGCAGCGGTACTAGACAACAATTTGAGTTAGTTAAATGGTGTTGTAACTTGAAATGGGGTCATAGTGGGCATTTAGAATCCCTGTAATACTTTGAATTGATTATTGCAGTTTGGCTCTTTCTTTTGAATCATACGCATGGTGTTTGTGCCTGGAGTCATCTCAAATTTGGTATGCATTTGACATAACAAATAACATAATTTATAACTTATTTATATAAGTTAGTTTTTAAAGATATTTGACATCCTAGAAATTAATAACTTATAAGTTCTTATTTTATAAATTTTGTAAGATAATTTATAACTTATAAATCAATAGTTTATCACTTTTTGTTCAAATTTATCGATCTTCTTTTAATTGAATAACAATCTCTATCCTAATTATGTATAAATATTTTATATATCATCATTAATTCAATATAAATAAATAAAAATAAATAAGCAAATAAATATGTGATACTATAAAATATAACTGATTAAATTTTAGATTATTCTATTATTATTTGAACAATAAAAATATATAATGTCATAAACATAATTAAATAAAATTTTTATAATTATACTCTTATTCTTATTTTGAATATTTTAATTACATTAATATAATTTAGTCTCAAAATAAATATAAATTAATTTAATTTATATATCTATTAACATATCCTCTTATGTTATTTTATATTTTTTAACTAATTTAATAACTAATTTTATTAAATATTTTTAATATAATTAACTAATTTATTAATTATCAATTAATTTATCAATTAATTGTTTCAAATAAAGCCTTGATCTAATATCATCTCTGATTGTTTCTATTCTCCAATACATTGTACATTTTAAGTTATACAGGTTGGTTGTTTTATTGGAAGGAATTTTTTATTAAAAGATCTCGTATGTTTTTATAAAGTAAAAAATAAAAAAGTAATATATCACTTGTCTACTTAAATTAAAAAATTATGATACTTAATGTGGTATTGGAGGTATCTCACTTACATACTTTGATTAAAAAATTATAATATATAATAATATAGTATTGAAAGAAAATAATTTTCCCTTTGAAATAGAGAAAATTGAATAGATAAATTATTTTTTACTATTTTAATATTTTATAAAATATATCTTCCAACAAAATAAATGAAGTCATGATATACCATCCTTCTTTGGCATATATATATATATATATATATATATATATATATATATATAAGGAGTATATCAAGCAAATGGAGTGGATCATAATTATTAGATTTAGGATTGAAGCACTAGAATTAAAATATAAAGTCATGTGACTTTTTTTTATATAATCATGTGACCTTGGATTATATTTTAATCTTGATTATCAATGCATAATTTGGTGGCTAAAATTTGCTCCTCTTATCTTTCCCATAAAAATATTTTTCTTACTTAATGTCCTATATATATAATATTGTTAACCTCCACATCTATATATGGAGGTTAATGACCTCATTTTTTTCATTTAGGTAGAAAAAACCATGTCATTAATTTAATTATAATAAAATAATAAAGAGCATTTAAGTAATTTTAATGAAGTAATATGAATTTAAAATATTAAAGTTAGCCTTCATTCTTTTATTTAAAAGAAAAAAACATGCTACCAATTTAAAGATGGTAAAATATCAAAGAGTATTATAGTTAATTTGTCACTACCATCAATTACTTCAACTAATTTGTCACTACTATCAAGGAGTATTATAGTTAATTTGTCACTACCATCAATTACTTCAATTAATGAGAATATTTATTATGGAGATAAGAGATAATGAGTAGAGTTAACTTAAATATTTTAAATTTATATCCCTTCATTTAAAATTATTTAAATATCTCTTGCTATTTTATTACCATTAAATTAGTAACATCCATTCTTTTATTTGAACAAAAAAATCATACTATCAATTTAATGATAATAAAATAATAAATGACATTTATCACTTGCCTTGATGCAAAGAAAGAAAATAATAAAAAAGGAATTTTTCTTTTCTTACTTAGATGTATAAAAAAAAAGAATGAAATGGAAAGGAAATCATTTTCCTTCATTTATTTAGATAGGAAAGTAAGAGAAAATTATTAAAGTAAATGATAATTTTACACTTCAACTTAATATATTTATTTAAAAAAAAATTTGGCCAATAATAGTTACTAGTGTAAACCATCATATTTATGCATAATATTTTTAGAAATATATTTAATAAATAAAAATATAAAAATATTATTAATTAAGTATTTATAATAAATGTTAATAGCAAATCTAAACCATGTTAAACGTTTTATTAAAAAAGCATTTTTTTTATTTGCTTTTGCTTCCAAGACACTTTGATCTTGTAAATTCTCTCAAGGAGCATTTTTTTCTCCTTTTTTCCCTTAATTCTATAAGAGGTTTTTTTTTATTTGGCATTTTGAAATTAGAATGAAGTTAGTAATTTATTTTAAAATTAGTTCATTATTTTGAAATTAGTCTATTTTATATAAATTAAAAGGGTCTCAATTTTAGTGGTCGATAAGTTTACTAAACGTTAATTAGTATTACACTTTCTCTCAAAGTCAAAAAATGAGTGTTTTCAAGAAGAATTAAAAGCAAAATTATAATAAGTGAATTTTTCACTTATTTTCTGGCCATATGTATTAAAAAAATTATGGGGCCCATCATTTGCTTTTAATCCCTTTTCTCTTCTTTTCATTTTTCAAACCTTACAACCAAGTAAAAGAAGACATTATTTTTCATTTCTTTTCTTTCTTTAGTTTTCTTTCCACCCATTTTTTATAAAAAAAAAAGAACAAGGGTATAAATAATTTTATTGAAGAAATATTAATTTAAAATATTTAAACCTATTCCATTTATTCTTTTTCATTACCACAGTAAATACATTAAATAAATTGAGAAGCTTGCATGAGATGTTTTGATGCGCTTCCAAGAGAGGTCAGGTGTTGCCATTGGTAGTTAAAAGAATTGCAAAACGAGCTATGATATTCCTTTTGACTTAACGTTGTTGCTGGAAATTCATCAACTGCCACTTAACGAGCCAAGATTCCACGATTTTATTATGTAAAAAATATCGCTGAACCAGGGGACGATGCCTTGTGGGGGTCCGGGATGGAAATTGGAGAAATTTCATAATTTTTTTTATGATTTTAAATCTTTTTGAAAAAATTCAGTGTAACCCCCTCAATTTAAAGTGTTTTAATTGAAATCTTTAATATATTATATTTCAACTTCTCTAAGATTTCGCTCCTAACTTCACCCCCAGCAGCATGCAACTTTCTATATGTTTATCATATGTACTCAAAATCAGGGTATTAAATCATAGTTGTTAATTAGTAAAATTATAAAAAAAATACAATCATTTTAATATAAAATTGAAAAAATTGATAATTACAGAACATAGCTTGATAACAATATTATAACTCACACCGCAATTTCATAACTTAAAATTGAAAGGACATCCCAGGCATAACAAGTGAGTAACTTGACTGTGTGATTGACACTGTTGAGCACGTCAACCTTCATCCCCAGTCAAACACATAAGATCGATGTTGCCGACTCAGCACTATGGAACCCCTATCATTTGTTACAACTAGAATAATCAAAGCCTTAGCTTTCAATGACCGAAGCAAAAAAGTGCATCATTGGCTTTTTGGTTGAAAACTAACATATCATTGCCGAACGAACCTCAAGATTCCTCGAATCATGCCGTTTTATTGCTTTGATTACAATTTTAAACTCAATTAAATACGCTAATGCTGATTAATTTCTAAATCTTATGCCTCGATGATTGAAAATATAATATATTATATTATATATGTTTCCTTTGATGCCTACATGAATACGGAGTTGAACGATCAAGTTACTATAAAAGGCAAAATTGTGATACATATGTTTCTTCTGAAAAGAAGTGAAGTTTAGGGCAGGTTTTAACCAATCTCATAAGCCTATAGCTAACTGTTGTCTCAATATATGCAAAACCAAAAAGACATGAGATTTTATTGACAGATGATCATGAAAACGTACACATCTGATTCAAACGAATAATTGTGAATGATAGTTGTGGGAGTATCACTTTTCGATCTAAAATAAACTTCATCTTGAGAGATTTAGAATTCAACTACTCATAGTTATATGTTTTGAATTCGATACTTGTAAAGATATTTTGTACAGTTCAGCTTAATTAGGCATATATAGTCACTCGGTACATTTGATTTTGATTAAAAGTAAAACAAAATGCCATGCGCATATATAGTGGATTAATTCCCATTTAGATACTACAAACGAATTGCTTGTCAAGGATGCATCCAGTTTAATAATTAATTTAGCTGGAAAATGATTATATTGCATGATTAAAAAAGTATCAAGCATGTCTTCTTTTTCTTGTCTTAATTAAGGCACTCAACATTTGAGTTGCAATTAGCAGGCTGCTAATAATATTACTTCATTTTAATACATTTCTGCAAGTGATGCCAGAGACCAAATTAATAAATTTAATTTCTTTGAAACATATTTTCAAATTTTAAAATAAAAGTATATACACCAAAATTGCAATAAATCATTATCATATATCATAATATGATATTACATTAAAAATTTACAATTTAAAATACAATAAAGATCGATGAATGTATTATATTATAATAAAATAATATACAATAAAATGACATTACAAATCAAAGTTTCTTTCTTGATGTTAAATCCTAATTGTTGCTTAAATTTCCTTAATCATAGGCTTTTAAATGAAAGATTTGAACTATATATCCATAGAAAAAATAAGTTTGTTCAGTTGTTTCACCTAAATCTCAATGAAAAAAGAATGAGACACTTTGGCTTTCATATAATTAACACCAATCTAATGTATGAAACTTGTTCAGAATTTCGTTGAAGCATCTCATACATTTTGTGAGAGTTAGAATTCTAGAAGATGGATGGAATGTTTTAACAAGATTCCCAACAACAAATATCATTAAAGACTTTAGGGTTAAAGGCTTTCTAATACATAAAAATGAAAAGTTAGAGAGCAAAGTTAAAGGCTTTCTGGTACACAAAAATAAAGAGTTAGAGAGCAAAGTGTGTAATTTAAAGGTCTTTTTGTACACAAATCACATTGGTTATTTAGATAAAACTAATGTATTTGTATATATCAAGTTCCAAAGCTGCAAATTGCTTTCATTTTAGATGTTGGTCTTTTAAAAGAACTATTGTAATAATCTTATCCCCCATTTCCATACCAACAGCTCACCTTCTTTTGGATGATAGTTCTTCAATAATTGATGGAGAAAGATATTATAATTTTACAATGTCAATTTTTAATTAGAATTGATGTGTTAAGCTGCTCTTATTTTTAAGTTGTCATCACATCATTATCTATATCAATTTTCACTTTTATCTATATTAATTCACTAATGTCACATTACAATTCTATAGTAGTGATAATATTTTTGTATAAGTGTTCTAGAGGTAGATTCTAGAAACTTATCTTCACCTATCTCTATCCTTTTTAGGTTGCTTTCTTTTTTCTTGGATATTTGAGAGAATTAGGTTATGGTGTTGTTCCCTAATTTCCTTGATTCTATTTTAAAAGGATTTATTTTAGATTGTAAGTCTTGCAACATTATAGGCTTAGCACTCTTTAATTTAAATATTTTTAAAGCATCTTTAAAATTTAGGTAATGTTTAAAGAAGACTTGTACGAAGGTGAAAGTTTATCTAAAGTTTGGTTCTGAACTTTTATAAATAGTCCTACTTTTATTCATTAGTAGGTAAAGTACTGATAACTTCAAAAAGGAGGTTATGCTCCTTGCTAAGAGCATTTATCTCCTTTTCTAATGATAATTCTTCTAATTCAAAAGAAGCTTTATCATCATTTGACAATTAATTTACTTCCTAACTTAATCAACTTTTGTTGATGTGTGTGTGAGAGAGAGAGAGAGGGATTACTAATCTTTATATATTTATGCAGAAGTTAATAATATTCACTTGTTCAATTAGACAAAAAATTATATTATTAATTTAATAATAATAAAATAATAAAATCAATTTACCACTATTAATAATTTCTTTAATTAATAAGTACATTTATAATAGAGATGAAAAAGAATGAGTAGAGATGAATTAAATATTTTAAATATATTTTTTCAATAAAGTTATTTAAATACCTTTAACTATTATATTACTTTTTGAAAATAAAAATGATTTTTTGGTTCAACTAAAAAAATGAAAGTTGATAACTTCCCTATAAAAATGTGGAAGTTACAATCCATGTATATAGACCATAAAAAGATTTAGCTTTAAACTAATAATTTATCACTTCACCTAACTAAGGGAACATTACTTTTCTTATTCTCCTTTAGCACTTATATATGATTTTTTTTTTCCTTATTGCATTTACGTGTCTTCCTTGTCGCCATATGCATATATTTTTTTATGCTGATTTGCTTTCGATGTTATTTTTTATGTAGTGCAACAATGGCGGTCTACGATACCCTCCACAGTTTCACCTCGCATTGCACCATCGACAACTTCCATTATCCTTGGCAATGGCAAAAGAAAAGTGTCTTGCCATGCCTAAATTGACAGTGTAATTGTAAAGATAGCATCATTCCTCTGAAGATAGTATCGGAAAGGTGAAACCAACACTTAATTAGGAGGAAATGATTAAAGACCCAAGAAAATTCTTGATTTTAGATGTCGCTGGTGATGAAATTTACTAGTCTTGGAAATTTGAGTTTGGCATTGTGTCCTCAACATCCTCCGTGATTGGCAGCGGTAGTGAACAATAATTTTAGTTACCAAATGTTGTTGCAACTTGAAATGGGGTGATAGTGGCCATTCAGGAAGCCTTATAATCCTTTGAACTGATTATTGTAGTTTGACTCTTCATTTAAGGTTATAAGGATGATATTAGTTATTGTAACTGGAATTATTTCAAGCTTCGTCTGTGTTGACTTTGGCTTGGATTTGCTTTCCTAAATCATAATGTTCGAAGAAGTTTGTGGTCATTAAAGTGGCATTTAATTTAATTTGTAAAATTTTTCTCACATTTCTAAAATTATATTAAGGGAATATGATATTTGTCATATTTTTGTTCAAATTTTTTTTAAAAAAAATATTTCTATAAATTTCTGGGAATATTCTTAGTTTGATATTTCTCCAAAATATTCATATGGAAAAGATAGATATTCTATACTTCCATAATATAGGAATATTTCATTGATATAAACAGATTATTTTACCCATTCCACCACTTATCACAATTAACCACCATCCACCACTATTTATTATTATTTATTGTTAGTAACCACTGTCGATCATCACTCATTTTTTATGACTATTGTTGGCCATCACCTACTACCAATAACCACTGTTCACCATCATTGGTCAATGACTATCTTCCACCACCACCTATTATCAATTGTCACCATTAATTATTACTCATTACCGATAATTATTATTGATCACTATTAATTATCATTTACTATTACTCACCATCAATGACTCCCGCTAGCTACCACCATCATTAGTGATTACTACCAGTCATTGCTTATTATTGATGACCACCACTAACTACCACCTATTGCCAATGGTCATTAATTCTAAATCCTAAATCCTAAATTATTTACCATCACCCACCACCGATGATTATCGATCACTATCTATTATTAGTGACCACTACTAACCATCATCTATTATTAGTGACTACTGTTCAACACTACTACTACCACCATCACCACCTACTGCCATCAACCATCACCTATAATCGGTAATTACTTAATTTTTAATAAGGAAATATTTAGTAATTAAATAATATTTTTTAAATATTCAAAATAATTAAAATATAATATTATAATATTTTTAAAAATATTTCTAATGGATCCAAACATAGCATTATCATATTTCTAAGAATTAAATTTTTTATAATCACATTCCCAATAATGTTTCATTTTGCGAATCAAACATCACATAATGGAGCAATTTATTTTGTTTCCACTTTTTATTGTTTCTTTGATACATACCATTTTAAGACATATGCTATTGTTAATGACAAGGACTGCAAGGCCTAACTTTGGAATCATTCTTCAAATAAAATGTTATGAAAATCTCGAAAAAAGGCCTATTGGACTACTCGAAGGGTGTCCAAGCCTTCTAAGAAAACTTAACCTCTAAAAAGGCTCAGCAAACATTATCTATACAAAGGTCTATAGATTATTGACCTCAAAATCACTGAGCTTGAGAGAAAGTCCATGCAACCTTGTCTTTCTCCTCAACCCATACGAGTCAAGGGGAGGTCTATGAAAAACTAGCCAATATATCCTTAGCAATGTTACTCCTATAGGGTTTTAAATGAATAGGAACCTATGGAGGAAAAAGTCAGTTAGCAACTATCCAACCTAAGGACAATGGTTGTTTTAACTACAAGAATAGAAAAATCTCTTCCCCACCAATTTTTTTAATAATTCTCAAAATATATGATTTGGTAAGATTAAAATAAAGGCCTCTCCCCTAATTCATAAGAGAGGCAGGCATATTACATCTAACTTTCCACACTACAAGTCCTCTAAACTTAGGTAAATAAAGGGACTTCCATACTCTTTAACCCATCCATGTCGAAAAGGACAAGAGTCTAAACCTATCGAAACCTTTAACTGCAAAATAATGGCACCAGCACTATAACATTTACATTGTATCTCTTGCCCTTCATGTCACCAATCAAGGTGACCTTTCATACCAAGCCATTGGTATCGGAGTCCATACCTCCTTATCAACACTTCTTCATTATAAATATCCATCCATCACAAATTCCAAGACATTAACTTGGATGCACTAAAAAAGAAAGGCCTAGAGCACTAATGAGTACCAGAAGTCCATACCTCCTTATCAACATTAACAAGTACATAGAAAGTATCCTATCTTACCCTATTCAATAACTTTAGTCTGAACTAATTATTTTTTGTGCCTCTCCAAATAACACTTTGGGATTTCAATATCGCATTTACACCTATCTTTTCTGAACCTATTTTCTCCAAATGGATATACCATCATTCTTGTTTCGAATAAATGAATCCAAACTTCATTCATAGATCTCTTTTTTTTCTACACTAAGGAAACCATTTGAATACATAATAATCTTAAAAATGAGTTTATATTACTTGATTTTATATTATCTGGGGTTATACTCCACACCCATTTTAACACACCTCAAACCAACATGACCTGGAGTTGAATTAGATTCATTTATTTTACTCTACAAACCAACACAAGATATTTTAATTACAATATTAATTTAATTATCATTAAATATATATATATATATATATATATATATATATATATATATCAATTGATTTGTAATATTTACATAAAGTCACACATATCAATTTATGATTAAGTTACATTAGAAATTCTTTTACAACACTTACTATTATATATATATATATATATATATATATATATATATATATATATATATATATATATATATATATATATATATATAATAATTTGAATTAAATTTATCTTATCTGTATAAAGTGAATTTGGGTTATGATTTCCAATTTAACACATTTTGCAACATACATGCAAATATGAGAGGCTTTGGCACGTGATCAGAAGATGCAAGTACAACTACTATTAATAAAATTGCAAATCAGGCCATGACTTTCCTACTGACATAGCAGTTATTATTAACTTAGTAGCTGTTACTGGAAATTCAACTACCACCTAATGACTTTCCTATTGACATAGCAATTATTATTAACTTAGTAGCTGTTACTGGAAATTCAACTACCACCTAATAAGTCGAGATTCCAAAATTTGCACATATGGCAAAATACTTGTAACTTACTATATATTTAGCATAAGGGTCAGACTACAATACCCTTCTCCTGTTCATGGGTGACTCACCCAGGACAGATGGCCAAATCGAATGATGACACGTGGCATATCTCAGGCTGCTTTCAGGTTGACTGCAAATTTTTTACTGAATTTGCTAAATCATTCCTTCAACAATTTTTTTTCCATTTGCTACCTCAATGTAAATAATATCACTTCCTTCTATTCGATACATTTCTCTTGAACTAGTCTTCGTCTCCATCTCTCCCTGTATCTCTATACTCAATGCCAGTGACGAACTCCATCCAAAGCCCTCATACTCGGCGTCATTGTTGCGTGGCTTCCATTGATCCTCGTCTCTATTTGTGCCTCCGCTTAGCGTCGCTCATGAATACTATCTCAAGCCTTTGTCCATGATGCCATTGTGGCGCAGCTTCACCCTGCCACATTGCTGTCCCCATGGCTTCTCTCTTGCTTCTTCCTCTTTCACTAACTCTTGCTAACAACAACAATCTGCTCCATTTCTAATAGTGACTTCTCAAAGTTATCATTGCCACTGCGTTTGCTTACTTCATCATCCACTATCAGTGTGACTGTTTCAAATTTTTCGATTTTCTCAGGTTTGATTTCACTTTCTAAGTTCTTTCCTTCTAATTTTTGGTTCCAAATTTCTAAAATTTCAATGTTCAATAAATTTTTGGCAATCCTAAAAATAGTAAACCTATTCACAATATTTGTTCCTATTTCCTCTTCTTCTTTTTTTGTCTTGTTAGACCCAATAATATACTTGTGTTTGCTTAAGCTTCTCTAAGGACCATCAACTAGGATCTGTATTTATGTGTTTGGCGTTTGATTAATCTTTCATCCATCTTTGACATAGTCAACAAAATTTTATCTTAGTGTCGATCTTTCCTGAATTTAACTTTCCTTGTTAGTTTGCTAATTTTGTGGACAGTGATTTAGTCCTGGCAAAACAGTTGCCTTTAAACTGTTTGTTATATAAAGTCTTGTAGAAATAAGAATGGCATGCTTTGTGTTGCATATGTTTGCACCTCTCTGTTATTAGATTTCTTATTGTCCCTTTTCCATATGAAAAATAATGCCCTACTGAAACATCATGTGCTGCAAACTGCAGCCATCTAGCATTAAAACAAGCTTGAATTACTATTTATCCATAAAAAAATTCCCCATGGCTTGACCCTGTTTTATCATTCTTTTTCTTCACATGTGGTCAAGATATTTAGGCACATTTTTAATACCTTGTTCCTTTAGTGGTTGACCATTCGTTTTGGCATAAATGTTGATGTAAGTTTTCAATACTTTGGTAAGATGGATTTTCAAAGTGGAGAAATTGCACTAAGTAGGCTGGAAGGCAAACAACCAATGGCTTAGGGGACTTTTTTTTTCTTTGGTTCATCGTGCTTGATTATATAACATTTAATTTTGCTAGTTATCAATTTCATGTATAGGTTATGGAATGTAATTAGTTATTCTAGTTGAAACAGGGAGGTTTATTGGGTAGGTTTTTGTTAGTTGTACTCAAATGTCATCTTATTGATAAGGATTTGAGTTAATATTTTATATAGGGACTTTGTTGCCCTTTTTTTTCCCTTGCCACTCTCCATAGTCAAAATTTTTTTTCTTTTTTCCTTATTTCATTACTGTACCAAATATGGCAAATTGGTTAGAAAATTTAATGTTGTCTCTGATGTAAGCTCCATTAAAGAATCATAGGTCTTAAAGGTTCCAAATCTATATTTGTTGATTTATCAATAGGTTAGCATGCAAAAATGTCATATGTGGCTGTAAATTAGTTCTATTAAGTCATGCCATACATGTGTGATTATTTTCATGTGATTAAGTCGATTAGGTAGTGCAGCATGTATTTTCCAAACTAAAGTGTTTAAACTAACTGTAGGCTTTTAAAAAATTGGTGAATGATGCATTACTTGTTTGAGCTCTTATTCACATAGGTGATGGAGACATTTAAATGACGTTTTAGTTTAAACCTTCATCTTTTATTCTAATGGGTGAGGATATATATATATATATATATATATATATATATATGCATCTATGTTAAGAAGTCATGCTATCTGATTTAGTAGTAACTTGGTATAGTATAATGTCATATGTGATTAAATAATTTGAGTTGTCGAAGTGCACATGCCATTGTTGTTTGTTTCATCCTGAAAGCATAAGGGTCCTAGTATGGAGAAAGAATTCCTCCCCCCTTCCAGTCATTCCCCAAAATTATGGTGTATCCATGGAGCAAATTCATGTAAAGAAGTAAAAGACAAAAAATGCAAACATGTGCAAAGTTATATTTGTATAGAATTAATATTTACTTTGAAACCTTCATTATTCAGGTGTAGTTTATATATGGCATTCCACATGCTGTGTTATGTTGTGACCTAAATTTAATAGCAAGGAATCTATGTGTTATCTTGCAATTTTTTTTCCCTTTCCTATTTTTGCAGATGCCTGAGCTCCTTTGCAAGTTGCTTGGACCCAAACTTCTTGTTGGCATGTCATTCAATGTTTTTCTTACTATATTTTATCAGATGAAGACATATATTATGTTACCTCATGTGGATTTATTTTGCATAAGAAATGATTTATACTAAGGTATATATATCTTCAATTTTTTTCAAATACCTGACTCAATATCCTTGTATTTCAAGTGGTTTGTGGTCTTGTCCATTTGATTCTGCAATCCACTTGCATGGTTAACAAGTGTGTGATAATCAAATCTATTGATGTGGTCCTTTTGCAAATAGGTTGTGCTAATGAAATCTTTTTCCATTTGATGATTGCTTTATTTGTGATTTACTTTATCTGTTCTGTTTGATTAACCATTGATCTTTTTAGTGTTAAATCTATTGACTATCAATATACTTTGATGCAGGAGCTAGGTGAAATGATAGCCATTAGAGGAGAGGATATATTGATCATACTGTAGAGCCTAGAATTAATTCAGTCCAAGAAAAGAAGAGCATGTTATCTGTGCAGATGCAAAAGTTTTAGGATTGCCATCTCAAAGCTACTGATCGTGGGTTTTCCAGGTTGATGTTAGCAAATTCATTTTGAGATTTGAACTCTTTATAGAGGGCAAGGCTGATGATAACATATCCATCAAAGTCAGATGTAGTTTGTGCTTGTATAAATTTAGGATTCAGGTTGTTAGCCATAGAACAAAACAGCCAAAGGAATATTAAGTTTCTGGTATTTTTTTTCCAACTTAGTGTTGGGTTGTGTGACTCTGTAACATTACCATCCTAATGTATGTTTATGGATTGAAATTTATGTCTTTCGACAATAACAAATTAAGCTATGTTCACTAAGAAAACTTCTCAGATTAGCCATGGCAGTTTTTTTCAAATTATTCTATGAAGCAATTTAGAGCTTTTGGTGAAAATTCTTTCAAGCCTTGTGCCTTATTAACCTAAAAGTACATGAAAGAGATTTGCTAATGGAAATATTAATCAAGCCATGTATATTAGAAAGAGAGAATTAATTGCATAAAATTTACTTACCATCTGACATTGTTGTTGCATATCACTGTGTGCATCAAGAGAAATCTATAAATTGAGTTGAATTTCATCGGCTAATTATTTAATGAAGGTAATTGAGTGTTAATTTTTATAAGCCTCACCATGGGAGTAAGAGAAGGCTTTTGTTTGGATCCCTTTTAATGGAGGGTAATCTAATTCCAAGAGAAATTTTTTCTACTACTCACCTAAAACCACCTAACGCCAGCTGAAAATTGCAGATGGATGGGGTTGCATTTAATGTTGAGATGGAGTAATGCCCTAAGTAGCATATTACCTTCTTCGCAGTTGCTATTGTTTCGGGTTTAAATTGAGTGAAATCTGTAGATTTTAAGGTATAATGGTGTCCTGCATATTGCTTCTCAATTAATGTCTCTCTTTTTTAATCACTTATCTATGTCTTTCTTATTCGAAGAAAAAATAATAAAGGTAAAAACAAAGTTAATAAATATTTATATCATCTTTTAATTTGTAATATTTTATTAAATTATTTTTAATTTTAATGCAAATACCATAACATGACTTGATAAATCCTATCCTAACACACATTTGTCCTTGATATAGATGATCGGCACTTTAAACTAGTAGTAACTTTATAAACTTCTAGGATTACAAGAGTAAACAACTTGAGGGAAGATGCTAGTATAAGACAGGATGAAATTTTGAGTAAAAATGGAATGTTGATGGCAACAACTCTTTAAATATTAATGAAAAAGATCGCCTGTGTGCCAAAAAAAAATAAAAATAAAAATTATCTCCTAATATTTGACCATATCATATAATTACCCATAATCTTACTAGAAAAAAAATGGAGGATGATGAACAAGTAGCACACTTATCCTTGTACATATTTCTGTGTAGCTAAATGTATGAGTGAATTAGGAAAGGGGAAAATAATACACATTCTCGTTTTGGCTGAGGTAGACTTGCGAATATACAGGTTTTATTTATGCACTATATTTTATTTCTCATAGGAATCAAATAACAACCTAAATTCCAATCACAAATACAAAAAATATACATTACATGGAAGAATAATATACCAACCGATACAATAGAAACTAGTTGTTTAGGTGTGCTATATAGAACTATGTACATAATAATGTTACAAGCTTTGACTACTCTTAACAAAGAAATTATCAATGGGGATGTATCCACCTTCCCTTTAGGATAACTTTTGTTTCTTGGATTTACTCTGCCTTGTGAACATTTCAAGTCATGCAACCACAACAATACCTCTCCTTGACAAGAAGGACTAAGTTGTTCATCCTTCAATGCATAAGGCTGCCCTATTCAAATAGTCTCTGCAAGGAAGAATATGATTCTAGCACTTAAATATTTTTTTCTTAAGTTTGAATTCAAAGCATCCTTAACCGATGTTTCCACTTAGACAATGTAGCATCAAGCATAATGTATCTTGATAAAGATGTCCTATACCAGACCAAAACCACATATACATTTGCAAATTGACACAAATCTTATCCACTTAGCAAATAAAATGGAGACGAAGATGCCTCACTGGTGACATCATTTTTACTGAGTCAACAACTGTCGTAATCAGTATCTGCTAAACAACTACCATATACAGGACCTCTACAATCAGAGTGATACAGTCTGTTAACTATCTATAGAAAAGATCAGTTTCCATATCACTCACAAAGGTCATGATCTCTGATGTTAGGGAGAAAAGAACTTCTTTTCCTATAGGCATCTCCTCAAGCAATGAATTTGGTAATGGTCTCCTGAGTAGGATCAGACAAGGCACTGCACTTATCTTCATTGAATAGTGATACTCAAAGACCTAATAGAAGATGAAAATTTTATGTGAAGCTTTGAAATAGTAGAGGTACAAATCTGAATTTTCTAAAACTTGATATATGTAAATTCCACAATTCTCTTGACCCTTATAACCATCTTAAAGTAGAATCCACAAGCAACACACACACCTATTAAAGAAATAGGAAGTTCAGCTTTTGGCAGACTTTGATGCATGTTTCAAGATATCCTCACTTGAGTTAATGAACTTTGTAAAGTCACAGCCCTAGTGTGAACCCATACATTGTGCATTTATTAGCATTAAGAACTTAATACAAAAATGCACTATAGTAGAAACATAAAAGCATGACTAATATATATAACAAATGGCACTAAAAAGTCAAAATCCTGAGAGAAAAAAAGGAAAAAAAAGGGTGGGGACTCTTGAGCCATTATTTTACAATAACATCCTTGGCAATAGCACCACTAGTTAAAGATCCTGAATAGCAAATTTCAACCTGAACTATGTTAGAGAAATATGATACAATATAGATTCAAATGTCATTAATATATTGCGATGTCCAAATTGATAATCAAAGTTTTTTATGCTAAAATGCACATAGGTAATGGAAATCAGAAACTTAATATAGTATTTTTCTTCTTCATAATTTTGCTTTTTCCCTAGTTAGATAGCCAGAAGCCTAAAACAACTAGCTATTGATATTCTCTGTTGGATGTTTATAAAGTAATAAAAAAAGAGTGTTAATGAATTGAGCAATCACTTACATGTAGTTCTCTAATCTCTTCTCCCAATGCTCAGAAGGTGCCAGTTGCCAACCTTTCTATTACAATTATAAACATGCTTGAAAATAAACCAAGAATTGCAAAAAATAAATATGTAAAATTGAAGTAGGAGCCAGGTTTCACACAAAAGAAATGGGGCCTTATCTAAGGTTAGCACCAAAAGCATCTTCCATTTATAACTTACACCAAAAAGAACTCCTAGGACCCTAGAGGAAGCTTCTTTCCATTTCAATAGTATTTACTTACAATTTTGAAAAATTCATTTCACAATCATTTTATCCTTAATTATGATGAATTGGTTGTGTATCAATGCAGTAAGGTCAATGAGATCATTAAAAATCACTGATTTAGTGAAAAAAATAAAAAAAAATATTACCAGAAAAAAATTCCTAACAGATTTAGTTTACTATAAACTATTCATGCAACTACACACCACAATACTGTGTAAAATTTGTTGACAAAAAGATAGCTTTCTAACAAATTCCAAATTGACAATTAAAGTGATTCATATGACTTATCTAATCACATATGTAAATAAAGAAGAGAATTAGAGTTGGATGGAGAGAACAAAAATTACCTGGGAGGAACGAAGAAATCGGTGTAAGGAATGAGCATTCTAGCAGTAGGAAGAAAAACAACACTAAGAATAAGGCAAATTCATAAGCTGCATTTTGCCAATATCCGGCACTTAATCATCTGCTAAAATGCTTGTTTCCTGGCATGCTATCTCATCCCCTTCTTCTTGCCCACCATTTGGATCCTTACTAACTTCACAAGAAATGCTTTTGACGGAGAGAAAATTACGTACTTTTCAGAGCATAGCTAAAAATTTAATTATTCTATAAGTGAAATTCCAAGCATACATTATAAGCTTATTATTGTAAAGATTGTTCAAAGTGTCATTTTACCTATGATGGAGTTACAGGGAAAAGAGTAGAGGAAGCCATGGTTATGTGTGGTGGAAACACAACAAACACTTGCTTGATGGAAGAAAATTGAGAATTTTGGGATGATGACGATCTATAATAAGCAGGACCAAATGAATGCACCCTAGGAATTTAAAGGCATCAGTGAGTTTGTGAAATTTGAAAAACAATTTATCAGGAATTTGAATGAATGTAATGTGATTGAAGATGAAAAATGATGCCAAACTCCAAACCCTAACCTCAATTAATTCAATTTTAATTATTCTACTATTCGGTGAAATAAAGTGGGAAGGAGTGAACTAAGTGTTGAGTTGCAAATAGGAAATCAAAAATTATAATCGAAGCCTCTGATCTAAAGCAATAATGGCATTCGGAATGAGAGCTTCGAATGCAATTCGCGAACAGCGCTGAGCAAAGATATGGACAAAGACGAAAAGGAAGATCGAAGCCGTGCAATAATGGCATCAGAATGATGGCTTGGGACACAGTCAACGAACAGAGCCATGTTTGGGGATACCAACAGAGAGGACGACGACGACTGTGTTCGATAGGAAGTGCGCAAGACAAAAGGGGAAATCCAAAAGTAACCCAGTCTAATTTAATGCAACTTAGCTTTGCTTAGGATTGAGGCAACAGATGGAAAAAAACATAAGATGAAGGATGATTCAGCAAATCCAATTAAAAATAAGAAATCAGTCTCATAGATGCTAGGTGTCAACATTTAATTAGACCACCTGTCCAGGATGATTTGCCTATGAACAGGTCTTGGGCATTGTAGTTCCGACCTTAGCATAAACAAAGGAATTGTAATTAAAATTGGGTACTAAATCATAATTCTAGTATGATTAATGAAAGTAGAGATACATTCATGATACGTTGTATGAATTAATATTATAAAATAAATAAAATGTTGATGTTAATTTTATGAATTGAAGTATTTATTTTATTTAATATAAATTTAAATAATTTAAAATTATATATTATAAAGAAATTATTATAACATTACATTGTTATATATATATATGTGTTTGTGTGTGATAGAATTGATTCTCTTTTAAAAGCATAAGGTATATTTAGCCACTTGTGTTAATCTTAACATTACATAAAGATTATTTTAAAATATTTTTATTAAATATTTGTATAAATCTTACTAATTATATTAGAAATACATAATTTATTTTATGTTTGTAAAAGAAATGACATACATCTTTTTATATTCTTTTAAAAGTTAAATTAATTCTAGCTATTTATAGTAATCTTAATTTAATACTAAATATTATTTAAAATAACTTTTTATTAAATATTTTTCTAAATTTTAGAATTGAAATAAAAATATATAATTTATTTTATGTTCATGAAAGAAATGATATACATATTTGTATAGTCAAATTTTTAAAAATTCATCCAATTTTAAGTGATTTATTAATTTAAATTATAATTATATTTTATTGTCACTTTATTTTCAAAAAATAATTTCAACTATAATTTGAATATAATATTTTTTACAGTTAAAATTTAAAAATTAAGGAGTACATTTTTCTGTCATTCTTAATGTAAATATGCCTTTTAAGTATTTTTTTAAAATTTATTTTATAATATTTAATAATATAAGAATAATATATTTTATTTTTACAATTTACTAAAATAATTATATAAAAATATAAATATATAAAAATAAGAAAAAATAAAATAAAATATAACATTAAAGTCTAAATTTAATCCAATATTAGTATAATGAATGAGAAAAGATGTTAAATTTTAAATTTGATCCAATAAAATATAATATTAGAGTTTATATTCCTTAAGAGTTTTAAAACTCCTAAAAAAATATAAAAATTCTAATACCCTAACTATTTTGGTGTAAAACAAGCAAGCCTAAATTAATCATAATATGATTTAGATTAAATCATAATAAGAATAAATTCATAATATATTCCAACGCTTGTCCTCATGCTTAAGTTTGAAACATACATTAAATCTTTAAAAAAAATAAAAATACAAACATAATAAAAAAATTAAAGAATATTTGAACAATTTGCAATGAACATAACATTCTAATAACTCCCCCTAAATACAAAACGATTTCATAGTTGTCAAAATGATTATTATCCATATAGAAATATTGTTAGAACAACCGCCAGGAAAAACGAAGTGCTACTAAAATAAGCACCGCGCATAAAATAGCAGGGAATGACCATTGGCCCAACAGAGAAGTAATCGTCAAAACGAACATCAATGCACAATATTACAAGGATGATTGTCAGCGCAAAAAAGAACTATTGAGCTGATGTGACGTGAAGCCAATGAAATAGAAATAGAGATCAGAAATAACAATTAATAGTGAAAAATAGATAAAAAAAATTTAAAAATTAAAGGAAGATTCAAAAGTTTACAATGGCACGTGTGGCAGCACATGGGTGCGTGAGGCGGTGGACTTTGGGGTCTGACAGATCAAAGGATGCTGAATTCAGAGGTACAAGTAATGACTATCCGTGCGTGATGACAGTGGCAAAGTGGGTTTGAATAGATGTGAAATCGTAAGGAATTGCACGAGTGCATTGATGGCTAGACGGAGGCGGTGCTCCAGTGCCCAACTGATGGGAACCAGACAAACTTGTTAGTGCTATGAGACGATCTGACGTCGGGAGGAGTTCAATCAAGGAAAACAACAGCCCAACAGCAAGCAACAGTGGCAGTGAGGACCTGGCTAGCAGCAAGTGCTGCAGGGGATGGTTGGTAGGATGTATTCGAGCATTATGATGTCGATTGTGCTGCAGTGGATCGGAGGCCAAAATAAAGGGCAACTGGAGAGAACTAAGTGCACGGTGACCGGAAGAGGACAACAACAAAAATCAGTAGAAGTGTCACTGAAGGATAAAGGAATGATAGGATGATCTACAGCAGAACCAGAAATGCATCGAAATATCCTAGCGTCAAAGGTGATAATTCATAAGATTTGAAGACAAATGATATCACTCTAATACTACCTTAAAAGATAAATTAGGATTGAAAAAAAGAGAGAAAATAGAAAAGGCAATAGAGAGTTGAGAAAAAATTCTTGATAAATTATTAAATAATATATTTTAAAAAAAATAATAAAAAACTTAATTTAATTTTCTATTTATAAAAAGTTTTTATGAAATATAAAAATAATTTTCTATTTATAAAAGTTTTATGAAATATAAAAATTCTAATATCTTTAACTTTAAATACAAAACAAGATAAGCAAGTTCAAATCAATTATAATATAATTTAGAGTAAATCATAATCAATGAGAATAATTTTCTATTATATTCTAACAAAGATAATTTACAATTTGAGTACAAAACTTCCTATTTTAATAATAAACAAATATATAATTTTGAGTTTGATTTTATTATAAAATATAACATATCCAATTTTACATATATAAATAAATAATACTTTATTTATTTCATTTCTTATAAAATTACAATTAGAAATTTTACTTATTGATTAAATAAGTCTGCTTATTTGCACAATTATTTTTAAATATCTTTCGTCCTTGATTTAATTTCATTTGTAATTAATTTCTTACTATATTTTTTTCAATTTTTACGGTTAAACTGTGATATGAAGATTAAAAATATACAACTCCAGACTCAAAATTACAAAGCAAAGAAGATACATTATTATTCCAAAATGTTTATTATTGATTTTAATGCATTTAATTTCATTGAATTTGTTATATTTTTATTTATTTAATTGTAATTAATTCCTTTCCATATATTTATCAATTTTTATAGTCAAATTGTAACATAGAAATTAAAAAAATACAACCCTAGACATAAAATTACTAAGGAGACACATTATTTCAAACATGGATATTTTCAATGTTAATAGATTTAATTTCTTTGGAATAGTTATATTTATTACAAAATGTAATGTCACCTTTTCAAAGAATAACTTTTCATTATCATGTTGTATATAACTTCATAAATCCATAAATCTCTTAAATACATAAATAATTGCAAATAAAAATCTCCAAATCATAAATCCATAAATCTTTTAAGTACCTAATTATAAAAATATAAAAATAAAATTAAAAATTGGAATAAAATATAAGAAGTAAGAGTTAATTTTAATTTATATTTATAGTTCTAATTATTAAGAAAGCTTGTCTTACCCTATTTGTTTGTGCATGCAATTTGTCTTTTCCTAAGTACAATTATCAATTAAAAAAACATATATATTCTCCTTTTAGCAGATCCAATAGATAATATATTATAAAAAAGGATACAATAATTACAAAATAAAATTATGAAAAATAATAATTACAGAGCTTAGCATAATAATAATATTATATTTGCATACCGTAATTACCAATCCTGAAATTGAAGTGACATGACAGACGTAAGAAGTGAATAACTGAATTATGATTGACACTGTTGAACACGTCAACCTTGAAACATAAGACAGACGTTGCCGACTCAGCAACTGTAGAATCTCTCATTTGTTATAACTAAAATAATCAAAGTCAGCTCTCGATGACCAAAGCAAAAAAGTGCATCATTGGCTTTTTTGGTTGGAAACTAACGTATCATTGCCGTATGAACCTCGTGATTCCTCGAATTATGCCGCTTGATGGGTTTGACTGCAAATTTAAACTCAATTATATGCACTAATGCTGCTTAATTTCTTAATCTTATGCCTGCTTGATTGAAAATATATCATATTATATGTTTCCTTCACTGTCTATATGAATATGCAGTTGAACAAACAAGTTACCAGGATAAAATATCGGATTACGTTAAATTTACAAATAATTTACCGTTTTACCGTAGTTGTGAAACATATTATCGGAATACGCAGGGCGCCATTCCAAATAACGTTCAGGGGGCTGGGAGGCGCCATTCAAAGTGGCGTCCTCCCGCCCAAGGCACCCTTGGAGGCGCCATTCAAAGTGGCGCCCTCCAGGGGCACCTTTTTTTAAATTTGAATGGGAGGCGCCTAATGGAATGGCGCCTCCCCACCCCTTTTAAGTTGCCCCCTTCCCCCTCCCTCCGCACTCCATCTTAGAAACCCTCTCAAGCCGCTACTATGCTGTTCTTCTCTTCTTTCTTCGTAAATCTTGCAGCCACTCTCTGCAATTCCTCTCATTCTCAGTAGTTTATATTTTTCATTCAGCAATCATCAACTGTTCTTTCCTTCGTACATTTTATTCGGAGGCATTTTCTTCCCTGGAGCAGATCTGATCTTCTTTCAAGTTTTTCTTGGTTAGTATTTTTATAATTTTTATATTTATATTAAATTTTTTTAAATTAATTATTATAATTTATGATATGAAATGATGATCTAGGATTTAAAAAAAATTTATACAAATTTATATAATATGTGATAATTTATAATTTTTAGTGGTTAATATTTTGATAATTTTTATATTTATATTATAATATTTATTTTATGTTGATTATTATAATTTATGGTGTGAAATAATGATCTAGGATTTAGAAAAGATTTGAACAAATTTATGTGATATGTGATAGTTTATAATTTTTACTGGTTAGTATTTTTATAATTTCTGTATGTATATTATGCATTTCATATTGATTATTTTGATTTATGATCGGAAATGATAATCTAGGATTTAGAAAAAATTTATATAAATTTATGTGATCTGTGATAATTTATATTTTTTACTGAGTAATATTTGTATATTTTTTATATTTATATTATAATTTTTATTTTATGTTCATTATTATGATTTATAATGTGAAATGATGATCTAGGATTTAGAAAAAAATTGAAGCTTTAACATATTTTATTTTTTAGAAAAATTAACATGTTGTTAACAATATTTTATTACAATCATTAATTATATTTTTTAATTTATTACAATATTTGAAGTAAATTGAAGCTTTAATATACATTTTATTAACAAAAATAATTAATTTCATATTATATTTTACAGAAAAAAAGTTGGTGATTAAATTAAATATTATTTATATAAATTTTTTTAAATTCTTGTTGATGATAATTTTTAAATATTATATTTTAAATTTAAAATACATCAAATAAGAGTTCTCAAAGGGTTTATAGTTCGTACATAATTTATTCTTCATTTCATGTACGTTGCTAAATTTTTTCGTCTTTATTTCTTCAATCATTCTATTAAAAGTTGAAACGCAATATATTGAATAATACTAATATAATATAATTTCATATTTTTGACATAAAATTATTTTTAATGATCAAATATCTTTTTTTTTAAATTCATGTTTTGAAAAATGCTAGTTGAAATAACTATCTATATATTATAGTTTTAATAAAAGTTATTAAGAATAAGAATTAATTATCTTTTAAAATTTATTAATATTTTCTTGATATAAAAGTTCAAACACTATATTTTAAATTGAATATACATTAGTAAAATTTTATGCATATTATTATTTTTATTCGTTTAATATATTATTTTACAAAATATATTTAATTCAGCGTGATTTTTGCATAATTTTTTTATACAATAATATTTAATAAATTTTACTTAGAAATTAAAGTTATTAAATTATCTAACATATTTTTCTTTCATGCAGAAGCTTTTTTCTGTTTGCTTCTCCGAATACTTACCGATTAGTATTTTTATAAATTTTATGCTTATATTATAATTTTTATTAGTCGTGATGAAAATATTTTGTATATTAATAGAGGAATTTGTTTAGAATGTTATGATATAAATAATTAAAATTTTTTATTTTATATTGAATGTTATGATTTATGATGTGGAATTATAATTTAAGATGTGAAGTTATGATTTATAAAAATTTTATAAGAATTTATATGTACTATGATAGATTGTGTTATTAAAAGAATAACAAACGAGATAAAGAAAGGTGTCCTAAGATAGGTCTTAGGACTTAGGTGAAAGTTATATTTAAAGGATTTTTTCATGTAAAATCTTAATATAGTATAAGAGAGGTACTAAAAAAAAATTCTAGGATATGTGAATGTAACCAAGAACCTTAAAAAAATAGGATATTGTTATTAAAAATTTGAACTTTTTTGTGTTTAAATAGTAGATATAATAAATGCACGAAAAATAAACGTACTTGAAAAAATTTTAGGTTACATAAGTTTATCCAGGAAGCATTAAAATATTTATGGAGGTATTGCAAAATAAGTATTAGACGAAGTCAGTGAATGTAAAAAAGAATTCATGGTTGTATTATATTAAAAAATTCAAATAATAATGTGTACATAATTTTGGTTTCTATTTGATAGTAGGTATGAACGGAGAAAAAAGTTGTAAATATAAAAAATATAGCGTATTAAAAACGTTAACCTAGTTAATTAGTATAATTTGGGCAAAATAACCAAGATAAGTGATAATTGAAAGAGCTAAACTAAACCATAAATAAGATTATATAGCCAAATATTATATTAGTTTTAGAAAAGAAATAACATTTGCTTGGCCAAAAAAATAATCCTATTATTACGTAGTATTGATAGAATACCTTGCAAAATAGTAATACATTCCGTTCATTTTTAATTATAGTAGTAAATATTAGTGCACTCGTTTATGAGAACAAAATTTGTATATGAGACTATCTATCAGCTGTGGGGGTGCAGTGAGTATTTTACAGCTAAAAGTAAGAAGATGAAGAAAAGTTTAATTACTTTTATATATTCAAATGGTACAATTATTGAGGGATCAATAGGGGTAATGTACGATAGACCTCCCCCAAAGGCATTGAAGTTAAGAGGATGCAGCACTATGGATGTTTTGCGGGAGAGAATTCATGCCCGACTGAAGCTTCACGAAGATCAAGCTGTGGGAAAAATTGTTTATAGGTTTCCACAGCATCAAACAGAGGCTCAATACATAGCATACGAATTGGACGACGATGAAGACTTGGCATGTGCCATAGCAAGCTACGAACAACATCCGACGATGACAGCAATGGAGTTGTACGTGGAGGTGATCACATCTGAACTGCACGCAGCTAACCTAGGTTCACAAGAAAGAGTTCCAACAACTGAATCACCTATGGTTCCAACGGCTAATGTCAGTACTAGTTGTTCGATGGTGCGGGAAGGGCTTCCGTACACGGGTGGAATCGAGTTCCACATTTCTGATAGTTATACTCCTGCATTGGACTCATCAGTTGCCAGCATTTCCCGTGAAATATATCACATACCATGATGGGTTCAACAAGTGCCTTACCGGCCGTAGAGGAAGAATCCACTGGTCCTATATTGATGGATGCTCACCTTGAGTCTGGTTTTGAGGATGATGAGGTGTCTTGCAGTAGCGATGATGATCGTGACACTGATGACGAGGAACGTGCCACTGCACATGGAGACAGTGTTGCAACGCGGCAGGTGAGGAGTGACAATGCTGCACAGACATCATGTGGTGTCCCTCAAGCTGCTGTCTTCTCTCACATTGATTAGGATGCCATGCGGAATCCTAATGAATTTTCAGAAATAATGAAACCAAGCTATGATTATGACATGGAGGACTTACAGGTAGGGCAAGAGTTCGATTGCAAGGAGGCTTTAATTGTTGCAACCAAGCATTACCACATCAGAAGGCACCACAGTTATTACGTGGAGAAGTCAGATACCAGAAGATTAAGCGTGAAGTGTGAAAATTACAAGGACCAATGCAATTTCCGCCTCAGAGCGACCAAACTGAAGAATTGTAACACTTGGACAATAACTAGATTTTCAGGGCCTCACACATGTGTCAATGCCAGTTTGACACAGGATCACAAGTCTCTGGACTCCGAGTATATCAGTTCCTTGATACTCGAGATGATTAAAGTTAAGCAAGATGTTCCAATCTCGCTTATATAAGAGAAGGTGGAAGGCATATACGGGTATAAGATTTCGTACAAAAAAGCATGGACGGCGAAACAAAAGGCAATTGTCAAGGTGTACGGTGATTGGGATAAATCGTACAAAGTGCTTCCTAAATGGTTGGATATTTTAGGCTACTGTGACCAGGCGCTGTTCAAGTTGGAGTCACACGAATTCGTCACAGCTGACAACTGTGTTGATCCGCAGAAATATGTTTTCAACCGAGTTTTCTGGGCTTTCAAGCCATGCATTGCCGCATTTCCCTACTGCAAGCAATTCATACAAGTTAATGGAACACATCTGTATGGCAAGTTCAGGAGCGTGCTATTAATTGCTGCGACCCAGGACGGTAACAAATGCCTCGTTCCTCTTGCCTTTGCCATTGTTGACAGGGAGAACTATGAAAACTGGAGTTAGTTTTTGGCATTACTGCGGGTAAATGTTACGAACAAGCAAGGAATATGCTTGATATCAGACCGACACCGAGCTATAAAAGATGTTGTAGCCACCGAAGGTTCGGGATGGCAGCCTCCTAATATTTTTCACCGGTACTGTATCAGACATATTGCCAGCAACATTCGCAAGAAGTGCAGGGATGACAATATAAGGAAAGCTGTCCTTAAGATTGGTATGCGTTATAGTATAATTTCCTTGTTGAACCTTTCATCTATAAATTTGTGTATCTGGTAGTTCAACCCGGTTAACCTATTTGTCTCCTTCTGTTCAGCGTATGAGCCCAGTTAGGAAAAGGCCATGGAGAGATTGGAGAACCTCAGCAAAGTCAACGAGGAAATCCACAAGAAGTTGACGGTTATTCCGATGGAGAAGTGGACGCTGGCTTATGATGAAGGTAGAAGATATGGTCATATGACGACCAACATTGTAGAGTGCATCAATGGCCTGTTCAAAGGATTAAGGAAGCTACCAATCACAGGCCTTGTTCAACAAACATACTACAGATGTGTCAAGTACTTTGTGGAAAGGGCAAAAGAAGTACATGCTGAACTACAACAAGGTCACATATACGCAAGCAGATTCAGACAAGAGCTTGCGACTATCCAGTCACGTGCTTCTTCTTACCACGTTCGTGCTTATAATAGACAAGGGACTAGGTTTGAGGTGGTGGAGGGCCCTTGATATGGCAAGGGGGTCATGTGGAAAGGTCGTCCAAGTATTATTAGACAAAGGGCAATGTGAATGTGGACAATTCCAGGCATATAGGTATCCTTGCGCTCATATTATTGCTGCTTGTGCCTCAATCAACATATCGTGGGAACCATATGTCGATGCTGTGTACAGGCTTGACACACTACTCAATTGCTACAAATCTGAGTGGTGGCCTATCGGGGAGTGGTCGCAATGGAATAACCTAGCACCATTTCCTGTCCTGGTTCCAAATTATGGAAGATTACATGCAAGGGGACGACCAAAGTCGACCCGGATCAGAAATGAGATGGATTGGCCTCAAGAGAGCGGTGTAAAGCAAAAATGCGGTCATTGTAAGATGGAAGGACATAATCGTAGACGCTGCCCACTGCTACATGGGGAGGAAGGCCCTTCTTCACCTTGATTTTTATTATTTTCTTTCGCATTTATGTTACAAAGTATGTTAACTAATATCATAAGTGTAACGGTCGCACACTGTATTTTTTTTTATGGTTGTAAAATTGCACGTCAACATGTATATATATGTTACCCCATTACTAGTAATGTGAACCGACCATTACTTAATCGTCCAAGTGTATACGAATTGGTTAAAATACCTTTATATGTACTATTTTATAAACTTTTTCCTGCTTTACCGTGGTTTCGAAAGTATTTACCAAAGTACGCAAGGCGCCACATGTGTGTTGAAGGTGCCTTTCAACATGGTGCCTTTGCTGCACCTAGCCTGTCGGGGGGAAAGGGGCTGGGAGGCGCCATTTCACTTGGCACCCATTTCATTTCGCATTTCATAATATTCAATATTTAATTAATTATAATTTATGACATTATTTACATATATTATAATTTAAATTTAAGATATATTATTTGCATTTAATTTGTATAAGTCTGTTAGGTTAGTGTGTGTTTAAATTTCATTCTAATGCAATGATTATCGTGGCAGATGGCATCCACATCCCGACGCCTTGATCCAAGACTAGGGGATCCTTCACTGCTAACGACTCAGACCTCACATATATCCCAGTCCATTTGGGCAGGCCATGTATGGATATAGTTAGATCTTAATTAATGCGAGTATAAATCGTTTGCGAATTGTAAGACGTGATAATTGGTTAATTTTTTTCTTCTGCAGCCTGACCGTGTGCTCAAGGATTCGACGAGCTCATCACTACCACCACCAGCAGCCGCCAGAGTTGATTGTCCCCTTTTTACGAGAGGCTGGCTTTTACGGCTTGGCGATGTGCGAGTTTGTGCCGATCGACCATTAGCTGATCAGTGCTTTTGTAGAGAGGTGGAGGCCGGAGACACACACCTTTCACATGCCGCAGGGAGAGATGACTATTATCCCTGCAGGATGTTGCTTTTCAGCTCGGCCTACCCATTGACTGGTCGAGTAGTGACGGGGCCCACTGTGTGGGGATAGGCAGGCCTGATAGAGGAGTATTTGGGACTCCAGTTACCGGTGGATGAGAATGTCATCAGAGGGGGGCGACTGAGGATGAGTTGGTTGGAGAGACATTTTACTCATCTTCCAGATGATGCGGATGAGGTGAGTGGGCCAGAGTTCGCCCGGGCTTACATTTTACGTCTCATTGGTGGGACGTTATTTCCAGACCATTCCGGCACATATGTCCACCTCATGCACTTACCCTTGATTGGACACTTACATGAGGCTGGGACGTACAGTTGGGGATCTGCCTGCCTTGGCCTATCTGTACAGAGAGCTCTGCAAGGCCACCGCGCCGGATTACAGGGAGATAGGAGGGTGTTGCCTACTATTGCTAGCTCTAGGGCATGGGATAGATTTCCCACTATCGCCCCCGCGATAGCTGCTTTAGACATACCAGAGGGGGATGTAGGGATTGGCCCCTTAGCACGCAGGTTAGAAAATTTATCAACTCTCACTTACTAATTAAGTTTACTACGAAATTATTTAACTTTGTTATTGTACTTCGCAGGTGGCACTATCAGAAGACGTTCCAGGATAGTCTGGCACACAGCCTACCCCATTACAGATACGTGCTGGACCGTCTTCGACTTGACCTAGGTATGTAGGGGATAATGGATGTCTTTATTTCAGGGCTTTGTCCATTCCATTATCGTATTTAAATGACAACCTAAATTTGCAACTTCAGATCGCCTGGATCCCGTACACTGAGGAGGTCACCACATCACTGCCTCAGTACTGCTTTGCCGGGAGTGACACGTGGACAGCAGTGGTGCCGCTCATTCACTTTCAGATTGTCGAGTGGCACCAGCCTGATAGGGTTTTGCGGCAGTTTAGACTACGCCAGGCTATTCCAGAGCCACCGAAGCAAGGTGGCGGAGGTCCATTGCCTTCACTTGTCCGGTCGGCATGATGAGGAGTGGCACATTCGCCATCAGCCGTATATTGCACTCTGGGATATTCGGCGAGACTTGTGCGTTAGCGCCGAGCCGACGACACGCCTAGTTCTGGGACCACGATCCGATTACATGACATGGTACAGATGGGTTACCAGGCGATGTATTACACCCGTTGGGGGAGCGCTAGACCTTGTGGTAATATTGCGACCTAGTTTTCTGTATCTGATTTTCTTTAAATGCATTAGTATTATAACTAACTTTAATGTCAAAAATTTGCACAGGTAGATGATGTTTTCACACTACAGGACTTCACTACCCTTGAGGGCCAGGCTGTGTTCACCTTCGATACGCTTAGATCAGCGACGGAGTCCATCCTTCATGCGATTCAGCAGGTTGATCATGTGATTATTGACTCATATGCGGAGCCAGCTCCTCAGGCCCATCATATCCCAGACCCTGCGGAGGATGACCATGATCAGCCTCGCTCTCGCCGACGACAGTCGCACTGCTCCACGACATACGTCGCAGGCTGATGTTCCGTCCGCTTCGACAGTGCAGCAAGCTTCCACCTTCGACTAGCCCAGGAGACCATGACGATGATGCCTGATGTTACTGCCCCATCTCATGTGTACCCTACTACACCTGATGATCCTTCATCCTCCACCATGTTCCCAGCTGCACTATATGGGTCCGTCGTCATCCCAGATGTACCAGTTTTCTCCTGGTGTTCCATCCTCATTCCAAGGCATTTCTACACGTACCAGGAGTTTCATCTAGCATTCTATGCCTTTCCTTCCTGATGATGCTGGTCCATCGCAGCATATCGTCCTGCATTTGATTGGCATACTCAGGATCAGGGATTAGCACATGGTGGCATGATGACAGATGACTCAGAGCTTGTAGATAGAGGTAGAGGTGGAGGCAGAGCGGGAGCCAGGGGTAGAGGCAGAGCAGGAGTTGGAGGTAGAGGAGACACAGACACCGAGGATGTGACTCCCGAGCCTGCGCAGAGGGTTAGTAGATACGGCCGCCACATTACCGATCCTGGATGTGGGACTGGACATCACTTACGTAGACATTAGCTTTCTTTTCTATGTTTATTGTATATTTATGTACATTTATCTTACTACTTTATTGCCAGACATCAACATTTAGGATGATTTTACTACTTTATTGCCAAACATCAACATTTAGGATGATTTTAATTACTACGACATTTTTAATTGCTTGCGTAGGAACAATTACAAATAATAATAAATTTCAAAATCATTGCAATATTTAGTTTTTTTAAAAAAATGATGACAAGGACATCTCCCAAATATAATAACTAACATTATTAATTATCATACTTTCACAACTGTTATAATTATCTACTCTTTTTTTATTTACCGTGTGAAAATAAATAAATAATATTAATTATCATACTTTCACAAAAATTCAAGTCTCTTGGGTGCACAGTCGACACGGTCACCGGCTAATTAACTTAGAAATGAGGAGCGAGGGTGCCGTAGGCCAAAGGTGCCATATCGCCTGTCGTCCCTTCCCTTCAGCTGCGAACGACGCCATTTCGTCTAGCGTACCTCTACACGTCATTTGGCGTCTCTCATCGCTGTGCGTATCTTCTATGCTTATTTCGATAAAATATTTCGAAGGAATGATAAAACGAATAATAGTTTCTTAAAAAATAGTTAATCGGTACTTTTCCCTCTCATTGCCAAAATATTTTATCATTGTGATGAAATAAAAAATAACTAATTCATGTTACAATTTTGAATTCATTACAAAATGAAAAGATCATTGAAACGAAATAATCACATTTTTTAAAATTTTCAGCTATCTTCAACCACGTCAGTTCGCATTTACTCTGTTACAAAATAAAAAATATTTTATTGAGATAAATACAAAGTGACAAGAATATTATTGGAATAAATACAAAATAAGAAAAATATATTTATTTCGTTATATTTCTTTTCATTTTTAACAATCTTCAACTTCGTATATAAAGAATATTATTGAATAATTCAATAAATTTACTTATGTGTAATAACATATTAAATAATTACTTGTAATAATATAATTCCAAACGTTGGAACTTTATAATTTCAAAAATTGATAAATATTAAGTGTCATTGGATCAAATTTTGAGAGACATTAATATAAATTATGTAATTATTCTTTATTGATCCTATATTTTTTAAATAATATTTAATTATTTACAAAATATTTATTATTTTTATTCATTATATTATTATCATTAACTACTTTTTTTTAAATTCCTATAATAAATTTATGTATTAAATATCAAAATGGAGTTAACATATTTTTATATGACATCAAATATAATTATAAAATGAGTAATTTATTTTCAAAAATTTATTTTGAGTTACAATCATATATTATTTATTTTTATAATTTTTATTTTCAAATGATATCAAAATTAATTATTTTTAAAAGGAAAATTTGTAAAAAATGGACCGAGGGTGCCACCTTGAATGGCGCCCTCAAAGGTCCCCAGAGGCGCCATCTTGGATGGCACCTCCGACCACATGGCGCCAACCCAAATGGCGCCTCCCGCCTCCGTGCGTAATTTGGTAATAAGTTTTGAAAAGACGGTAAAACAAAAATAAGTTTCGTAAAAAATGTTAAATTGGTATTTTATCCCAAGTTACCATAAAAGGTAACATTGTTTTATAAATGTTTCGATCTTCTTGTAAAAAATGAGGTTTTGTTGCAGGTTTAAACCAAATCCCGTAAGCCTATGGTTAAGTCTTGTCTCTATACATGCAAAACAGAAAAGGCACAAGATTTTATTAACAAATGATCATGAACTACCAAACATTAACATATAAAACGGGGCAAGTCGAGCCGAGTAATGCAGGTTAAGTTTTTCATGGACTTGGATTTATGTAAACTTGTTTATATAAGTGCACAAAAATATAAAAAAAAAATTATCAAACTCACAAGTGTTTGTGGGCAACTTCTATTAATTTTTTTTTATTAGAAGTGATTAAATCACTAAATACATATACACAATAACTAAAAATCGAATCCTAAATATAGAAAAAGGAAAGTATCTTTAAGAAACATTGAATTGAGTTAAATAAAGAAATCTATTTTTTTTATAAATTGTAATTAAACAATTAGATTTTATTTTTTATTTTTGTGTTAGTTAACTAAGGCTAGAAAAATTACATTAGGTCATTGGACATTAAATTAGAAATTAAGATGAATTAAAAAAATTTTGAATGTTTGAAGAATTACTAAAAATCTTAATAGTGTAAAAAAAATATGCCCATGGGCAAGCCTACGCGTGTATGGGCTAGACTACATGGTCTTGGGCTTGTTCAAACTTGCTCACACAAACTCACAAACAAGACAATCTCTAAATAAGGATGTTCAACCTGTTCTATGATTGTGAATTGTCTGCATTGCTCATGAATTTTCTGTCCATTTTACATGCCTACTAGTCTAATAGAGAAAGTTATAGTTTGGTATTCTTTTTTTAACTATGTACAACTAAATAAGTGTCAAAATTTTAACTAAATTGATCTAATAGTACAAAAATAAACAACAATTAATAAATTAAATCACATATTCAATTCCCAAAAGAAAAAGTAATTGTAAATGTTAGTTATGGGAGAACTACTTTTCGATCTAACAACTCTAAAAATATTCTTTATCTTGATAGATATAAAATTGAATTACACCTTGTTGTGTCTTAAATTCAATAATCATATATATATATATATATATATATATATATATATATATATATATATATATATATATATATATATATATATATATATATATATATATATATATATATATATATATTTGCCTTAAATTTAATTAGGTATATTGTTGAAAACATTTACATTAATTTAAAAAATTAGGTGGCAACCATGTGAGACAGCAAAAGTAAGCTGAAATAATTGAAGACCTTTTTTGCAATTGGCATTGCAAATAGATAACGGAAATAGACATAGATTTCTTCAATAATAATATTATGTTTCAAATGATTTGCAAATGCCAACTTCCTTATATCTATATAAGGAGTTTGAAGTTTGGTTCAATTGTAATGTATTAAAAGTCAATAAAAGTGTTTGTAATATTTTGTTCAGTGAAATTTTGCTTTGCAAAGCATATCGTGAGTGGTGGGATTCCATTAATGAGTAAAAAAAATTAAGTGATATTTTGTAATAGTATGTAAGAGAAAAATATAATGCACTTATATTTTGTGAGAGTTATTGCAATTATAAAATAAGAAGAATTTCTTTTATTTCTTCTTCTTCAAATTTTTTAAATTTTTTGTGTTATTATTATTAGCAAATATATTAGTTTCAATATTTGGTATCAGCATTCAGTTATACAATGGCAACAAATTTAATATAATTGCAGCTTCCAAAATTTAGCAAATTTAATATAATGACAGCTTCCAAAATTTAGCAACAAAAATTATAATAATTGGAGCATTAAGTTAAGAGTATTCTTCAAATCTCAAGATCTATTAGATTTTAGTGCAGAATGGTTATACCAAACTAAAAGATCAAGAAAAGTTTGATGTATTAGAGGAAGATAAGAAAAATGCACTAGTAGAGACTTGAAAGACACTATATGCAATTTTTAAAGTTGTTGAAAAACATATATTTGAAAAAAATATCATTTGCAAATACATTAAAAGAAGTATGAGATATTTTGCAAAAATCTTACAAAAATAATTGATCGTGCCAAAAGAGTATGACTATAAATACTGCAAGATGATTTTAAGTTTTTAAATATAAATGACTCGAAGTTCATTCCAGCATACTTTGATTAAGTTCGTATTATCATTAATTAGTTAAGAGTTAACAATGAAAACATTTCAAACACCAAAGCTATAGAAAAGATTATGCGATCTTTAACTGCAAAGTTAGAATATGTTGTTACAAAAATTGAAGAATCATAGTTAATGGATAAGTTAATGAGTCTGTCATACTCACATGAACATCAAATGAACAAAAAGGCCACTAGCTTGAGTTCTAAGCAAGCTATGCAAAGCAAGGTGATTCAACAAAATCATGGAGTCTATCAAGCTAGTCGAGGTTATGGAGGCTACTAAGGTAGTTGATCAGGATGAGGACATTGGCATGGAAGAGGCGATCATTTTAATGCCATCAATAGAGAAAGATCAAATGATAGTAATCTTTTAAGAAGTCGAGGAGGCCACAATGGAGTAAGAAACAGATAGTTCAATGCTATAGATGCAGAAAATATAGGCATTATCAAAACGAGTATTACTCTAAGATACCAGATGAATTAATAAAACATGCAAATGCAGTTGATGTTGAAAAGAACATACTACTTGTATGCAAATTAAATGAATTAGGTGTGGAGCATACAAATACATGGTACCTTGATACTAGATGCAATAATTACATGTGTGGAAAAAGAGAGTTTTTCTCACATCTACATGAATCCATATGCATAGAAGTTGATTTTAGAAATAAATCCAAATTTTGTATTATAAGGAAAGACGACATTAATATTCAATCCAAAGATGGTACAAATATTATTATCACTTATGTTTATTTCTTGCCAGGGCTTTTTTTTTGGAATTTACTAAGTGTAAGCTAGCTTTTTGGGGAAAAAGTATAAAATTAATATCTAGAATGGAGTTTACACAATCAGAAGCAAAAATAGTAAGATAACTGCATAAGTGTAAATGATGCAAAACCATATTTTTCTTTTGAAGTTACAAACAAAAACCTTAATGAATCTTTCAACAATCCTAAAGGATGATAATTAGTTATAGCATCTTCGATTTAGTCGTCTAGACTTTCATAGGCTAAAGCTATTAGCTTAGAAAATAATGGTTACTAATTTACTAGTAACTAATGCCTTTGATCAACAGTATAAAGGATATATCCTTGGAAAGCAATATAAAGATTCTTTTCCAATTGAAAAAATTAGAAGAGTCAAACAACTGTTGGAGTTAGTACACACAAACATTTATGGCCTAATTAAAGTAGAATCACTTAGACATAAAAGGTACATTCTAAATTTCATAGATGATTTCAATAGAAAAACTTGGGTATATTTTCTCAAAGAAAAATTATAGGCTTTTGGGAAATTCAAAGAATTTAAAGCTTTTATTAAAGAGTAAAGTAGCTTCTATGTGAAAATATTGAAATCTGATAAAGGTGAAGAGTTTATATCAAATGAATTTTCAAACTTCTGTAAAAGTCAAGGAATTTAGCATCAACTGATAGCCAGTTATATTCCTCAATAAAATGATATAGATGAAAATAAAATTAGAGTAATCTTTAAAATGGTCAAAAGCTTATTAAAAGCTAAAACTTTGTCAAAATCCTTTTAGGCAAAAGCTACTCTACTGTATTTTTATTGAACAAGTATCCAAAAAAGAATATTCTTAAAGGAACCCCTGAAGAAGCTTAGAGTGATAACAAGTTAGATATTTCCTTCCTGTATTTATTTGGATGTATCACATATCCTTGTATTGCAAATGAGCAAAGAAAAAAGCTATATGACAGATGCCAAAAGTGCATTTTTATTAGCTATAATAATATGACCAACAATTACAATTGTATTAATTTAGTGATAAGAAAAAGTTATTATCAATAGAGATGTTCAATTCATTGAAGATGAAGTTTAAACTTGGAATTAAAATGATGAATAGCAACAATAAGGAGTCATTATAGAAAAGGAATCAAAGTTGACTAAAACAAATAGCTCTGTTCCTGATAGTCAATCTCTCATTAGAAGCTCTCCTTCACCAACAATAATTCTAGAAACTTCAACACATCCTCAATGAAGTGAGTGATGTTAGCTTAATTGCATAATTATGTGGTCACATCAAATAATGACAATAATGATATAACTATTGATGAAAGAATTGTAAACTTTTGCTTATTTGTAAATTATGACCTAATTTTTTATAAAGATGCAACAACAGATGAACAATGGATTCAAGTAATAGATGATATAATCCATTAAATCATGAAAAATGATATATGGGAGTTAATAACTTTACCATCTAATAAAAAGCCCATTAATGTCAACTGGGTGTATTAGACAAAGTACAAACTTCATGGTCAAGTAGGTTGTTACAAAGTTATATTAGTGGTTAAAGGATATAAGCAAGAATCAATAATTAACTATTTTAAGGTATTTACATTACTGGGTGTATTAGACAAAGTACAAACTTCATGGTCAAGTAGGTTGTTACAAAGTCATATTAGTGGTTAAAGGATATAAGCAAAAATCAATAATTAACTATTTTAAGGTATTTACATTACTTTCTAGAATGGATAGCATTCGAATAATACTTGCTCTTGCAACATAAAATAAATGGAGGACCTATCAAATAGATATGAAGTCAATATTTTTGAATGACATCCTTGAAGAAAAAGTTTATGTAAAGTAACCACCACGTTATTTGGAGAAAAGATATGAAGAAAAAGTCTGTCATTTGAAGAAGACTTTGTATGAATTAAAAAAAGCACCTTGAGCTTAGTATATGCAAATCAATGCATATTTGTTGCAAGGTGAATTCTAAAAATGTCCTTACAAGCATGCATTATATATCAACTAAGAAGCAATTGGAAAACTAATAATTATACATCTTTATGTTGATGACTTGATATCTACAAGAAATTTTGAAAAGATGTTTATAGAATTCAAGGAAGCTATAACTAGCTAGTTTGAAATGATAGACATGGGACTAATGGCCTATTTTTTTAGGTATTAAAGTGCAATAGAATAATGAAGGCATTTTCATTTTCCAATGAAATATGCCAATGATATTTCAAAGGAATTCAAGATGGATTCAATAGTTCCAATCCGAACCCTAGTTGCCAAACACCTTGAGAGAATAGAGAAAAAGGGAGAATGATGGCACCTTGAGAGCTAGTGATCATGTCAACAACACTGGGATAATGGCAATTAGTGCCAAGCACAGTAGCTACAACAACTTCTCAATAAGGAGGCAACAGGAAGAAAGGGAAAAATAAAAAGAAAGAGAATACTTGTGAGTGGAGAGAGAGAGTGACGGGAAAGTAATGAAGCAAAGAAGGAAGAGAGAGAAAAGTAAAGCTTTGGGGCTTAATTCAGTGCATCACACACCATGAGAGCTCATTTCCTTTTTTTATCCTCAACCATTCATTTCAAACTAAGATCAATCCTGATTGTTAATTTATTATTATTAACCTATTTCATAAAAATTCCTTCCCACATCTTATTTAATAATAATAATTATTATTAACCTATTTTCATAAAAATTCCTTCCCACATCTTATTTAAAACCCAAATCTCATGTTTCAAATAATTATTAGAAAACCATTCTATAAAATTATGAATACACATATTTACATAGGTATATGAATATCATGCTTTAATGTGATTTTCAAAACTTTTCTCATAAATCTATAAATTCACAAAAAAAAAAGCCATCCATTAAAACCTATGCATATATTTCAAAATTTTTCACTTTCAATTTCCTGTATAAATTGCCAATCTAATTATTTAATTAGATTTGAAATAAAAATTTAGCTAAATAAACACAATTAGTCATCCTCCTAGATTAAAAATAGTTATACCAAAGCATTTAAAATAATAAATTTTTAAATATTAATGCCGGACATCAGGTTATGTATCTTACAAGCAACAATAATAACTTATTTGTTATAAGAGCCAATATAATATTTGTTTTCTACAATGATTATAGAACCAACCTCATAAATTATCTACAATGATATTTGATAAAATTACAATCTAAAACCAATGTTAAATCTATTAACCAGCTGATATTAAATAATTTTCTACCATAATGCTTGTGATCATGAATTAATAAAATTCCAAATAAATGCAAAAAGATGCCATTATTATAGAGTGAAATTGTAAGGAAAAAAATGATAATCAGAGAACTTACCATAATAACAATAAAAATTCCACTGGCCTAATATAATTTGAAATTGATAGGAGTTAAAAATTGGATTATGTGACTGTCACTGTTGAGCACATTAACCTTCATTCCCACTCATAAGATAAATTTTTAAGTATACATTATGTATTATATGAAATTATTTTAAATAGTTTTTTAATATCAAATTATTTATGAATTTTGATTTAATATAGCAATTACAATTACAATTATAATTGCTGTATTTGGTCAATCCAAATGAATGAACCCCACATTTTTATTATTTTCACACTAATTAAAAAATTTGTGGTGAATCAAAATGAATGATAGATTCATAAAAATATAAGGAACCACTCATTTAAATTATCAAATACAATAAATAACTATAATTCTTATGCTAAATCAAAAATAATAAATAAATTAATATTTAAAAATTAATTTTTAAATATTTTACATAATATATGATGTGTGCTTAAATTTTTTCCAGCCAAACTAAAAAGATCCACGATGCCGACTCAGCAGCCAAGAACTGGTTAAAGTACCGTTTTACTATTTTTTTGGAAACTTATTTTCGTTTTACCGTCGTTTGAAAACTTATTATCAAAATACGTGTGGTTGGGGGGAGGCGCTATTCTGGATGGCGTCCAAGGGGGGAGGTGCCACCCAAGATGGCGCCCCTGGGTCTCTTTAAGGGCGTCATTCAAAGTGGCGCCCTCAGTCTGATTTTTATTAATTTTGATGCCTTTTAACTGTAATTTTTTCTTTAAAAATAATTAATTTTAATGTTATTTCAAAATAAAAATTTTAAAAATAAATAATATATGATTGTGACTCAAAATAAAATTTTAAAAATAAATTACTCATTTCATAATTATATTTGATGTCATAAAAAAATATGTTAACTCCACTTTGATATTTAATACATAAATTTATTATAGGAATTAAATAAGAAAGTAGCTAATGATAATAATATATTTAATAAAAATAATAAATATTTAGTAAATAATTAAATATTATTAAAAAAATATAGGATCAATAAAAAATAATTATGTAATTTATATTAATGTCTCTCAAAATTTGATCTAATGACACTTAATATTTATCATTTTTTGAAATTATAAACTTTCAACGTTCGGAATTATAAACTTACAACGTTCAGAATTATATTATTACAAGTAATTATTTAATATATTATTACACATAAGCAAATTTATTGAATTATTCAATAATATTCTTTATATACGAAGTTAAAGATTGTTAAAAATGAAAAGAAATATAACGAAATAGATATGTTTTTTTTATTTTGTATTTATTCCAATAATATTCTTGCTACTTTGTATTTATTTCAATAAAATTATTTTTATTTTGTAACAAAGTAAATACGAAATGATGAAATTGAAGATAGTTGAAAATTAAAAAAAATATGGTTATTTTGTTGTAATAATCTTTTCATTTTGTAATGAAATTAAAATTATAACATGAATTAATTCTTTTTTATTTCGTCACAATGATAAAATATTTTGATAATGAGAGGTAAAAGTACCGATTAACTATTTTTTAAGAAATTATTATTCGTTTTATCGTTCCTTCGAAATATTTTATCAATATACGCACAAAAGATACGCACAGCGGCGGAGAGAGGCCAAATGGCATGTCAAGGGACGCAAGACGAAATGGCATCGTTGGTGCTCAAGGGAAGGGACGCCAGGCGATATGGCGCCTTTGGCCTACGGCACCCTCGCTCCTCATTTCTAAGTTAATTAGCCAGTGACCATGTCTACTGTGAATCTAAAAGACTTGAATTTTGGTATTGTACATGGCCAGCATCCCCATCTACGTTGACAATTGTGCTACGTATTTTTATTCTTAAATGTTTGGTGGACTCAACTCATAATGTATTGAATAAACACAGCATTTAATGTCATTTATGAGGATGATGGTTATTTATCCTTCAAATATTATAATTAATATTATTAATTTTTTATATTTATTATAACTATTTATTCCTTTCTTTACTAATAATATTAAAATAAATAATGACAAAAAAATTTAATTAAAAAATAAATATATATTTCATATTATGAAGATAAAATTTATTAATTTATTTTAATATTATTTATTTATTTTGACATGGTAAATAAATAAAAAAGTAGATAATTATAACTATTGTGAAAGTAAAAAATTAATAATGTTAGTTATTATATTTGGGAGATGTCATTATCATCATTTTTTAAAAAAACTAAATATTGTAATGATTTTAAAGTTTATTATTAAAGATATAAGTACCTACGCAAGCAGATAAAAATGTCATAATAATTAAAATCATCCTAAATGTTAATGTTTGGCAATAAAGTAATAAGATAGATATACATAAATATACAATAAACATGAAAAAGAAAGCTAATGTCTACATAAGTGATGTCCAGTCCCACATCTAGGATCGGTAATGTGGCAGCCATATCTACTAACCCTCTGCGCAGACTCGGGAGTCACATCCTCGGTGTCTGTGTCTCCTTTACCTCCAGCTCCCGCTTTGCCTCTGCCCCTGGCTTCTGCTCTGCCTCCACCTCTACCTCTATCTACAAGCTCTGAGTCATATGTCATCATGCCACCAAGTGCTAATCCCTGATCCTGAGCATGTGAATCAAATGCAGGACGATATGGTTGCGATGGACCAGCATCACCGGAAGGAAAGGCATAGAATAAAGATAAAACTTTTAGTATATGTGGAAATGCCTGTAATGAGGATGGAATACCAGGAGGAAACTGGTACATCTGGGATAACGACAGACCATATAGTGCAGCCGGGAACATGGTGGAGGATGAAGGATCATCAGGTGCAGTAGGGTACATATGAGATGAGGCAGTAATATTAGGCATCATCATCATGGTTTCCTGGGCAGTCGATGGTGGAGTCTACTGCACTATCGAAGCGGACGGAACATCAGCCTGCGACATATGTCGTGGAGCAGTGCGACGTCGTCGACGAGAGCAAGGCTAATCATGGTCACCCTCCACAGGGTCTGGGATATGATTGGCATGAGGAGCTGGCTCCGCATGTGAGTCAATAATCACATGATTAACCTCCTAAATGGCATGAAGGATGGAGTCCGTCGCTGATCTAAGCGCATCGAAGGTGAACCTAGCCTGCCCCTCAAGTGTAGTGAAGTCCTGTAGTGTGGACACCTCATCTACCTGTGCAAATTTTTGACATTAAAGTTAGTTACAATACTAATGCATTTAAAGAAAATCAGACACAAAAAACTAGCATGCAGTATTACCACAAGGTCTATCGCTCTCCCAACGGGTGTAATACATCGCCTGGTAACCCGTCTGTACCATGTCATGTAATCGGATCGTGGGCCTAGAACTAGTCGTGTGGTCGGCTCGGCGATAGCGCACAAGTCTCGCCGGATATCTCAGAGTGCAATATACGACTGAAGGCGGATGTGCCACTCCTCATCATGCCGACCGGACAAGTGAAGGCAATAGACCTCCGCCACTTGCTTCGGTGGCTCAGGAATTCCCTGGCGTAGTCCAAACTGCCGCAAAACCCTATCCGGTTGGTGCCACTTGACAATCTGAAAGTGAATGAACGGCACCACTACTGTCCACGTGTCACTCCCGTCAAAACAGTACTGAGGCAGTGATGCGGTGACCACCTCAGTGTATGAGATCCAAGTGATCTGAAGTTGCAAATTTATTTTGTCATTTAAATGCAATAATAAAATGGATAAAGCCCTGAAATAAAAATATCCATTATCCCCTACATACCTGGTCGAGTTGAAGACGGTCCAGCACATATCTGTAATAGGGTAGGCTGTGTGCCGGACTATCCTGAAACATCTTCTGATAGTGCCACCTACCAAGTGCAATAACTAAGTTAAACAACTTCAAAGTGAACTTAATTATAAGTGAAAGTTGAAAAATTTTCTAACCTGCGGGCTAGGGGGCCAATCCCTGCATCCCCCTCTGGTATGTTTGAGAGAGTAATCGCGGGGGCGATAGTGGAAAATCTATCCCATGCCCAGAGTTGCAGTAGTAGACAACACCCTCTTATCTCCCTGTAATCCGGAGTAGTGGCCTTGCAGAGCTCTCTGTACAGATAGGCCAGGCAAGCAGATCCTCAACTGTACGTCCCAGCCTCATGTAAGTGTACGAGCAAGGGTAAGTGCATGAGGTGGATATATGTGCCAAAATGGTCTAGAAATAACGTCCCACCAATGAGACGCAAAATGTAGGCCCGGGTGAATCTCTGCACTGTCACCTTATCCGCATCATCTGGAAGATGAGTGAAATGCCTCTCCAACCAACTCATCCTCAGTCGCCCCCCTCTGAGGACATTCTCGTCCTCCGATAACTAGAGTCCTAAATACTCCTCTATCAGGGCTCCCCATCCCCAGACAGTGGGCCCCGTCACTGCTCGACCGTCAATGGGTAGGCCAAGCTGAAAAGCAACATCCTGCAGTGTAATAGTCGTCTCTCCCTGTGGCATGTGAAAGGTGTATGTCTCCGGCCTTCATCTCTTTACAAAAGCACTGATCAACTAATGGTCGATCGGCACAAACTCGCACATCGCCAGGCCGTAAAAACCTGCCTTTCGTAAAAAGGGGACAATCAACTCCGGCGGCTGCTGGTGATGGTAGTAATGAGCTCGTCGAATTCACAGCACACGGTCAGGCTGCAAAAGAAAAAAATCACTAATTATTGTGTCTGACAATTCAAAAACTATTTAACTAAGTTTTTTAAGATCTAACTATTTCTATACATGGCCTGCCCAAATCGACTGGGATATGTGTGAGGCTTGAGCAGTCAGTAGTGAAGGATCCTGTGGACTAGGATCAACGCGTCGGGATGTGGATGTCATCTGCCACGACAAGAATTGCATTAGAATGGAATTTAAACACAACTAAGTTAACATACTTGTGCAATTTAAGTACAAAGATCAACATAAAAATTTATATGCACTTGGACGATTAACTGATGGTTTGTTCACATTACTAGTAATGGGGTAACATATATATACATAATGACGTGCAATTTTACAACCATAAAAAAAAACACATCATCCGACTGTTACACTTATGACATTGGTTAAAAACCTGCGTAACATATCTGCGAAAGTAAATAATCAAAATCAATGTGAAGAAGGGCCTTCCTCCCCATGTAGCAATGGGCAGTGCCTACGATTATGTCCTTCTGTCTTACAAAGACCACATTTTTGCTTGACACCACTCTTTTGAGGCCAATCCATCTCATTTCTGATCCGGGTCGACTTTGGTCGTCCCTTTGCATGCAATCTTCCATAATTTGGAATTAGGACAGGAAATGGTGGTAGGTTATTCCATTCCGACCACTCCCCAATCGGCCACCACTCAGATTTGTAGCAATTGAGTAGTGTGTCAAGCCTGTATACAGCATCGACATATGGTTCCCACAATATGTTGACTGAGGCACAAGCAGCAATAATATGAGCGCAAGGATACCTATATGCTTGGAATTGTCCACATTCACATTGCCCTTTGTCTAATAACACTTGGATGACCTTTCCATATGATCCCCTGGCCATATCAACGCCCTCCACCATCTCAAACCTAGTTCCTTGTCTATTATAAGCACGAACATGGTAAGAAGAAGCACGTGACCAAATAGTCGCAAGCTCTTGTCTAAATCTGCTTGCGTATATGTGACCTTGTTATAGTTCAACATGTGCTTCTTTTGCCCTTTCCACAAAATACTTGACACATCTATAATATGTTTGTTGAACAAGGCCTGTGATTGGTAGCTTCCTTAATCCTTTGAAAAGGCCATTGATGCACTCTACTATGTTAGTCATCATATGACCATATCTTCTGCCTTCGTCATAAGTAAGCATCCACTTCTCCATCGAAATAGCGGTCAACTTCTTGTGGATCTCCTCATTGATTTTCCTAAGGTTGTCCAATCTCTCCACAGCCTTTTCCCAACTGGGCTCATATGCTGAACAGTAGGAGACAAATAGGTTAATCGGGTTGAACTACCAGATACATAAATTTATAAATAAAAGGTTCAACAAAGAAATTATGCTATAAGGCATACCAATCTTAAGGACAGCTTTCTTGACATTGTCATCCCTGCATTTCTTGCGAACGTTGCTAGCAATATGTCTGATACAGTACCGGTAAAAAGCATGAGGAGGCTGCCATCCTAGACCTTCGGTGGCTACAACATCTTTTATAACTCGGTGTCGATTTGATATCAGGCATATTCCTTATTGGTTCGTAACATTTACCCGTAGTAATGCCAAAAACTAACTCCAGTTCTCACAGTTCTCCTTGTCAACAATGGCAAAGGCAAGAGGAACGGGACATTTGTTACCATCCTGGGTCGCAGCAATCAGTAGCACGCCTCTATACTTGCCATACAGATGCGTTCCATTAACTTGTATGAATTGCTTGCAGTAGGGAAACGCGGCAATGCATGGCTTGAAAGCCCAGAAAACTCGGTCGAAAACATGTTTTTGTGGATCAACACGGCCATTAACTGTGACGAATTCTCCTGACTCCAACTTGAACAGAGCTTGGTCACAATAGCCTAAAATGTCCAACCATTTGGGGAGCACTTCGTATGATTTATCCCAATCACCGTATACCTTGACGATTGCCTTTTATTTTGCCTTCCATGCTTTTCTGTACGAAATCTTATATCCGTACATGCCTTCCACCCTCTCTTGTATAAGTGAGATTGGAACATCTTGCTTCACTTTAATCATCTCCAATATCAAGGAACTGATATACTCGGAGTCAAGAGACTTGTGATCCTGTGTCAAATTGGCATTAACACATGTGTGAAGCCCTGAAAATCTAGTTATTGTCCAAGTGTTAGAATTCTTCAGATTGATCGCTCTGAGACGGAATCTGCATTCGTCCCCGTAATTATCACACTTCACGCTCAATCTTCTGGTATCCGACTCCTCCACGTAATAACTGTGGTGCCTTTTGATGTGGTAATGCTTAGTTACAGCAATTAATGCCTCCTTGCAATCAAACTCTTGTCCAACCTGTAAGTCCTCCATGTCGTAATCATAGCTTGGTTTCATTATTTCCGAAAATTCATTAGGATTCCTTATGGCATCCCAATCAATATGAGAGAAGACAGCAGCTTGAGGGACATCACATGATGTCTGTGCAGCATTGTCACTCCTCACTCGCCGCGTTACAACACTGTCTCCATGTGTAGTTGCATGTTCTTCGTCATCAATGTCACAATCATCATTGCTACTGCAAGACACCTCATCGTCCTCAAAACCAGACTCAAGGTAGGCATCCATGAATATAGGATCAGTGGATTCTTCCTCTACGACCGGTAAGGCACTTGTTGAACCCATCATGGTATGTGATATATTTCTCGGAAAAACACCTGCAACAGATGAGTCCAATGCAGGAGTATAACTATCAGAAATGTGGAACTCGATTCCACCCGTGTAAGGAAGGCCTTCCCGCACCATCGAACAACTAGTACTGACATTAGCCGTTGGAACCATAGGTGATGTAGTTGTTGGAACTCTTTCTTGTGAACCCAGGTTGGCAGCGTGCAATTCGGATGTGATCACCTCCGTGTACAACTCCATTACTGTTATCATCAGATGTTGTTCGTAACTTGCTATGGCACATGCCAAGTCTTCATCGTCGTCTAATTTGTATGCCATATATTGAGCCTCCGTTTGATGCTATGGAAACCTGTAAACAATTTTTCCCACAGCTTGATCTTCGTGAAGCTTCAGTCGGGTATGAATTCTCTCCCGCAAAACATCTATAGTGCTGCATCCTCTTAATTTCAATTACTTTGGAGGAGGTCCATCGTACATTACCCCCATTGATTCCTCAATCATTGTACCATTTGAATATATAAAAGCAATTAAACTTTTCTTCATCTTGCTACTTTTAACTGCAAAACACTCACTGCACCCCCACAACTGACACATAGTCTCATATACAAATTTTATTCTCATAAACGAATGTACTACTATTTAATACTATAATTAAAAATAAAAGGAATGTGTTACTATTTTGCAAGGTATTCTATTAATATTACGTAATAATAGGATAATTTTTTCGGTCAAGCAAATGTTATTTCTTTTCCAAAACTAATATAATATTTGGCTATATAATCTTATCTATGGTTTAGTTTATCTTTTTCAATTGTCATTTTTTTTGTTTATTTTGCACAAATTATACTAATTAAATTGGTTAACGTTTTTAATACACTACATTTTTTATTTTCACGGTATTTTTCTCCGTTCACACCTACTACCAAATAGCAACCAAAATTATGTACACATTATTGTTTGTATTTTTTTATTATTACAGTCATGAATTCTTTTTTACATTTACTGACTTCGTCTAATACTTATTTTGCAATACCTCCATATATATTTTAATACTTTCTGAATAAACCTATGTATAGTATAATTTTTTCGAGTATGTTTATTATTCTTGCATTTATAATATCTACTATTTAAATAGAAAAAAGTTCAAAATTTCAATAACAATATCCAGCATTTAAGGCTTCTGGTTACATTCACATATCCTAAAATTTTATTTTTAATACCTCTCTTATGATATATTAAGATTTTACATGAAAAATTCTCTAAATATAACTTTCACCTAGGTTCTAAGACCTATATTACGACACCCTTCTTTATTTAGTTTGTTGTTCTTTTAATAGCACAACCTATCACAGTATATATAAATTCCTACAAAATTTTCATAAATCATAACTTCACATCTTAAATCATAATTTCACATCATAAACCATAACAATTAATATAAAATAAAAAAATTTATATTATTTATATCATAATATTCTAAACAAATTTCTCTACCAATATAAAAAATATTTTCATGATGACTAATAAAAATTATAATATAAGCACAAAATTTATAAAAATACTAACCGGTAAGTATCAAGAGAAGCAAACAGAAAAGTTTTTGCATGAAAGAAAAATTTGTTAGATAATTTAATAACTTGAATCTATAAGTAAAAGCTATTAGATATTATTGTATCAATCAAAAAATTATATAAAAATTATGCTAAATTAAATATATTTTGCAACACAATATATTAAAGGAATAAAAACAACAATATATATAAAATTTTATTGATGTATGTTCAATTTAAAATATAATGTTTGAATTTTTATATCAAGAAAATATTAATAAATTTTAAAAGATAATTAATTTTTATTCTTAAATACTTTTATTAAAACTGAAATATAAAATTAATTATTTCAATTAACGCTTTCCATAACATGAATTTTTCAAAAAAAGATATTTGATCATTAAAAATAATTTTATGTCAAAAAAAATTAAATTGTATTATATTAATATTATTCAATATATTGCATTTGAACTTTTAATAAAATGATTGAAGAAATAAAGAAGAAAAAATTCAGCAAAGTACATGAAATGAAGAAAAAATTATGTACGAACTGTAAACCCTTGGAGAATTCTTAGTTGATGTATTTTAAATTTAAAATATAATATTTAAAAATTATCATCAATCAAAATTTAAAAAAAAAATTATATAAATAATATTTAATTTAATTACTAACTATTTTTCTAAAAAATATAATATGAAATTAATTATTTTTATTAATAAAATATATATTAAAGCTTTAATTTACTTAAAATATTGTAATAAATTAAAAAATTATAACTTATTATATTTATGTTAATTAATGATGTTAATGTTTTAAACCATAAATAATAAGAATAGATATAAAAAGAATACAGTAGACTAAATAAGAAATAAATAATACGTACGGTATAAAGTAAAAAGAAATTGATTGTATAATAAATTATTTGATTGAATGAATTATATAATTTATATAAAATACTTTTATAATTAAAAAATTGATATATCATAATGCTAAAAAATATTAGTGTATATGGTTTAAATACCATGAGTTAACAAAAAATAATAATAAAATAGTATAATAAAAAAGATAAAGTAAATAGAAATACTACATAACATATCAAGACTTTACACTGAACCCTCAATTGATATTTATTTATTTTAACATATATTACTTTAGAATTAACCTAAAAATATTGATCAATAAGATAATATATTCTCGTAATAATAAATATATAATAAAAATAATCTTATTTTTATCATGTCCTATATCCTAAATAATTTTATATTTTAAAAATATCTGACAATAATTTTTACCTAAATCATAAATTTTATTTTAAGACACTTTTCTTTATCCCCCCTTATTTTTTTTTTAAAATCACAAACTATCATAGATCATATAAATTTATACAATTTTTTTTTAAATCTTATATCATAATTTCATAATATAAATCATAATAATCAATATAAAATAAAATTTCTTCTCCCACTGAAAAATATATTCTTATAATAACTAATTAAAATTATAATATAAATACAGAAATTATAAAAATATTAACCAGTAAAAATTATAAACTATCACAGATCATATAAATTTGTACAATTTTTTTCTAAATCCTACATCATCATTTCACATCATAAATCATAATAATCAATATAAAATAAAAATTATAATATACATACAGAAATTATAAAAATATTAACCAGTAAAAATTATAAACTATCACAGATCATATAAATTTGTACAAATTTTTTCTAAATCCTAGATCATCATTTCACAACATAAATCATAATAATCAACACAAAATAAAAATTATAATATACATACAGAAATTATAAAAATACTAACCAGTAAAAATTATAAACTATCACAGATCATATAAATTTGCATAAATTTTTTCTAAATCCTAGATCATCATTTCACATCATAAATCATAATAATCAACATAAAATAAAAATTATAATATAAATACAGAAATTATAAAAATACTAACCAGTAAAAATTATAAACTATCACAGATCATATAAATTTGTATAAATTTTTTCTAAATCCTAGATCATCATTTCACATCATAAATCATAATAATCAACATAAAATAAAAATTATAATATACATACAGAAATTATAAAAATATTAACCAGTAAAAATTACAAACTATCACAGATCATATAAATTTGTACAATTTTTTTCTAAATCCTACATCATCATTTCACATCATAAATCATAATAATCAATATAAAATAAAAATTATAATATACATACAGAAATTATAAAAATATTAACCAGTAAAAATTATAAACTATCACAGATCATATAAATTTGTACAAATTTTTTCTAAATCCTAGATCATTATTTCACATCATAAATCATAATAATCAACATAAAATAAAAATTATAATATACATACAAAAATTATAAAAATACTAACTAGTAAAAATTATAAACTATCACAGATCATATAAATTTGTACAAATTTTTTCTAAATCCTAGATCATCATTTCACATCATAAATTATAATAATTAACATAAAATAAAAATTATAATATAAATACAGAAATTATAAAAATACTAACCAATAAAAATTACAAACTATCACAGATCATATAAATTTGTACAATTTTTTTCTAAATCCTACATCATCATTTCACATCATAAATCATAATAATCAATATAAAATAAAAATTATAATATACATATAGAAATTATAAAAATACTAACTAGTAAAAATTACAAACTATCACAGATCATATAAATTTGTACAAATTTTTTCTAAATCCTAGATCATCATTTCACATCATAAATCATAATAATCAACATAAAATAAAAATAATAATAAAAATACAAAAATTATAAAAATATTAACCACTAAAAATTATAAACTATCACAAATCATATAAATTTGTACAATTTTTTTCTAAATCCTAGATCATCATTTTACATCATAAATCATAATAATTAACTTAAAATAAAAAATATAATATAAATACAGAAATTATAAAAATACTAACCAAGGAAGAGTTAAAAGAAGATCAGATTTGCTCCAAAGAAGAAAATGTTTCCGAATGAAATGCACAAAAGTAAGAACAGATGAAGATTTGTGAATTAAAGAATATAAAATGCTGCGAACGGCTTCAAAGATAGAAGGAAAGAGGAACTACGAAGAGTGGCTGTGAGGTTTACGAAGAAAGAAGGGAAGAAGAGCGGCTGCGAGGGTTTGGGGTGTGGAGGGGGTGTAGCCGGGTGGGGGAAATATATAGAGGGGAGGAGGCGCCATTTCATGAGGCACCTTCCAGAAATTGAAATTCAAAATGGCGCCTCTTGAAATGGCGCCTCTCGAATTTCAAAGGCTAGAGGGCGCCTGTTCAAATGGCGCCTCCAAATGGAGGACGCCACTCTGAATGGTGCCTCCAAGCCTTCGCGGACGCCAATTTGAATGGCGCCCTGCATATTCTGGTAATTAATTTCTAAACCACGGTAAAATGAAAAAATGTTTATAAAAAAATCGTAATCCGGTATTTTTGCCCCAAGAACCTCTCTTTGTTTCCCTTTTTTTTCTTTTTTCTTTTTTCTATTTTTTGGAAGAAGAAGAACCTCTCTTTGTTAGCCATAGCTTTCAATGACCTAAGCAAAAAAGTGCATCATTGACTTTTTTGGTTGAAAACTTACATCCCATCTCCAAATGAACCTCAAGATTCCATGAACTACGCATTTCATGGGTTTGACTGCAATTTTAAACTCAATTATACACACTAATTCTCCACCAATAATAATATGATGATAATCCAAGTTAAACCTAACATATTGATTAATTTCTTAATCTTATGCCTGCATGATTGAAAATATACCATATTATACGTTTCCTACTTTCCTTCACTGCCCACATGAATATGCAATTGAACAATCAAGTTATCATAGAAGGTAACATTGTGTTATGTATGTTTGTTCGGCAAAAATTAAAAAAAAAGAAGTTTTATTGCAAGCTTTAACCATAGCCCATAAACCTATAGTTAAGTCATGTTTCTCTCCCACTACTATGGAATCATTAATAAATATCAATGGATAGACATTGATTATTAATATTACTCATATCTATTTTGATATGATAATATTTTTAAAAATATGTATAAATTTAAGGTGATAGATAAAAATTATATCTGACGTGTATATTGACATAATAACATATTTTAAAATAGTAAACAAGTTATAATATCAATTTTAAATTTAACCGATGTATAAAGTTATGCTTTTAATCAATTTTGGGAAGGCACAAAAACTTAGGACAACAATTTTTTCATAACCGTCATCCAAAAATCATTTAGAGCTTCTTACTAAGAAGTGTAGAAATTTTACGGATTAATTTTGAATGTAGCTAACATTTACAAGTATAACATCCTTCAATTACTTTGAAAAGGGTGATATATATATATATATAGAGGACATCGATCAACCCTGAGTTAATAACTAATGTTCGTTGTTTTTCATACTTCTTATAAACTTCTCTCACTCTTCTTTTGCATTTGGGTGGAATTTGTGCACAATTCATTCATTCTTAGAAATACTTTGAATTTTATGAAAGCATTCTATGACATCCACTAGAAAATCCAACTAATTAGATATTGGTAGAGGTAACCAAAGAACTAATAAAAACATTGTTGAGTAATTAGAGTAAGGAATTAAGATTAAGAATAGCTCTAGTAAATTTGCATTACAACCCAATGTTAGAAAATATTTGAAAAAATGAACTTTGGTGAGTTACTTCTTGTCTAGGAGTCCAAAAAAATATAGAAGGGCCAAAGATGAGTTAAGGCCCAATCTAAATTTGGATCTTGGTCCATTTGAATAAGGAAAGTCGATTGAGCCATCCAAAGAAAAGCCCAAGGGCAAAATGATCCAAATAAATAATAATTGTGATTGCATCAAAATTAATAAAATTCTAGCTCAACTTTGGGGTAAAATGGTTCAAATTGGTAAAAAGGAGCCACAAATTACGTAAATAAGAGCCTTCTCTAGTAAACTAGGTTTAGTTAAAAATTACGAAATCATAATTTGACATGTTACCTAAAAAAATTAGAGTCATTTAATTAGAAGAACTTGATTATCAATTAGACACTAATATCTAATTCCTAGAAAGCCTTGAAACTCATAAAAAGAGAAAGGTACAAGAAATGAATTTTAATTTGTAAAACTCCAAAATTAAAGATTTTGAACCCTTATTATATTTTTTCAAACTTAAAAAAACATTAAAAAAAAGTTGAGAATATCTCAAATAAAATTTTACACAATTTGCTCGAATTATTCAATTTTACAATAATTTTGGAGTTACAAGAATTTTTGTATTTCTCCACAAATGAATTTTAAATTTTCAAAGATATGATCATATTATGTCTTGAAATAATTTAATTTGTAAAATTCAATTTATTTTTAGAATTCATGGCATTTCCATCAAATTTTTGAAAAATTGTGATTTAGTCAACCAAGAGTTGATTTTGTGCCCAATTAGAGTATTTACAACCTAAGATCAAACCAATTTTTGAACCGAACAAGTCACTAGTTTACTAGTTTAACCATTAATTCATTAATTGAACTAATTGTAAATTAAAAATATAAACTATATATATACACACACAAATATATACAAACATATGCATTAGTATTGTATATTTATAATAACAAGTTATAATAAAGCTAGAAAAGTAATACAACATAAGTTAATGATATAAATAAATAAGTAATAAAAAATAAGTGATATAATAATAATTTATGTTAGAAATATTTTTAAAAAAAATAATATAAATTAAATTAATCTAAAACTGTAATTGTTGTCAAATTATAAAGTTTTTATTTATTTACAATATATATATATATATAATTTGTAATGAATTCATCACTCTAATTAATTAATTTTGATTGGTTCATATCAGTTCACAAGTATTTTCAGTCCTATACCTCTAATCAAACTAACTCACTAGATTATTCATTAGCTTATTAGTCCAACTAGCGATCGATACAATTTTTAAAAATATAGTCAAGACTAATGCCTTGTACTGTATATTTAAATCTCAAATCTAACTTAGTGTTGTCTTATACAACTCATGATGAGGTGTAACACTTGACTACTAAATCATAGCTATAGTCATAGTGTAATTACTAAAACTATGAAAAATAATAATTATTGAACTTAGCATGGTGATATTACATTTATTTGTCTAGGGGCCTCGATCCAAAATCTAACATACCATAATATACATGTTTAAGTTAGATCCTTTTTAGGGAGTAAAGCTTTTGAAACGATAATTTTTTTATTTATAAAATTTAAATCCAAAATTTTACTCAAAAGACTAATCTCTCAACCACACAAACTAATAATAATAATAATAATACATTTACATATCACAAAAACATAACTTGAGATTAAATTGACATGACAAGCATAACAGGTGAATAACTGGATTATATGGTTGATATTGTTGAGCACGTCAACCTTCATTCCCAGTCAAACACATGAGATCGATGTTGCCGACTCAGCAACTATATAACCTTTCATTTATTATGACTAAAATAATCAAAGCCATAGCTTTCAATGACCGAAGCAAAAAGTGCATCATTGGCTTTTTTGGTTGAAAACTTAACATTGCCGAATGAACCTCAAGATTCCTCGAATCATGCCGTTTTATTGGTTTGGCTACAATTTTAAACTCAATCACATACGCTAAGGCTGATTAATTTCTAAATCCTATGCCTGCATGATTGAAAATATATCACATTATATGTTCCTCAACTGCCTACTTGAATACGCAGTTGATCAATCAAGTTACCATAAAAGGTAATATTGTGTTACATATGCTTCTTCTGAAAAAGAAAATGAAAAATAAAAAATCTGAGTTTTTAACGCAGGTTTTAACCAAATCCCCCGAGCCTGTGGTTAAGGCTTCGCTCTATTCATGCAAACCAAAAAGGACATGGGATTTTGTTGACCATCGGTCCTGAACCCCCAAACGTTGTGGTCTAATAGATAAATGCTAATCTGATAATTTTTTTTTCTTTTTTTGCTTTTAATCACTAAGTAGAATGAAAATTATTTCGAGATTTAAAACATTAATAAATTTTTTATTTTTCAATAGTTATTAATTTTAGAATTTAATCCTATTTATTAATAAATAAAGTTCATTCGAAATTAATATATTTTTAATTGAACTCAACATATTTTTTACTAAATGACAACCTTATGGTGTAATGTTTTTATATATAACTTTAAAATCTTAATTAGTTTGGTCCTAACAGTACTAAAAATAGGTGGAATTAATTTGAATTAAATTAAATCATATGTACAGTTTCAAAAAGTAACTATGAATGACAGGTGTGGAAGTAATTTAATATTGACAAATCTTTCATATCCCAATAAGTGTTATTTGATATTTACAGATTTCTTATTTTCCAATAAGTATTATTTTCAGAATTTAAATCTCATCCATTAATAAATAAATTTCATTCGAGATCAAGATGTTTTTTATTGAACGATGACCTTATAATAGTGTAATATTTTTATTTATAACTTCAAATTCTTAATTAATTTGGTCCCAACAAGATTAAAATAGATGGAATGATTTGAATTAAATTAAATCATATGTACAGTTCGAAAAAGTAACTATGAATGGTAGATGTGGAAGTAATTTGATATTGACGAGATCTTTCGTTTGGACAAATCTAGAATTCAAATACTCTCCGTCATGCCTTGAATTTAATTTTATACAATTAAATTTTATTAGATATGTAGTCACCGAATACTTTTGATATTTTACTTAAAAATTAACCATAAGGTCACGCACACGGTGGATTAATTCTCATTTAGATATTACAAAGGAATTGCCTGTCAAGGGTCCATCCAATATCCAGTATAATAATTAATTTGCCCGCAAATGATATTATATTGCGTGATTGAAAAGTATCAAGAATGTCTTCTTTTTCTTGTCTTAATTAAGGCACTCAACATTTGAGTTGCAAGTAGGCAGGCTGCTATTGATATTACTTCATTTTTTTTTATACATTTCTGCAAGTGATGGCAAGTAGGCAGGCTGCTATTGATATTGCTTCAGTTTTTTATACATTTCTGCAAGTGATGCCAGACCAAATTAATAATCTTAATTTCTACTATATATATTATATGATTGTTTAAATTGATTGCAATATATGTTGCCGCAATCTCATGACACTAAGAATTCCCGTTCAAATCCAAGTCGGTAAAGTTTATTGATCGTCTGTGTGTTAGGTTGGGTTTTTGCTACTACCAATATTTAGAGACAAGGCGATTTATAAATATTTTCCTGAGTATTCAAAAAAGAGAATTTTTAAAGTACATAATATCATTTAAAATGATTTTGTTAATATAAATCACTTTTGGATTTGGCTTACTATAATAATCATAGTTGTTATTGATATATCTAATTATTTAAATGAATCGATTCCGTACATTTTTATAGATCTTAAACTAGTCAAAAATTAAATAAAGGATTTGAGTTATATTAAAATTAGTGTGAGACCCATGAAAATATAGCACGCTTAGATGTCAATTTGATTTGGTTTGTAATAATAGTATAAAAAATTTTATTTTTTAAAAAATTAAAAGGATGTAAATTATTTAGTTAGTTATTATCTAACAAATTAAAAAAATAAAAAGTTTTAGAAAGTTTTGTTTCTCATAAAGTACAGAAACCTGTCTTAGATAAATTTTAAAATATAATTTTTTAAGAAATTTTACTTTTCATAAAGTATTAGAAATTATTTACTCACTTCCCTTCTAAATAAATTTTACTTCCTATATTATTTATAAATATAAATATAAAATTATTTTTATTAAATTTAATTAATAATAATTAAAATTATTAATTATATTATAATAATATTGATAATATAATAATTATTTTATCAACATTTTTTAAAAAGTTCATAGTCGATCTATACAAAATATAGGAAATTATTTTATAAGAAGTATCTTTTCCTCAATATCAGTTAAACAATTTTAAGCACTTTCTAAAAAGTTTATATAGAAAGTTATTTATTGAAAAATTTAATTTCTATTAAGAAGTTACTTCTTATGTCAATCAAATAGTTCTTTACTCATTTAAATGGTCAGATATATCATTTACAATAATAATTATTGCATTATATTAAATTTTATAAATAATTTAATATTTAAAAGTTATTTAAATGGCATAATGTATTATATGATATATCCTTAAGAATTTCTTTTAAAAAGAACTAATAATATCTTAACCTTGAAATGAAACGATTTATTCCACTCCTAAAATTTAACCTACCAAAAAGGAATTTCCGATTGATATATCATCTTATTTAAAGTAATTAAAGGCCCATGAAACAAAGAAGGCATCGGTGGGGCTTAGATATTACTCCCTCAATTCCTATTTATCTATCGCTATTAATCAATTTTATACATATTAAGAAAATAGTTAAATTTATTTATTTTTAATAAATTTTACAAGATTACCTTTTATGCATGAAACTTAAGATAGTTGAAAATAGATATAAAAACGTAAAGAAATAAATGCAAGTTAACTAATAGTGTAAAATAATAAAATATTTATTAATGAAAGAGAAGAATAAATTTGAAAAAAAAAATATTTAATGCTTCGTTGGAATTGTAAAGCGATAGATAAAAAAAAAATCTTCTTCAAAATATGACAGATAAAAAGAAACGGAAAGGATAGTTTAAAAAAATATATTTTTTTATGTTTATTTATATATATACTACCTACTAGCATTTTTGTTTCTATTATTCCTCAATTTTTACTGTAGAATATTTTTAAGTGGCTGGAAATAATATATATTTGAAACACTGTTTGACAGTTAGTTACTTTGTAAAGAGAAATTTAGGTAAAGGACAAAACAAATTACAGTATTTATGAATATGTCTACAGAAATAGGTTCAAAGATCCAGAAAAACGTAAAGAAAAACATCATTTTTAATTATGATTAATTAGCAATAATTATTAAAACTAATCTTGGATTATGCAATTTTTCTTTCTATGCTCTGCAGGAATAGCATCAGTATGGTTCTAGGAGAGTTAGTGTATTACTCATGTGTTAGTATTATAAAATGTGAATATTTTTTTTAATAGTAAAAGTAGTTAAACTAAGGATCGAATTGTAAATATAATAAAAAATATAAAAAATTTTAGGAATATCCAATAGATTTTGGGCTAAAGGCTCTTATATATAAAATGTGAATATTGATGACAATATTAGATGGCTTGCCTCTCATGATATAAAAGTGATGAAACCATTTAGGGTTATTTCTTGGTACTGCTTCAATTTTGAAGCAGAATACATGCATTTTTTTTTAAATTTTATGAGATTTTTTTTATAAAAATTGTTATTTTTACATTAAATTTATAATTTTTTATAAATGATATAAGTTACACAGAATCACTTTGCACATAAATCTGACATTATTTTACAAAATTTTGCAATTTTTTTAATAAATTTTTCTATATGAACAATAACATTTGTGACATGAAAATTTCAGAGGTTTTATAAAAAAATTACAAATTTTAAGAAAGAAGTTATAACATTTTATTAAAAAATTACAAAATTTATATAAAAAATTATGGATATCATATTGATTCTCCCTGTTCCATAAGAGTATTGAAGAATAGCCCAATAATTAATTTAATAGTATAAGTTTCTTTTATGAATAAAAGTCTAAAAATAAGATAGATTTACTAAATCATCAAATCAAAATATATAATCAATTTTTTTATTACTAATGATTGTGTGTATATATCGTTTAATCCTTTGATATCATTAATTCAAATTTAAAATTATAAGTAATTGAAAATAACATAATTGTATCAATTGAGCTCCAAGAGAGGGAATAACACATGATTTCTTTTTATTTTCCAATCATTTTTTGAAGAAAGAAAGTGAAAGTTAAAATAATAAATCTTGTTTAGCAAAAATAACCAGTTTTAGTGATTAATACGAATATATCAACAATATTTAATAAAAATATTAGAGATATTAATTAATGCTTTAATTTTTTGAATAATTATCTCACTGATTAAAAAATATTTAGAGCTGATGTGATTAACGATATTGGTCCCCAAGTAATATTAGTCCATGTATAATCTATACGAAAAATATAGAAAACGTTTCACGCTATTTGAGAAGTTTATCTACTTTATTTATACAAAACTAGGCGTGATCGCTGCGTTGCACAGGCGAATATATATTTCCATAATATAATATTATAATTATATGTTAATTATTTATAAAAAAGATTAGATAAAAATTTGAATAATATATAGTTAATAGTTTTAAGAAAAAATTTATTTTTCTATTAATTTTGTTTAACATTAAGTAGATAATTAATTTTAAATTAAAATATTGCATTAATTAGATACTAATTTTTAATATAATTATTATTAATATTAATATTTAATAATAAGATCTATGGTAAGAGTAAGTTTTTAATAGCAACATATTTTTATTTACCACTTTATTGCAAAAAATAAAAATTTGAAAGTAGTAATTTCGTATTACAGATGAATATTTATTTTAATAATATAATATTATAATTATATATTAATTATTTATAATAATAATTAGGTAAAAAATTGATTAATATATAGTCAACAACTCTAAAAAAAAAATTAGTTCTCCACTTATTTTGCTCAACATTCAAGTAGGTAATTAGTTTTGAATTTATTTTATCAAAAAATTGATTTTAAATTCAAATATTGCATTAATTAGACACCAATTTTTAAGATAATTATTATCGTTAATATTAATATTTAATAACATAATTTATGGTATAAATTTTTAATGATAATTTAATTTTTTTATTTACCACATTATAGTATAAAATAAAATTTTGAAATTAATAATTTTATATTGCAAATAAATCATTAAAATCTACAAATTATGATATACATGTTGATTAAAATTTAATATTTTGATATCAAATATTTTATATTTTTAATTAAAATTTAATATTTTAATATCAAATATTTTATATTTTTTAATTTATATAAAAGAAAAGAATAGCTTTTAATTGGAAAATACCAATAACCGACTCATGCTTAGTATTTTTTAAAAGATGTATTATAATAAAGTTATTTTCTTGAAATATAATTAAAAATATAAAATAGTAAAAAAAAAGTGTAAGGTGGGTATTAAATCTTTAGAAGAAGAATTAATTTACTCTTTAGTCAAAATTTAAGAAAAATATATTAATGATACAAAGAAAAAAGTGAAATAAATAATATAAATATTTAGAAATATAATAAAAAAATTAATTAATTAATTAGACTGTAAAATGAAAAAATAGATTTACAATTATCATAATAAAAATCTATCGAATAAAGATAAATTATTGAGATATTTAATAACAAATTATATTTGATAGATGGGTATGAGTTAAATTGTTCATTTATTTATGAAAGTAAAAAGTGATTTTATTAAATTAGGATGACGAGAAAGTACATTTTAAATAAAATTTACAAAATTTAAATTGGATGTAAAATGAGATGAAGATAAGGATAAAAAAAATTTTAATCAAATTAAATGAAGATAAAAATTAAAAAATTCAAATAAAATTAGATGAAGATTAGGATAAAATAATTTTCAAATTTTAAAAATGAAAATGTAATATTTGTTGATCTCAATGCTTTTATATAAATTGAAGGCAATAAAAAATTACCTATTTATATATATTATCAATACAAATTTATAAATTTTATAATTGGTAATCCTTATATTCACATGATATTCTCTTTCTTTTTATAATTTTTTTCAAAATTGTGTTTTTCCCATTAAACATTGTAAAATAATCAAAAATTTTACCTAATGAAGTAAACTCTATAAACATATAAAAAAATATATACTTTTACAATCTTACACCTCAAGAATCCATTAAACTAATGAGAACATCAAGCAATGCAAAAAGTTGAAAGTAGTAAGAGAGAATATTAATAAATATTAAAGATGAAAATGAAAACTCTCATTTTAAAAATGATGATGACTTTGAAGTAATCGAAAATAGAAAGAAAAAAAAAAGAAGAAACAAAACTTAAATATAATTTGAGGAATTTTTCATAAAAATGAAATAATTAGGTAGTTGTGAACTTATAAATATTAAATATGAAAATGAAAATGAAAGCTCTCTTTTTAGATAAAATAATGGCTTTAAAGAAATAGAAGGTGGAGAAAGAAGAAATGTAAAACATAAATGTAATATAAGAAGATTTTTATGAAAATAAAATAAATAGGTAGTTATAAATTCTAATAATAGATAAAAAATTAAAATTAAATTTTTATTGAGAATTAATTTATTATTGTAAGGATAATTTTTTTTATTTCATAATTTATCTTTCAAGTGAAGAAAAAATTATAGATGAATTTTTATTTAAAAAATGATAAATTAATATATGGTAAATTATGAAAATGATATTTATTATAATAAAAAATATTATAACTAATATTTAATATATAGATATCCAAGAATATGTCTTGTTATCGTATCTAATTATCCTATAGAAAAAACAATTTTGAGCTAAATATTCCTGGCAGGAAACATGCTTAGCAGATAACGAAAACGCCATCTCAACGGCAGCTAAATTTTTTATTCCAAAATCCTAATTACTTTGGCTTAAGGTCCTTTTCATAGAGACGTCACCCATAGCTGGAAATTAAGCAAACTTCTCAACCTCTCCACTGAATTTGTTTATTAATTAATCTTTTCTTCCAATTAAAATAAATAAATGGTGGATCAATTAAAGTCCGTATCAGAGTTGCTATCCCCTACAATACTCTAAATTTTTCTCGGATTCAAATGTAATTTATCAGTTTATTTTACCTCTTGAATTTTTAGTCCAAAAATAATCGGATTAGTTCATAATCGGTCCATTCAAGTTTGACAATCCAACGATCATTAAATCCCATTACTTAATTAATTAATTTATGCAAATCCGAATGTCTTTCTAACTTATTTGTGGTGGTGCGTTGAATTCTTATTATATTAAAAAGTAGTAACAATTTGAATAAGTTCAATCCAAACTCAATCTAAATAATAATTATGTCGCATCGAATCAACTTATTTATTGCATGTATTAAGATGGAATAATTCATTTAATCCATTTAATAATTCTAATTAACAAAAGTTACATTATAAATTCATTTATCAAATCTAACTATTTATTATTATTTGTTATTAAAAATATTTTTTATCATTAATTGAATAATTATTAAAGTTTTATTATGATTTTACTATAATATAAAGTTTATCTTTTTAATATATATAATCATTTATAAGTTAGTTATTAATTATTTTTAAATAATTTTATTAAAATATTAATATAAATTCATAAACGAATTGATATATTTATTCATTTGATTTCGAACTAAGCCTAACATAATTTATTTATTATTTATATACAATCTAATATGTTTATAATTTGAATTCGTATAACTTCAACTGGAACTCATACAAATACTTTGTATTTGTACCTCAACTTCATGCAGTCAATTTTACTGTTCTTTCTCATAAAATTATTAATTTAACCATTAGAGGATTTACGGCGGAAGTCCGCATTCTATCCTCCAAAAATATTTTAATGTCCTGTGGATCCCGAAAGGCGGGATCGAGCCTTCATAAATCGAAAATTGTCACTTTCACTTATCAATAGCCTTATTCAAGAAATAAGTTTTTTTCCATCTAATTTGTTCATTTCGGAGTTGTTATAACATATAAATCTTATATAGAAAATTTTGACCAGATTTAAACTACAATAAATATATAATCAACCAGTTAAAACTTTTTTGACATTTGAAAGACACATTTTACATTAATTTTAAATGTTGTTGATGAAATGGTAACTAATTTCAAAACAATATAAAATTAACGTGATAATAAATTGATTATAAAGCAAATTTTGTTAAAATTTTATTTCATAAAAAATAATGATATAAATTTATTTATTTTTATTTATATCAGTGTCAGTCAATCCCTACTTCAAACAAATTGTTTTAATTAATTAGTTTCCTCAACTTGAAAATTACTGCAAAAGCTTTTCTCAGTTTTACTAATTCTCGTTAATTCCCACGCGGTTTCCAACAGCTGGAGACCAATTTTGCGGCCGCAAGATTTTTCGATTCACACTGAAGAAGAGACAAATTAATGGAAATTAGAATCTATAGAAAACTCATTAACTCCGAGATGCTACCTCTACAATTTATATTATAATATTGTAATGCCTATTGTTAAGCGTTTAATCGTAAATTCGAGTTGTTCTTGTTCACTAAATGCTAACTGCTCTAGTTTAGATGGATGCAGAGTTTTTCGATGTAATTTCACATGTAAATTGTGAAAAAGAACATTGTTTTTGGCTCATGGGTTGGATCCAACTTTAGACATATCATTTGGTGGGGTGGATTAATCTTGATCTACATTGACGTAAGTACTATTAATTGCTAAAAGAAATATTAATTATATTTTTACATAATTTGAACATTAATTCAGTCCTAACCCATTAGTGGAATAATTAATTCCACATTACCTAAGGTTCAAAATTGTGGTCCGCAACTGCTGTTATTGTACTTCATTTATGACCTTCCATAATTTCGTATTACAATAATCTTATTTTCTCATTTTGTGATTTTACTAATCACAATAAAATTATAATTGAAATTATAATTTAGAACCGTGATTAATTTTGAATCCAGTACCTTTTGTGTATATTAATACTAGCCAAGTAGCACACTCCGCGTTGGATTTATGCATTTGGTGAAAATTATATCCCCCGGATTCTATGAAATAAGGAAAGAAGCATAGGAAACACCAGCTGGTGTTTTTACTTCCTACATGCTTAGAGATAAAACGGTTCTCCTCGTAAGATAGTTAAAGGGTGAACTGATCAGAGTAAATCATAATTTTTTTAAAGGAAATATTGCTTGTTTGACAGAGTTCAAGGATGTTCGGTTCAGGGGTAGAATTTGACAGAGTGATACAGCCATATAGGGTTGAAGTTCTTGCATAAAAAGGTTTCTGCTTCCCTTGGTTTTGGAAAAATATGTTATGTGGTTGAGGACAGAAGTATCAAATTCAGCTGAAAAATCAGTCCTGAAACCAGGAAGTTCTCAGAAAAATTCTTCAGCTTGAAACAGTATAACTTAGATTGAAGAGCCTACAAAGAACAAACATAGAAATGGAAGGAAATGGTTTTTCTGGATTATACAAGAGTACAAGCGAAGAGTTGTTTCTGAAAGCCATGATGGAGAGCCCTATTGGAATGCCAGCAGCACCAACAATGGAGATGCTGGGTTTCAGAGCTGTTTCCCAAAGCTTTCGGACAGACAGTGAGGAGCTTTTCAAACGCTGGCTCACAAATGGAGATCAGGCATGCCACTTTGTGAAACAATAGTTCTTATGTAAATAAGTTAGTTGTCTTTTTGCTCTAAATCAGATCAAAGCTGAAAATTTTTCGGAGATTCTGCTGGTTTGCTTGACATGAGTCTTTTCATTCTAAAATTCTGGAAAATGAAAATCTTGAATTTTATAAGATGAATTTGGGATATTCATGGATTTATATTGGTTGACTATGCTCAGGAAACCAGAAAGTGAGAATCTGGTGCCATAATACCAGTCTCCTTGCACTCGGTTCTTTGTACAGAAACCAAAGCCTCATGTTTTCAAATTTTCGTTTTGGCAAAATTCCGATTACTGAGAGTGAAAGAACAATTCTTACTACATGAGAAGAGATTGAATCATTTCGAAGATGAAATTCTTCTAAAAAACTCAGATTCATCGAGACGTCCAAATTTTACAGAAAGAATCAAACTTTCTCAGGAGTTTTTGAAGTTGCTCGTAAAAACGGATTGTAAAAACAGTTGCAGACCCAGAAAGAAAATAGAAGAATAATAGGAAAATATAATCTGCAAGCTTAAAGCTTAGTTAATAGTCACTTCCACTTCAACAGTTGAAATTTTACCATTTAATGTTAAGATACTTCTCACCTTTTTGTTTTTCTTTGCCTATATCGGAATTGCATTTCCTTTTAATCTGAGTGTCTTTTTTTTTTTTTCCCTCCTGATCAGGGTTACAATTCATCAAGCATAGGACAGTATAGTCGATTATCAAAGAGGTGAGTATGTTAATCTGTCTTTAACTTTCTTTATATGTTTATTTTCTGGTTAATTTCTTATTTTGACCTCACTATTCTTCTCAAATGCAGAATCTCCACTGAAATTGCTAATTTCTCGAATCAGCAGCATGTTGGTATACTTTCCGAGGGAAAAGGAAATGAGAAATTTTATACACAAAATAATCCTATGGTCAATGACATTATTCCAAGTGATTTTACCCAACTTCCTATCAGGTTATTGCTGCAATCTTCCTCTAAGAGCTATACATATTATTTTTTGCAAATATCTTTAATTTGATGGTTTGTAGACCTCTATTATAGAATTTCTTGCAGATTCCAGATTTTCTTCTGTTGAAAATTTTTTGGCACAAACACAGTTATGCCTTTAATTAAGAAAGTAATCCTAAATAATAAGATTGAATTTGCTGTCAATTTTCGTCAGAGATCCTGTTGATAGAGATGTGCAAGCTAGTAGTAACTTATTCCTGGCCAAGGTTTGTTGGCATCAAACTCTTTTTTGAAACCTCAGTTCAATAAATCTTCATATTTATTTGATGTCTCTATACTAATGCAGGCCTGGTTTCTTAGCGATCAACGGATGACAAGAAGCCGATCCTCTGAATTGCGGTATTATTGCTGTCTTGTTTATTATCCTCACAATCACTTGCACAAAGATGCACTTAAATTGATAATCTTACTTTATTATATGCCAGTTTCTAGAGATAGTTTCATCACATTGCACCTTATGGATGAAATGGTTGGTTTCTGTAGCACTATTTGATATGCTTCCATTTCAGGCGGAGGTATGCTGAAATGCAAACTGCTCAGGCAACACAAGGGATGGAATCTGCATACATGGCTCCTCAGAATGGCGTTGACGTGTCGAACCAAGAAGTTTCGAATTTGAATGGTTTTGATAGCATTCCCTGGTGTGAGATTCCCAACCAAAAGGGTTCATTTATGTCTCCATCCAACTCATCTTCATCTACCTTCAACACGCGTCAAATGGGAGATGCAGATAAAGTTTCATCTTGTGTAAGTATGCTAAAAGGTACACTAGAACGAAAAAGACTTAGCGGCCAGTTTGAGAAAGTTTCTGCAGAAGATTGCTCAAATGGTCTGTTTGTTGCTCAAGAAGCTTTTTTCAAAAGTAATTTCCTTGAGGGACAAGAAAACTCGAGTCATGAAAAGTTAAATAATTTTCAAGGAGCGTGTGCTGGTCAAGTTAAGGATCCAGGTGTCCTACAAACACTTGTAGGATCCGTAAAGCTTGATTTGGATGGTTTTGGGAATCAGGTAAATCCGATATATTTGAGATCAAATTCCCGGGAGCCTTCTCAAAGTGAATCTTCTGCTGCTGCACCGGTAGTCTCCTCTGGGTTAGATGCATGTGAGGGTCCAAGCAATTCAAGTCAAAATCTCTGTGAAAGTTCATGGAAACAAGTGGGAACAAGTTCCGAAAATAATAAAGTCAAAGGTATGATCTCAAACTTGCACCAGTTAAATTAAGCAATTTTCTTGCTGCTAATGGCTACTGATCATTGTCCATAAGCTCTGTTTACTTTGGAAAACAGAGGAAAAGATGTTTCTCTCCAAATTGAATGATTGGAGCTATTTATTTGGTGAACCAATCTCTGAACTATGAAACATGTTGGCAGTTTGTTTGAAAACCAATTCAACCATATTTATATCTGGTTTCTTAAATGGACAATTCGGCATTAGTGTATCACTCTATGCTGGAACACAGCCGAATTTTTGTCTCTTCACTGTTTCATTTCAAACCAGTTTACTTAGTTCACAAGACTACAATATTGTTTTTGTGGTACTGCAGGTTTCAGAGAACAGATAATGGACAACCTAAAAGATGATAGGAAGGTATTAGCCACTCTTTTGACAAACAGGAGCTTCTTCTCTCTAAATTTACAAAGTCACCATGTGGATTTTAGCTTGTTTATAATTTTTTTCTATTATTTATCTGCCTAAATTGTGCAGAAGAGAAGTCTTGAAAGATATGGATCTGTAACATCATCAGCTGTTTCAGGTATCCAACTATTTCTAAACAGAATTTGCTTCATTGTTTGAACTGTGTTTACTTTCATATTCTCATTCTGCATGGTTTGATTGATATTAGTGGCATATCAAAATTTTTGCATCATAGAAAAAGTGGCTTGTAATTATGGTTCTCTAACCAAAAAAAAAAAAAATTGTGCAGAAGATAAAGGAGATGCCACAAAGAAGCGTAGGGTGGAGCGCTCACGGAAGTATGTAAAGCTATCTATATAGATAGAGAATATTTATTCCCATATTATGCAGTGTTGAACCTATACTAAAGATCCTTGTTCTCTTCTTATCGGATACTGTAATTAAAAACTGTTCTTTCATTGAATATTCTCAAGTTCATATTTCTAATAAGTCCCTCAAGCATATGTTCTTCCTGGTAATAGATAATATTTGTATTATGTATCTTGTATAGTTTGTGTGTGTGCGTGTGTGCGCGTGTGATCCTTGCTTGTGAAAGTTATCTTTGAAGGCTGCAATTTGCGTGACATTTTGAAGCCTGCATTTATGTTGAACTGATTGTGATGCAGAATGGCAGAGGCTAAAGAAAGGAATTTAACACCATCAGTTCCTACTGACATGCAAGCTGTCTTAAAGCGATGTGAAACTCTCGAGAAGGAAGTTCGATCTCTAAAACTTAATCTGTCTTTCATGAATAGGTAATGACTGAAAACAAAGATCAAATGACAAATACACAGCATTCAATTCACAGAATCCTCTGAAATTTATATTTTTTGTTTTGCTCATTTTCTCTGATCTGTGTGTGTTAATATACAAGAAGTGACTAATGCTATATTCAACAATTTTCTCTCACAAACTGTCACAGCATTATTCATTTGGTGAAGTCTAATTTCAACTAACCTCACTTATTCACTGCTTCACTTGTTCAAATTCCTCCAAATTGTGCAAATGAGTACACCAGCACCTAAGTGCATGAGAAATTCTTGGTTAAACTCAGTATTCACAAGTTCTGTAGATTTATTATTGTGAGAGAAAGAACATTAATGATTTTTTATGTAATTTTTGGCTTCCTAGTCTCACTAATAATTTCTCCTTAGTGCACGCATCATTTTTCCTCTGCATACTAGCTGAAGATAAACAAACTTACGAAGCTAGCCATAAACCAAGAAATTCCATGGCATAGGATCAAAATATCTTGGTTTACAGGTCACTAGGCAGTGAGGCAGACTTAATAATCCTTGATATATGCTTCATCGGTGGCCTGATAAGAAGTCAAAAGGAGTTTGTATAGGGCTTACTATCTGATTGGATACTAAGAGAAGGCCATACAGAAAAGATAGAGTTTTGCCACTCCCCCTCTCTCACTTATCCTTTCATAAGCAATTAGGACTCAAAGCGTACCCAGTTGCATTTATGGAGAGGAGAGGGATTGGAAGTGAGAGTTGGAGAGTGGGAGGAGATATATTTGAAGATATATACTAGATGAGATTTGTTTGACAAAATCCAGATTATGAATTAGTTTGGATATCATAAAAGATTGAATACTGCTGACTACTCTCTAACTCTTTTGCCTGTGACTGAGTAGTAATCTCTAGAAGCATACCCCTATCATTGGTTTTCTCTAATAACTTGCATTTGCATTAGGGTCAGACATTCTTAAGAGAATTTGAGGTACAATATGATGAAAAATCATTGTAAAATCCAAATCAAGCAGTTTTTTTTTTTTTAATTTTAGAGCCTGTTTATTGTATAAGTAATCCACAATGTGGTGGGATACAAGGGAAACATTTGGTCTTTTATCTTTATAAACATATTTTTATGGCAAAGCTACTTCCATTCCTATTTGTTTACAATTCTTCTCGTAGCTACACACATGATACAATCTGGATAAAACATGTCTTGCGGCCTTTTCAATCAAAGTTGTGTTATTTATGCGACTGTGGATGATCGGAAATGAGAATAGCATTTTCAGTACAAAGATTAGGGACCTCAGACTTACCATCCAAGCCATATAATATTCTTGAATTCCTACTTAACTTGATTGTCCTAGAAGGTTATGCATTTAAAGTCATGTACTATGTATTTTCAGGAAGGACTCTGAACAAACAAAGCAGATAGAAGAGCTTCAGAAGCAAAATGAGGAATTGGCTGACGAAAAGGAGCGTCTTCTAGAAGAGATCGAAAGGATTCTATCCCACCCTGCTGCCAAGATCTAATCTTTTGTTTTTCTACTGTTGGCCTTTTCCATCTCACTTCAGACACAATGTGGTAGGCTCAGACAAGCTAAGGCAACATAAACTGACAGTTATAATTCTTATTTGTGATATTGGAAGCACAGACTAGGGTAACTCGAGTAAATTGAAAGAAAATCTTCTCACTAGAATCTGTATTTATCTGAATGTTTGTGAAAAAGACTTAGAGATATCATATTCAATGGGATTGTAACTTCTAAGAAATGTGCAAATGCAAGTATTAAGCTAACTCTGAAGCATATATATTATCATGGATAGCATGGCCTTCAGATTCCAAGCTTCCATTTTTAATCTTCTTGAAACAACATAAGCCTGAATTCTATCAACTTCTGTAACTCTTGAAAGTATCTGACTGTGTTCCACATTTTAAAGCATCTGGTGCATGACTTTAAACCCAATAAATTACGGCGCATGTGCTATTTATCTCATATTTCAAATTATCATAACTTCTTGATTCAATTTCCCAGAATTCTAAACAACTTGCTTAATTACCATCTTCATTTCAATCAATCATCGTGCTTTGATAAATTTTTATAGACAGGTTGCCCCCCACAACCAATGTTTTTTATGATTTCAACTGTGTTTGACATCATTCTCACTTAAGAGAAATAACAATCACCAAAGAGGGCTGAAAGTAAATAATTTCAATCATCAACGGGCGTTGAGAGTAATTAAAATTGAAAAATTTTTGTTCTGTTTAATTTTCTTACGAAATTTAAGTAAATTTATAGTTTCCAATATAAACTCAAAAATTAATTATAGTTTCCAGGTTATATAAGTCATACATTAAAAACATTGTTTGGATTCATATTGAATATGATTTTCTCATAAAACCTGAAATATTGTAACTCTAATATTTCCCTTTAGCTTGATGGAATATCGTTGCTCCAATTATAACTTGTTCAACTTTAACTTGTGTAATTAATCTCACAAAATAAAAGAAAGCTAAAAGTCAGCTTTACTATCCATACATTAGTTTTGTGAAACCCATACTCATTTCAATTTTCAAGACACTAAAACCTACATGAGTTAACATGTGACTCCTTTCATTGTATAAAGTAAAAACATACATTAGAGTTTAAAAAGCTTTCTACATGGATGGCCCCATTTTTAACAACATTGCACCATATGTGCAGATCACAAAGGGCTAATTGTGCAAATAGCAATTTTCATTTGACTCAAACTTGTAATCAAACCATCACGACTTACTTCCAAAGTTCAGTCATTTTCTTCCAGTAATAGCAGTAATACTTCATTGAATACTAATAATGCTGATTTAGTACCCCAATTGAACTATACAGTGACTTCTTTCTCAACCCGCAAGATTTACACGACATTAATGTATCACAGGACAAGAATGCTACATAGTGCAGTTACAACACTGCATAAGGAAAAAAAAATGACAGCGCGCTTCACAAAAATATGTGCTTTGCTTTAAGAACTCTGAAAATATCCATGAGACCAAGCATTTTCCCATATTGAATAGTCAACCAAGCCACAAAAGAGAAGTATGCCAAAAATAAACAGACACGCCTGATAAGAACAGTATTGATCGATCGAGGAAACACCCAAGTCACACATAATCGATTTAATGCAGATAGCAGATGCTGTAGGAACCTAAGAAAGGTTAAGGATATCAAAGAAGTCGAAAACCCAGTAATAACTCCTGCTATCGTTTCCCACTTCCAATAACTGGCCCTTCCCTTGTTTGAAAGCCAGGAATTTACCAACTCCAAGGTCCTGATAGGAAAGAGATCCATACACAATACAATCAATAATAAGATAAAGATACCAAGTTTAAGTGACATGCCATTCAAACATGTTCATTTAGTAGCTAGTGACACAACAACCATCTTGTTGATACAAAAATCCCTGTTAAAATCCGACATATTAAGAGAGAACTTCAGAAACTGAAAAAATATATAAATAAATAAATAAATAAATATGTATTTCCAGTTTTATACAGCATGTTTTTCAACTAAGAGTTAGAGGAAGTTTAATTTACATTCCACCTGAGGAAACCCATCCTTCAATGGGAAATATAAACTTAGATAACCCAAGTGATTAAGATCAGCTGGGCTCTTCAGACTGTCCTTCAAAATAATAGGTTAAAAATTTAAACCAATTCCCACCACCCAACATTATCTATGACATTATATTCATAGCAAATAAGCAACTGAATAGTTACTTGGTTTGGGAATGATAATGTAAAATACTCACAGAGTGGAATACTCTCTAATCTTTTCAAGAGCAGATGGCTCATCTGCCTGGCAATTAAAGAAATCATCTTGATATAAACGCACTTTGGGGATGCCTGATATGTACCAGCAGTTATAAGTCTTGTTGACCTAAAAAGAGGAGGAAGGAAAAAAATTATATCCTAACCACTAAGACCGGATAACAAAATTAACAACTACTATTTACTAGCCATCAGTATAAATGACATGAGTAGGAAATATGCACGTATTCGACTTAGTTCAACATAAGTATACATAATGTTTGACACCACTACTTTTGACCTCTACCTTGAATTTGTATTGGTTCAACCATGCAGCACCAAAATTAGGCCTGCAATAATGAGGAAGGGCCTCATTTGGGGCCTCCGCATATGCAAAGAGGGTCTGACCCGAGAACTGCTCTGTATATTCTACCTGAAATGGGTTAAAAATATAAAATTATATTGCAAGTTGTAACCATAACAATCCCAATAAATGTAAACTATTATATGCTTTCTAATTATTATAAAATCATCAGATTAAAGGACATGAGCAAGTGATGTAAACAAAGACACACACACACACATGCACATATAATGGCTGGTCATTACAGTGGAGTGTTATAGAGATAGAAAATATAACTCAATTCACGAGCAAATGCAATGTTTGGTTCTGTATCAAAGGGCAAAAGCTTACAAACCAGGAAAACTCTAAACAAATATTATCCAGTAAAAACTGAGTTTAGTTATCATAACCTTGAATACTGAAGTCCAATAGTAATCATAATGGCAGCGATATTTGCTTCTTTCAAAAGGATGGAACATGTGGTTTGATTTAGAATTTAACAATCCGACCTCACAAATCTTAGATGATCTAATATCAACACCTGTAAAAGAATAATAACAGTTTATTTGGCAAGATTAAAAGTAAAATTATGCTAACAGCTACAATGCTTAAATTTTAGCAGTAAAAAACCATACAATCACACCAAGATCATGACAAAAAGTCTTAATCAAACCCATAATTGCATTATAGAGAGAGAGAAATAAGTGATATAGAAGTATCACTTCATAGGTTCAAGTTCTGCTGCTTACTTTGACAGAGATTTATTGCATTCTTAACAAGCAATTTTCTTCAGAATATAAAAATTAATTATATTCTTCTGCAGAAAAGATGATGTACTTCAAAGTCTTAAACTTAGTTGAGTCCATGGATACTGTCCTCTAATTTGACATTAATAACTCTAAACCCCACTATACTTTTGACCAAAATAACACCTGAATCTTAATATCTTCACCTTGCAAAACTTCTTTTGGTATTAAAAAAAAAAAATAGCAAACCACTAAGATACCCACACATCCTCCCAAGTTTGATCTCAGGCCACTGAACGAAAAAAGGCCCAAAATCTCATTAAATGCCACTACGCCACTCACTAACGGTGATGGCAAAATAATATTTCAAAGAAAAGAAATATATTTCCAACTCATAAAACTGTTGCCAACAATATTTCACATTCTGCAGTTTGAAGCCCACAATAAGTTATGATTATCAACCATCAAGTAACAGTTTCTTTGCCATAGAAGTTCTATGATCCAAAAATTTGTTGGAGTTTCTTTAAAATGAGGCTCCTTCCTATATATGCAGCATATGAAAAAAAATCTACATTATATATCATATTCTGCATAAAGCAGGCAACGCATTTTTCACTCAATTTTGTAAATTTGATAAAAACACTTTTGAACCAGAAAAAGTAACGAAGCAGCATGAGCTACTCTGGTTTTAAAAACAGTCACGAAGTCAGATCTGCAAAATAAGTCCTTTAATCATGTCCCTCAAACAACAACAACAACAATTAAGCCCTATCCCATTACAAGGTGAGTCAACTCCCTCAATTTGCACTTAATGAAAAGTGGTTAGATACTTCTCTCGCCACTTGATCTCGTCCTGAGTTATCTTTGCCATTGCATGTTTCCCTCCTCCTCTTTTCAATTTTTGTTTGCAAATTTGCAATAATCCTACCCACATACGGAAACAATTATAAGCCTAGATGTCAACATACATTTGTATTTCAATTAGCACAGGTTTCATTTTTCCACTCTATTTGGAACGGATAACCAATTGACATGGAAATTCTAATATTATTACTACCTAAACGAAGCAATCCGAACATAGAAAGCCCAATCCTTAACGATCCGAACATTGCAACAGAGCCCAATTCCTCAAGAGGAAATTAGTACATCATGTTCTATAACTAACAGTTTACGAGAAAGTTATAATTTATATAATGGAAACAATCACTGGCTCAATAATATGCATTGTTAGCACTAAAATCACAACAGACGATAGGCGGCCCTAAGCTTTTTAAACCTCCCCGAAAGATTTTCTGAGCACAGTTCTGGGGGAAAAAAAATCCAATTCTCAAGTGATTCCACAATACATAGTGGTTTCTGTCTTTCACTCTCTCTAGCTCAGGAACAGTAAAAACCAAAGCAGACAAATAGGTCCAGTACACTTCTCAATCAAATGGAGCTAAAAAATCACTGAGTATAAAGGAAAGGAAGGGCAAGAAATGAAAAACTTACCGGTAGATACGATCTTGCACTGGGATGGTAGAGATATCGGGTTCGTAAATGATAAATCAGCGACCATAACAAGTACAAAACCAACCAGAAATAGTACCATAAAGAAGAAACTGATGGGCAATAGAATCCCAATCATCAACCGGAGTAATACATATGGGAAACCCTTCTTCTTTGTTGGTTCGGAGGCTTCCTGAGTCTGATAGGGATCCATAAATCTAAGAAGGTTCAGGCCTCTGATTAAGAATTAATCGACGAAGGATCTTCCCAGTAACTCGCCGGCCACCGGAACCATTTATCCGGTGATCGGTGATAGAAGTATCTGACGGAGAATTTATAGAGCAATCGGTTTTGATTTTAGTGAGATGATACTCACCAGGCAGAGGCAGAGAAGAAACTTTGACAGGAACCGGAGTTAGGCTTTGTCATAGTCAAGCCAATTTCGAGCGTATTAGTTTCAAGTCATAATTATCGTCTACATTTTATGATTTTTTTTTACGGGTAAAATATTTCAGTTTGTACTTAAAAACTTGGGCAAATTAATCCACACTGCCAAAGTTAAAACTTATTACATTAAGGCCCTTTTATTAGGGAAATGCCCTGAGCCTCCTTTGACTAACAAAACCAAACACGGATTGAGGGGAAATTTTGTTTCCTAAAATGCCCTCACTCCTTTGTCTCCGCTGATTTAGAAAAACACAATTTTCCATTTTGCTTTCTATTATCTACTTAAACCATTTCAAACAACTAGCAAATGCAACTTCTCTTTTATTCCATTGACAATTCCTCATTTTTCTCTATACATTGATTGCTTGTGAGTGTGCTCATGAAGAAATGGCTTTCTCATCCATGAAGGTAACTTTTTTTTTTCAACTTCTACTTTAGTTTATATAAAGTTCTCATTTTAAATATTTTTGCAAAGATTGCATGTGGGTTTTAGGTTTTGTTTTGATTGAGAGTACATTGTAGTGTTAAAAAACTACTTTCTTTCTAATTTTTATGTTATTTTTATTTTTGAATGAGGAATAAACTAGGTTTACACTAACATTAAGCAAGAAAATAGTGTGGTTAAAGGATTATGTGATCGCTTAATTGTATTTGATCAATTTCGCCTTATTTTGCACTACGATTTTCTAGTAAGATGTTAGGGTTTCTATTGTGATCAAGTTATGATGATGTTTTTTAGTTATAAGGCAAGTGATTAGGCAAAGACATGGTTTTATGCTTTGAGCAAGAAACAAATTGGTTTTTTTTTAAAAGAATTTTTCATAGTTTTCCCCAAATTTACTGGTTGGTTTAGGGATTTTGTGTGGTGTTCTAGTTTTAATCATGTTTTTAAGTTTGATTTTAGTATTGATAAGGGAAAATGTGAAGTTCTTCCATTTTAAGAAAGAAAAGAAATGCCTTTTTGTTAAAAATTCTACATTATTATCTATAGTTTATTTCTCAATTTATTGGTTTTGTACTCCCAATATTAGTTAACATTTAACGGTATCTTTTTAGAGCAGAAATATAGTACTTCTTAAGTTTTTTTAACACGAGATTACACTATGGTGATGAAATAATTATAGTGCCAAATATTGATCAGGGTAGATACTTTTACTTAGAGTTATTAGATAATATGTCGAATTAGATACCAAAAGGTAATAAAGAAGTGGAACTATTAATTAATCTACATTATAGTGTACATGGTGAGACTAACTTGAAGCTAATTAGCTCAAATCATAATGTGCTTAAGATGCTTAAGTTGAATGATATGGCAATAGAAGTAAATATTTATGTTAAATTAACTCTTATTGATGCATTGGTTATAGAACCCTCATAACTAACTCAAGTTACCCCTAATGAAAAAAGTATGCATGCTAAAACATTTAATGCTGGTAAAAATGTGCATAATAATCTCATGTGCATGCTGATGAAAATCTAAATGCTTACAATATTGATGTGGAATATAATGTGTGCATGGATAATGATGTAATTATGATGGGTACTAGGGGAGAGGAAGAAGATATGAATGACAAGGAAAGTGTTTTGATTAGTAACTCAAACTATAAGTAAGGTAAAAGGATTGAAAGAAACAATGGCAGTAATGATGATAACAAGAAAGATTAAATAATGATGTTTTAGTAACTTTAAGGAATAAATTAATGAGATAGGGTTGCATGGTAATGGTATTCAAACTTAAAGGAAGTTTATATTGATAAAAGTATAAATGGTAGGTCGTTTGTGAGAAGCCAAATAAGAAGGTTAAGTTAGAAAGTGAGTTGTTGTTTATTGATTTGCATCATTTTAAAGAAGTGCTTTGGAACTTTATAATACAATAAGGTTTTAAGATAATAAAGGTGAAAAATGAGAAGCCTTGGTTAATTATCTTGTATTTTGTACATGGTTGCATTTGATGTATATATGCTTTTCTTACTCCTATTAAAATGACCTATAAGATCAAAGCATACACTCAATAACATATTTGTATTAAAGTTAAAAAGAACTCCAATGCAAATTCTACATGGATTACCAAAAAACTACAACAGAAGCTATATGCTAATCAAAACATGAGTTATGCAAATATAAAAGAAGAGCCAAGATAAAAGCATAGAATTGAAGTGCATCCAATGCAACTATATAGAGCCAATGGTAAATGGAGATAAAACGAGTTATTATACAAAATCTTATAGCAACATACCTCCATGGTTTAATCTTATGAAAAAATTTATTCCAAGTTGTGTAACTGAGATGTAATTTGATAGGCCTTAGATATATACCAACCTAATGTTTAAAAGGCTTTTCCTTTATCTTAATGCCATAAAGAAAGGGTTTGTAAGAGGATGTGACCTTAGTTTGACATTAATGGTTGTTATCTGAAAAGGCTATTCAAGGGATTTTATTATCTATTTTAGCCTTTAATGGGAACAAATGGATGTTTCTTCTTGCTATAATTGTTACCCTTAAGATTTTATGTAATGAGTTTTGATAATGACAAATGAATATTACAATAACATTGTATGTATTATACTAAAAGTGATATATGTTAATAGACATATTATGTTATGATTGGTGCATATATATGATATGATGATTATACTTATTCTTTTATATGCGTGTCTTATACTTGCTCTTGTCTTATGCAATAGAATTGCATGTCTTTATACCAAAATATTATAAATTCTTAAATAGACATATTAGATTATGGTTACAATGTAAATACTTGGTTATATGCTAAAAGAATGATATTTTATACAAGCATTATTAAGCATGTGATTGATCAAGATATATGATATAGTGATTATGGATGTTCTTATGCTAATTTGTTTTATATGAGAATCATGCATCAATATCTTGATATATTATATTGAACTAACTATATGGTTTGCAAAGTTTATAAACTTATATATAGGAAAGTCCGAGATGAAGAAAAGTGAGCATTGAAGTAAGGAAATGAAAAATCATATTGTGCTTGACTTTAAAACAAGGAAGAAAAACAAGAAAGGAGATGTAATCTAAGTATTGAAAGTTAAGAATATTAAAGTGTTTGAAAGTTTGGAAGCATTAAGAAAAGCCAAGAAATTTCATTAGTATAATATTTTCATTTTAGACTTAGACTTTCTTATAAAATAGAATTTTTCATAATATAGAGTTCAAACATATTTTCATAATCTTACCTTGATCAAAATATTTTAAAAATGTAGCCTATAATCATATTTTTACAAGATAGCCTATGAGAACATTTCAAAAATAAATGAGATATGAGGTTTTAGAGAATGTTTGATAATTAGCTGATAGTTATAGTTATTAACTAATTCAATTAACCGTTAGCTGATGGCTAATTAAATTAAATGATTTAACCAGCTGATTACATTAATTATTTAAATAAAAGTATTTGATAAAATCAGTTGTTCATGATTAGCTATTTGTATATAAAATGACATATAAGAATATAAGTATATTTTATAAATTATTTAAATTTTTTTTTCAATATTTTAAATTTTATATTTAGTAGATTAAATTTTTTTATAAATAATATGCCATTTTAATTTATTATATATTAAATATTTTTTAATATTAAATTAATATAATTTTTATAGTAATTAAATTTATTAATAAAAATTAATAACTATAATTATAATTTACCTATGTATATTATTAAAAGGTTGTGGGGAGAGGGGTAATAGTACTAAGGAAAACGCATAAAAATGCTATGGTATTTTACTGGAAAAAAAAAAGAAAACGCAATGCAAGAAAATGTAGCAGTATCTTTACCAAAATAAAAATAAAAATGTAATGCATAAAAATACAGCAGTACCAAAAAAAGAAAAGGAAAACACAACGCAAGAAACGCAACAGTAACTAAGGGTAATTGTATCTTCTATTATAATAGTAAGTGAGCAGCTAAAAGAAAACGCTGCAAATAGCAACATTTTCAAATTCAGCTATTATGAGCAAAAAGCTGTTTTAAGCAATTGCTCACCAAACAATTGATTTGGTAAATTTAATTAATCAATGAGTCAATTGGTGATCAAACAGCTAAAAGCTATCCTAACAACTGTTTACTAAATAAGTCCTTAATATTTTTAATATCGACCTTTGATTATTCTTTTAATCATATCTTATAAAATACTTATGATTTGATTATCAAACCTTTTTCATATGAAATTAGACTTAAAGAGATTTCTATAGACATATCATTTGCTTAAAATGATTAATATATAAAAGAGATATAATTTTTCCAAATTGAGTTTAGAAATCAGTTTTCTATAATTTGGTCTTTTCTGACCTTTACTCATTGCTTTGATTGTATCTTGAAAACTACAAATGATATGAGCATAAAATTATTTTTATGTGAAAATAAACTTAAAAAGCTTTCCATGCACAGGTCATTTGTTTAAAATGATCAATATATGAAAGAGTTATGAATTTTACAACTTAAGTCTCAAAATTAGATTTTTACAAATTCACTATTTTTTACCTTTGCTCATTATTTTAAACATATATAAAAAATTACATTATAGATAAGCATGAAACTAGTTCCATTTTAAAGTAGACTCAAATAACTTTCTAATAATAAGTTATTTGCTCAAAACGGATTTAAAATGAAGAAATTATGACCTTCTAAATTTAAGTCTACAATTTTGTCTAAGTAAATTTATTTACTAATCGATTCTGGATATCTAGAGAATACTCTGAACATCTTAAATTGATTCACGAATCAATTTTAACTACCCTAGTGCATAAATAATGGCTAGTTTTCATTTCTAACAATTCTAAACAATTATAATACTTCATGGACTTCCTATATAAGTTAAGAAATATCAATTACAATCAAGAGAGAGTCCTAAACCTCAACATTTAATATTATTTCACATCCTCTTTTATCAAATCATGATTTAAGCTCTAGTTTATAAAATTCTTCTATTTCAAGTGTTTCATTTGTTTCATCCACTTTTTAAGAGAATTTATATGAATTAATTTTCATCTTGTATCACTTTAAAATTGCAAAGAGTGAGGTATCCTTTGGAAAATTATAGAGAGGGTGAGGTATCCCTTGTGAAAGAAAATTTTGCTTAAAGAAGAGCAAAAGGATCGTAAGGCTTCTTCAAGTATCAATTGAAACTTGAAGGGATAATGGATTGATACACAAGCTTAGAAAGCTTGGAGAGTGGATGTATACCTTGCTGAAGATATCCAAAGGAGGAATCACTATAAATTCTTATGTTTAATCTCTTTACCTTATCTTTTTATTTCTCTGCATTATACTCTATTTTGTTACTATCATTTGCTAATATATTGTGCTATAATGCTTATGTTTTTACTTAGACATTTGAATGATTAAAAGAGAAATTCATCTCTATTCTGCTATTGTTGTTTGCTGAGATATTGTGTTGTATGCTCTATTCTTATTTTTTATAATTGTTAAATACATTATGCTTCAATATTGATCTTGATCTTTAAATGATTAAATGGTTAAAAGAGAAATTCATCTATACATTAGCTTTTTTATTCTTTATTTATGCATAATTGAATAAGTAGCTTTACACAAGTGTAATAAATTGTCATATATTGTGTGCAAACCTCTTGATTAAATAATCTTGTATTTATCTTTTGATAATATATTTATGCTTAGTTGAATAAGCTTATTTGTATTAATTTATTGAATTATCATTTCTTGAGTGCAAACATCTTCATAAGGTTCTTTCAGAATTAGTTGAAGTAAAATTATCTTCATAACTTCTTAAAATTAAAAGGTTTTTAAAAATGGTTTCAAAAATAAGAAAAATTTTAAAAATACTCAATTCACCTCATCTTAAGTGTGGATTGCCAAGGCTTATAACAGTTATTATGGAAACAAAAAGCAAAAAGACATGGAGTTAGTTTTTATGCTAATTGCATGAGGCTTTACTAACTAAACCCATGTTTCAAACTACTCGCTAAACTCGAGTTTTGAACTATCTTATCCTTCAACTTTATATGTAACCAATAAAAGGTAATGATATGTTTTATCATAAGCTTATTTTCAATTAATGCTTTGTAATTAGTTATCATTAAATTAATGCCTTATACTTAGCTAGTTTTATATTAATGATATGCATTTGCTTAAGTTTCAATTAATGCCTTGTTGTTATGTACTATTAATACAATACATTATATCTGGTTGATTTTAAATTAATACTTTTTATTTGCTTAATTTAGAATTAAAGGTTATTGTTGAAACCTTCACTAATGTTATGCATTCCATTATTGTAGAGACTAGAACAAGTTGTGGCAACCATAATGTCCTATACGAGGCATAAGTACTATTGCCTTTATTTACTTACAAACTAAAAGTTGAAATTTCCACAAATGGCTCTAAGGGTAATTTTTTCAAAAAAAATTGAGAAAATGAAATCCATTTTTAAAGAAATTGCTAATTAGTTACTTGTATGGCCTAAACAAATATGGGCTAGGCATATAGTTAATCCTTTGTGTAAGCTTGACCATATAACAAAAAATATATATGTGAAAGTTTTAATAATTGGTTAGGTGATGATAGGAGAAAGACTATCTTGTCACTTATAGAAAGTTGAAGATTAAGGTTAATAGGTAGGATGGGTAAAAAATATGAGAATGGTTGTGGGTGAGACAATTACATTACACCTAAGATCAAGGCCTATTTAGGCAAATTAATACAAGATGCTAGATTATGCAAGGTTATTCGAGTTGGGGATATATAAGTACCAAGTAAGGGATAGGTTCACTATTTTTTCTATTAGTTTAAGAACAATTCATGCAAGCATGTGTATGCTATTGTTGCTTATAAAAAAAGAGATATACAAAGCTATTGTCATTCTGTGTATTCAAATGAAAGGTACTTAAATATTTTTTTGAACTTATTCATCCAATGCTAGCCTTGGATAAAGATACTATTGGTGGGTTTCACTAAGTTAAACTACCAAACCTTAGAAAGGCAAAAGGAAGGCTAAGAAAAAATAGAAAATGAGCAGTTAATAAAGAATCAAGTAGTCAAAGAAAAGTTAGAAGGTTTACTATTGTAAGATATGATATATGTAAGCAATTTAGACATAATAAGAGAACCTATAAAGGAGGACTTGTTAAGAAAAGAGGAAAAAAGTCTATTAATTTTGCATTTATGCTTTTTTTTTAATTTATTTTATAGTTTTATTAATTCTTAATTTGCTTACTTGTTATGTTGTTATACTTTACTTGTGCTATATTGAATAGAAAGCATAACTAAATGAGCACCTTATGGTTGTAAACCAATCCAATCTCACTATCACAGGAGTTAAAAAACCAAAGGTTAGTGGTGGCAAATAAATCTAGTTAGTTTTTATTTTTTTTAGTTGATAATGTTCTCAAATATTGGCTACTTGCTATTATAAGGAGGAAAACTATTATTAGCTTATATGTTGCTCAAGCTTAGGCTTTTACCAATGCAACTCATGCTATAATGCATGCTTCAAAAATATTGCTAGTATAATTGGTAGAAATAGCTCATAGCTTCTCCTTATATATGCGAACAACTCTACATTATAGCTATAAGGGTGGTACATAATAAGTCAAGGCCACTGCATTTGTTTTTGTGTAGTTAGAAAATGAATGGACTATATTTTAGACATATTCTAATGTAATGCAAATCTACTTAAGACTTGTTATTTTTTGGTGGCATTTAAGTAAGTAATTATTAGTAAAATATTTTATAGGCAATTAGTATATTTGTAGTTAAGGTGCAGAATATAGCCTATCTTAAGGAATAAGGCATAGAATATGCCCTAAATACTCATTTAGCATTTGATATACTGTTGCTTTTAGGGTGTGGGGACAAGAAAATAAATGCTTTTAAGTAAGACAATGTACTTTCATATTGGATGAAATAATAAAATGCAAGTGATTTAACTTGGCATTTACTTTTTATGTATTTCAAATGCTTGTCATTTTTACACTATTATATTATAGTTATGGTTTATCAATTATATATAAACTAGTTATGTTTGACTTATTTTAAAAAGAATGTCCCTAAAAATATGTAAATTTTAAAAACATTAATTTGAAGTCATCATCATTATTTTAGGTTTTAAGGAAATTACTTAAAAATAACCAAAACTAATGACCAAAAAATTATTTATTTACTTAACACAAAATTAGTAAATTGGAAATTTAGATTTATAATACAAACTGTGAAATTTAGATTTATAATTATTAGCAATACATTTAAACTTAAGAAAACTATTTTAACTTGGGAAATTAAATTTCAATAGCAAATAACTTTCTTGAAATACTTCAATTTCACAACAAGTTTTAAGTTAGAAATACTGTTACTAATTTCCTTTCGTTACATTGTCTAGTTGAAATCAATTTTTTTTTTCATTTCAAATCAATTTATTACAATTATACACTTATATTCCTCATTAATCTATCTTCATTATACTAACTATTCGAATTTGAAATTATTTTAATTCCATTATTTCAAATTAAAATGTGCTAGCACAAATTATTATTAATTCAACACACTTCATTTTATTAATTGTAATTTCAATTACAATTAAATTTTACTTATACAAAATCCTACCTATAACTTTCAATGACACGGAGATAAAAATTGGTATAACAAACAAAATACACATAATAGAATTCCATAATTAAGGTATTTCAAAATTGTAATTATGCACTTTAGTTCCACCATTTCCTCATTCAATTATTTTTTAATGTTAGAATTGAGGAATAGAAGAGAAATAGAAAGAAATCATGATTTGAATGTATTGCATGTGTTAATCCTAGAGTCAAATTTATTTATATAAGAGGGTGTCTAAATAAAAAAAGAAAATACATTAAATTACATTAATTAATATCATTAATTATGTATAAATTAGATCGCCATAATCACTTATAGATACAAATTATATCATTAATTAGTCTCGTGATATGTCTACATCCCCTTTCAAACTTAAGTGGTGGTAAAAGAAATCAACTTGAGTTTGGAAACTAAGGTCAAAAAAATGAATTGAAGGGATGGGTTTTAATGAACATGTTAGTAGATTGATTGAAAGTGCTAATGGAGACAAGGCAAATGGCACCATAAATGATATATTGTCAAATGAAATGACAATCAATTTCAATGTGCTTGGTACATTCATGAAAATTATTATTGGAGGCAATTTGAGTAGTGCTCTAATTATCATAATAAGGGGTAATGGGAGAAAATTGAGAGATGCATAAATTATTAAGTAGCCAAAAAAAATAAATATAATTTTTAATTAATTTTTTTAGTTGATAAAATCAAGTGAAATTCTATAATATCCTAAGTTTTTCAAAACTTAGGTGACATGGCGATTCTAAAAATCATTAAATTAAAATTATTTAATCACATCCATTATAAAATGGATAATTGTGATCGAATAATTTTCAATTTAATAATTTTAGAACTTTTCATATCATTTCAAATTTTAAAATTCTAGATGTATAAATATCTTCTTATTTTTTGAAATGTGTAATTAAATGTTGAATATTTAAATTATACATGTTACGTAAAAAATACCTTCACCGTTATATTTCCTTCTAAATTCTTAAGGCGTTTTTTGCTATTATATTTTTTTTAACATACTTGATTGTTCAAAAAATTAACTTTTAAAACTTATATAAAAATTAATAATGAAAAGACCTAATAAATCAAATTTATGTAAGAAGTAATAAAAATAAGAAATATATTTTTACTTTACTAATTTCTTTACCAATTATAGCCACTAAACTTTTTCCAAATAATATCGCTACTATTATAATATGGTTTTGTTAAAATATTTTTTTAATATTATATATATTATCTTATATTATGTAATAAAAGATATAAAACACTATATAATTATATATGCTATAGAATAATGCATCGATTATTATTGGTTAATTAAATAATATTTTTAAATTATACATAAGGAATCTAAAATTATTGGTTAATTGTATAATATTGATGAAACGTAACTAAGAAATCTATAAAAATAAGAAAACTTATATTTTTATTTATTTGGTGAATAACTTGTATTTTTATTTTTATATAATTTAGTCACTCTTTTAATATTAGCTCCTATAAAATATATAATAGAATTAAATTTTACTAAACACTAAACCTTTTTTATACTATAATAATTAACTAAAAACTTGATACTATGGCTAATAAATTACAAGATAATTTTTTTGTTTTTATAATTTTAAATAATTTTTAACTTCAATATGTTGCTTATAAAATTTAACCATATAGAACAATAAGGAGACAATTATATTCATGATATACCATTAATATAATAATATATTAATACATTATTCAATTAATTATTGATATATTATTATATAGTAAGTTAAATTTAATTTTTTAAAAAATAAATTTAATATACAATTAGATCTAATAATATGTTAATATATTATTTTATCAATGATGTTCTATATTTCCTTCTGAAGAATAATAGATTTCTGGATTAATCATTAACTTTGCTTAAGGTCCCATTTAAATAAAAAACTAAAATTTTAAAGCAGTTGGATTTAGGCTGAAACTTAAATATGGGCCTCCACGCAGATAATCCCAAGTCTCATCCACTAACCCACGACCTGGGAAAGTCGAACGTCTTAGCCAACTCATCAAGGACATGTTCGGTATTTCATAAGCTTCCAAACGCTCTTTTCGTCAGTTTGAACAGTTCGCGGTCCCCTCTCAAAACAAATTATGGCGCTTCTCACTCTCACTTCCCAGGCGCTAGGGTTTTAAATTCACTCACTCTCGCTGTCTTCTGCCTTCAATCCCGTTGCCGAACATTTTTCTCGCAAATTTTTTGCATCAAGCACTCGGATTTTCCTTGAATCCTGATCCTTGATCAATTTATCGCGGTTGTCATCTGGAAATTCGGAAAATGTCTGTGAATCTTACGGATGGAGCGATAATGTCTATGATCAGAAACGATTTTCCTTCGGAGAATATGCAGCCTGTGCTTCAAGTCCTCGACTTGAAGCCTGTCCTGTCGCAGTCTAACAGCACCGAGAGGTACAAGCTTGTGCTTTCTGATGGGTCCCATTTTCAGCCAGGAATGCTCAGTACCCAGAAGATCGGTTTGGTCAAGAGTGGGAGGTTGCTGACAGGCTCCGTAGTTAAGTTAACTCAGTATGTCTGTAGCCTCGTCCAGGACCGCAAGTATGTTGGCACACTCCTTTTTTAGATTATTTGTGTGAAATGATTTGTTTGTTGTAATCTTGATTGTGTGCTTTCAATTTATATTTTAGACAAATGAATCTGTCCCATCCCTTCAATCAAGTTTCTAATTCTGGATGGGTTTGTCTCTACATTGCTTATCTGTATTGGTGAGTGTTAATTTAAGCAAAGTTGCTTAATACGATACGAAAGGGATGTGAGACATGGATAATTGGCTGGCGTGTAAAGAGAGACTGTTGTTTCGGAATGTCGTTCATTCATTGGTTCTGTGTATTTATGATTATTTTCATCATCACGAGTCTGGATTTGATTTAAGATGTTCAAGACATGTATTTATGCTTAAGTTGATGCAATTGGTTGATTTGTTATAATATTGCTGAAACTCTTATGGGTTTTAATAAGCAAATCTGTATGATATATTTTTCATGCCACCAAGGTCTTAGAGTGGATTGCTTATTGGGAAGTTTAATTTCTCATAGGCTTTTAGTCTGTTTAGTCAAAATCAGGGATCATTTGATCATAAGGTTATTTTATTTTCTTTAAACAGAATTATTATCATTATTGAGCTGGATGTGGTTCTTGAGACATGTGAGCGGATTGGACACCCTCAGCCAGTTCCGAGAATTGTACCTGCACAATCTTCCACTGGTCAATCAGGAACTAATACTGGAAATCCCCAATCTTTGAGTGGCAGCACTCTTGTGAACAGCATGCCTGCTAGACCAAATGTGACTGGCTCTTCTCTGGATCGTCCAAAAATGAATCACCTCGCAGATAGTGCTTATTCTGTTGGTCCTGACTCTTCAAGACATAGTGCATCCAATGTGCCTCCTACTTTCCCTAAAGCAGAACCTGGAGTCACCATACCAAAATCAATGCCATTCAATGGGTTATATGGTGATCAAAATTCAGGTTTTCGTGGTGCCCAATCTGAAGCTTTAAGGCCATTGCAAAATTTATACCCTCGTCCTCCTCAGCCCATGTATAGACAGCCATCCCCTGGCCACTGTGAATAGAGGACCCAGTATAAGGAATGAAGCTCCTTCATCAAGGATAATTCCAATAGCTGCTCTGAATCCATATCAGAGTGTGTGGACAATCAAGGCTCGAGTAACAGCAAAGGGAGAAATCAGGCACTATAATAATGCAAAAGGTGAAGGCAAATTATTTTCTTTTGATCTTCTTGATTCTGATGGTGGAGAAATCCGGGCAACATGCTTTAACACTTTGGTTGATCATTTCTATAATCGAATTGAATATGGAAAGGTTTATCTGATATCTAGGGGAAGTATAAAGCCAGCTCAAAAGAATTTTAATCACCTGCGCAATGATCAGGAACTAACCCTTGATATGGGAACAGTTATACAGCCATGCACCGATGATGACAACTCAATTCCAAAGCAGAGTTTTAATTTTCGTTCCATTAGTGAGATTGAGAGTATGGAAAGCAGCAGTATTGTGGATGTGATTGGCGTGGTGTCTGCTGTTAGTCAAACAGTTTCAATCATGAGAAAAAATGGTACTGAAACTCAGAAGAGAGCGCTTCAATTGAAAGACATGTCTGGCAGAAGTGTTGAATTAACCCTCTGGGGAAGTTTTTGCAATACAGATGGACAAAGACTGCAAAGTATTTGTGATTCTGGGGATTTTCCAATTTTGGTAGTTAAAGCTGCTAGAGTAAATGAGTTTAATGGGAAATCTGTAGGGACCATCGGCACTAGTCAACTATTTATAGACCCTGATATATCAGAGGCCTATACACTGAGACAATGGTTTGAAAGGGAAGGAAAGAACATTCCAAGTGTTTCTATTTCCAGAGAATTTTCAACTGTTGGTAAGACTGATACAAGAAAGACTGTCTCTCAGATTAAAGACGAGAAGTTAGGAACTTCAGAGAAACCTGATTGGATAACTGTCTGTGCAAGTGTTTCATATATAAAGGTTGATAACTTCTGCTACACAGCATGTCCTATCATGATTGGGGATAGGCAATGTAACAAGAAAGTGACTAATAATGGAGACGGGAAATGGCGCTGTGATAGGTGTGACCAGTCTGTTGATGCGTGTGACTATAGGTATATACTGCAATTCCAGATACAGGACCACACCGGCTTAACATGGGTTACTGCTTTTCAGGAGTGTGGTGAGGAGATCATGGGTATGCCTGCGAAAGATATATATTCTATGAAATATGAAGCTCAAGATGATGAAAAGTTTGCAGAAATCATCCGTAAGGTCCTCTTTAATAAATATATATTCAAGTTAAAAGTAATGGAGGAGACATTTAGTGATGAACAGCGTGTAAAGTCAACAGCAGTGAAAGTGGAGAAGTTAAATTTTTCATCTGAATCTAGATTTCTTTTAGACTTGATTGAGAAGCTTAAAGCTGAGAAGGCAGAAGGTACCAATTCTAACCCTGTTATCAATAATGCTAGGCTGGGGAATGTTGGAAGTGGACAAACTATGCCTACTCCTTATAATCCAGCTAATAGCAATACCAATGCTAGTAGGGGATATGGGATACCCACAAATCAATCAAGTCACTATGGGAATCAGTTCAGCAGTTCTTTTTCTTCTGCTGGGGCTCCCAGTTCTTATATGTCTTGTAACAACTGTGGAGGCTCTGGTCATAGCTCTGCTTGTTGCCCGAATCTTAGGAGTGGACCAGGACTGTCTACCGGATTTCCATACGCAAATAGCGCATTTGCTGGATCAAGTGGTGGCAGCAGCGGCTCTGGTGAGTGCTTTAAATGCCATCAATCGGGTCACTGGGCTAAAGACTGTCCTCTTAGTGGAATGCCAGGACGATATGAGGTTGCTCAGAAGCAACAGGTTGGGGGATTTTAGAAGTCGGAAGAGAATGTTTCATGCTTTGTTGAGATTTTGTTGGAGGGGTAGCCTTTGCTTGTTCTGTTTTGTTCTCTTCTGTACAGTTGTGGTTTTGAAGTAATTGTTGATATGACATCTTTACAATAAGTAGATTTTGTTGGCTTGCTTATAACTTGATATGACATCTCTTGTGTACAGTTGGGGTTTTTTGCAGTCATGCTTTGATGGAGTAGTTTCAGTGCGTAAGCCTCCCTCGACACGGTTTTGTTATATCTTCTTTGTGATTAGTTGTAAACAATGCTCACTGCAACATTTTCATTTATAATCTTATATAACTTTCTTACGTTAATTATAATGGCACGTTGGGGAGGCGTGTGTGTTTTTTCTTTATTGATTGTCATATGAGGAGAGTCGTCTGCAGATAAAATTCTTGATATGGAAGAGGTAGTTTTCCGGAGAAGTTTCATCATTTGCATTCACAATTCCTGATACAGCTTCACTTAAATTGTTTATACCTGTTTAAAATATCACTCTTGATAAATTGTGTTATGTGCAAGTGTGAGGAATATCAATACTATTTTTGAATGGGAGGTGTTGAAATCTGCATTTCTGTGCAGTGTGGGATTGTCGAGGGAAGCAGTAATTCTTGACAATGCCAATAATTTTAAGCTCTAAAGACATGAACTTCATTCTTATGGGATTAGGAAGTATTTTAATGGGATGAATGCAGACTATATTGCTGGATTTGAGAGGGAGGGGCTCCTAGTATAATTAAGTTGGATTATGGATTTTACTCATCTTGGATTATGAATTTTACTCATCACTATATATATATATATCATATTAGGCCTAATTATCATTTTACATCCATTATTTTAATACTTAGTTGGGTTTTAAATAGTACTAGTATCAATAAATTAAGTTTATAAATAACGTGAGCTTCAAAAATAAGAAAAATTTCAACATTCCATGTATTAGAATTAGGAAGATAAATGCCTTTAGTACCTTGAATCTATTGAAATATGATAAGATTAAATGATAAATCACACACCCCTCTTTAATAATGAATCGATTATTAAACTTGTAGTTTTCATTCAATATTACTCATTTAATATTTATAAGAAAAAAATTACTACTAGTCTTTATTTTTTTCAACCAAAGTATTGTGATAAATTGTAATTAGATTTTTAAAGTATAATATAAATACATTTAAATAAATCTTCTATTGATAGAATTTAGAATTAAATGTAACTTTGATCCTTCTAAAATATAAATTATGCAATTTTGGATCCTTTCAATTTAACATGATCTATTTTATTGCTCTAAAATATTAAATTATTGCAATTTTGATCCTTTCTTTGATTTTCATTGATTTCTTTATCTCACAAGTCCATTCTCACTTTCTTTTTTCTTTTTTGCATTAGCTTGAAATGACTTCAATGTAATCATGAAAAGAAGTTTTTTGTTTAGATTTTATAAATTTCGAACAAAATCATTAAATTGTACATAAAAATTTGAATCATTTTAAGAATTAATTGTCTATAAAAAATTTCAAATAAGTTAGTTGTTTGAAAAATAATACAGTGAATACTTAAAAATTAAACATGATTTGATAAAAGTTGACCAAAATTAATGAAAATCAAATAAGGGCCAAAATTATACTAATTGAATGTTTATAGAATCAAAATAGATTATTTTAAATTAAAAAAATTCAAATTACATAATTTATATTTGAAGGATTAAAATTGCATTTAAGCTTAGAATATAAACAAATTGGTTAACCAATAAGCGGAATGCAGGTTTTAATCAAATTTTATTCTCCCTCTCTCTCTCTCTCTCTCTCTATATATATATATACACTATATATATACTACACTAGGGTAAATATTTATTTTAATAATATAAAATTATAATTATATGATGATTATTTAAAAAGAGTATTTGATAAAAAAATTAATATACAACCAACAATACTAAAAAATATCTTATAAAATGAAATAATATAATTTTGTTATATGTATATCATTAAATAATTAAAATTGATATTATAATATAATAAAAGACTAAACTTACAAATTCTTTTATATACATTAGATCATTTAAAATAAATCAAAAAAATTTTCTTACTTTTGAATACTCATTAGTTAAACTAAAGATAAACTATACCAAATTGTTTTTAATATGTACTACAAATTTTTTTTAAAAAATCATTTATACTTCTATAATTCTAGATTGTAGGCTTTTAAATGAATAACACTTTCATGTAACAGAAAAATTTTTAAATTATAAGTATTTTATAAATAATAATAATTACACAACTTCCAAAGAAAATATATGAAGGAGTAAAAAAATTCAAGGTAAAATGGGGGGAAGGAGAAGTATTTGATAAAATAAAAATTGAAAGAAATTTAAGGAAAGAAAAAAGTTATCTCACTACTCATTTAGATTAATATTTAAGTAAATAATTAGTTTTAAATTTATTTTACTAAAAAGATTGATTTTAAATTCAAGCATCACATTAATTAGATATCATTTTATAAGATAATTATTATCATTAATATTAATGTTTAATAATATAATTTATGATAAGAATAGTTTTTTTTTTGTAATGATAATAAATTTTTCATTTATCATACTAGTGCATCATATAATAAACTTTTGAAATAATAATTTTATATTATAGATAAATTATTAAATATAATTTATAAATTACTACCTATTTGTTGAATAAAATTTAATATTTTAATATCAAATAATTTTTATTTTTTAATTCACATGAAAAAGAGGAATACTGGTAAGAAAACACCAATAAGAGATTCATATTTGAGTATTTTCTAAAAGTTACATTCATAATTAAAATTAATAAAAAATATCCTTCCAAAATTTGAAAAAAAATTATATAGATACATAATAATATCATAGATCGTTACTTTCTTAAAAACTATGACCAATTATGCTAATGAAACAACATATTTATAAAAAAAATGACAGTTAAATTAAAAATTTTGACATAATCATAAACATAAAATGGTTTGATTGAAATTTAAGAAAAATATGTTAAGAACATGAATAAGAAAAAAGATTATAAAAATAACATAAATATTTAGGAAAATATTACCAAAAAAAGTAATTAATTAAATTATGAAACAAAATAATAATTTTACAATTACTATAATGAAAATCTATCAAATGAAGATGAATCATTATATATTTTGTGAAAAATGTTATCGGATACCAAACCCTCACTTTCTTAGAGAGAAGATGATATTAACAGAAATAGACTTTAATACTAGATTTACATTTTCTCCGATTGTTACAAGTGGGGTTGTTCATTTGTATATGCAAGTGAATGGAGATTTTATTAAATACATATGAAATGAAAGTGTATTGTAGATGAAATTTATAAATTTTAAATTGAATTTAAAATGTGATGAAGGAAAGGATAAAAATAATTCTATTTAAATTAAATAAAATTAAAAAGTAGAAAATTTTCAAATGAAATCATATTAAAAATAGAGATAAAATGACTTTCAAATTTTAAAATAGAAAATGCTATTGAATTCATTTACAAATTTGTTGAGTTTAGTTGCAAATTTATAAAAAAATTAGAAATAGCATCACACAACAATTTTTGCTCCTCTCATGATTTCCTTTAAAAAATATAACTATATTTTTCTATTAAAAGATATGTGAAATAATCAAAGAATTTATCTAATGAAATAAATTGACAAAAAATATGTTTTTGCAATTTTTATACATAAAAAGTACAACAAACTAATGGGAATTGATTAAATTATAAATCTTTAAAAAATAGAAATTCAATGAAATAAAATATTCATAACCAAAAATAGATAATCAAATTGGAATAATAATAATATAGAAAATAAATTATAAACAAGAATTCGCATGGTAAAAGTATTATTGAATAGTTACAAAAAGTTAAAAGTAGAAAGAATCTCATAAAAGAGAAAAAAAGATGAAGGTAAAAGTTTTTATATTAGAAAATACAATAGTAAAGTGTAGATAGAAAAAAATAAATATAAATGTAATTTGAAGAACTTTTGAAGAAGCTTTTTATAGTATTGAAATAATTTGGTATTTATAAATTTAAGTGGTAAATAAAAAGTAATTCAAATTTAAATTTTTATTAAAAATTAATTTAATATTGAAAGAAAAATAAAGAAGAAATGAGAAATTGATACATGACGAATTATGAGAATGACATTTATTATGAAAAGTAAGAAATATCATGACTAATATATAATATATGGATATATAATAAGATTAAATAAATCAAAGTAAATGATCAAAATGTTATTTTTATTCTTTTAGATAATTAAGTTTTAACATAACTTTGGTTCCCTGATATATAAATCATTTAATTTTATTTTCTTAATTTAAAATATTATATTTTGATTTTTTAAATATTTAATTGATATAATTTTAATTCTCATATTTGATTTTCATCAATTTTTTAACTTTACAAAATTATTTCTATCTAATATTTCTCTCGTATTAATCTAAAATGACTTTTATATAAATATAAAACAAAACTTTTGTTTGGACATTGAAAATTTTGTACAAAATTAATGAATTGCATATGAAATTTATTTTTTTTAAAGATCATTACCTATAAAAATCTTGAAAAATATGTTTTGACTAAAAATTAATGTAGTGAATGTTTAGATATTAAACAAAAGTTGACAGAAGATTATAGAAGTTGATAGAAATTAGCAAAAAGTCTAATAGGAGGATTAGAATTATACCAATTAAATATTTAGAAGGTTAAAATAAATTATTTTAAATTTGAGAGACCAAAATCAAATAATTTATGTTTTAAGAAACTGAAATTACATTTAAACCTAGATATAATTGGCTCATATATATATGTATTTAATAACATTAATAATTAATAGCTACTTAAATATTCAATAATTTCAACACATGAAATTTGATCAAGAACAAACTTTTGTCTTATGGTTTTATTCTTTAATCAAAATTAACAAAGTGATATTGTTATGATTAAAACATAAGAATAATATTTTGATGGGATGTTGTATGTAAAATTCTATAGTTTTTCACAAAACTTATATTTCGTATGAATTTTGTGTATAATAACTATATAAAAAATTATAATTCCAATAATTAAAGTTGTACAAAAATATTTTCATGCTTTTATTTTATATAAAAAAAATTTATTAAAAATTTGTGAAAATATAATAAAAATTTTCACAAAAATTACAATAGAACGTATCAATATATAATTTTTATGTATATATCAAAATAAAATTTTGAATTTAAAAATTATATAATAAATTTAAATTCATGAAATGGCGGTTCTTAGTTTCGCCAGTGCCTTAACCCAAAGCGCATCTGGATTCTCTGGCATTCTCCGAGCCTGTTTGACCTAGTGAGCCCCGGAAGAGATTCAAAGTACCGAAAACCTATGCCGCCAGCCAGTGTGCTTAATCAAAGGTCATCCCACTAAATCCAGTGAATTCCTCTGGCTCCTTTCTTCTTAGACCACCAGAATTTAGCAAACATAGAGCTCAACCCTAAAGTCCAAATTAAATACTCTTTTCACCTTTTTTTAAATATCATTTAAAATTAATGCACAAAAATTAAAAAATATAATAAATAATATTAATTTTAAGAGAAATAAGTTATACTTTACTAATATATTATTTAATAAAAATTAATTGATAAATAAAGTTATTGAATATCTAGAATAATATTTGAAGGAAAATGATAAATATTAAATTTAATTTTTTAAAATAATATATAAATAAAAATAATTTTTTAAAATAATACTTAAAAAAACTAGGAGGAGTGAAAAATTAAACTTTGATGAAGCCCAACTTAAACTATGGGCGGCCACCTCGGCGATCTCAAGTCCCAACTGACCCGCTACCTCCGAAGGTCTGAAGTCTTAGCCAACTCATCAAGGACATATTCGGAATTTCATAAACTTCTGAACACCCTTTGCGTCAGTTTAAACAATTTGCGGTTCCCGCTCAAAACAACCCAAAACAAATTATGGTGCTTCTCACTTTCACTTCCCCGGCGCTAGGGTTTTAAATTCACTCCCTCTTCGCTTTCTTCTCCCTTGAATTCAATAACCTGATCATTCTTCTTGCACTTTCTGCATCCAAGCACTCGGATTTACCTTGAATCCCTATCCTTGATCAATATATCGCCGTTGTGATCTGGATATTCGGAAAAATGTCTGTGAATCTTACGGCAGGAGCAATAATATCTATGAACAGGGGCGATTTTTCTTCGGAGAACATGAAACCTCTGCTCCAAGTAATTGATTTGAGACTTCTTCAGCAGTCGCAGAGTAACATCACTGACAGGTACAGGCTTTTGCTTTCTGATGGGTCCCATAGTCAGCATGGAATGCTCGCTACCCAGAAGAATGAGTTGGTCAAGAGTGGGATTTTGCAGAAAGGCTCCATAGTTAAGTTAACTCAGTATATATGTAACCCCGTCAAGAACCGCATGTAAGTTGTTACACCCTTCTGTGAAATTATTTGAGTGAAATGACTTGTTTGTCCTAAATTGTGTGTTTTAAATTTATAATTTAAACGAATGGACCAGTTCCATCACTTAATTTCTAATTCTGGACGGGTTTTTCTCTACATTGCTTGTTATCTGTACTGGTGAGTGTTATTTTGAGTGAAGTAACTTAAAAAGAAAGGGATGAGAGAAATGGATAATTGGCTGGCGTATAAAGAGAGATTGTTGTTTCATGATGTTGTTCATTCATTTGTTTTGTGTATACATGATTATTTTCCTGAGAAGAGGGTGTCTAGATTTGATTTATGATGTCCAAGGCATGCCAATTTGTGCTTAAGTTGCTGCAATTGACTTTTGATTTGTTATGTATCGCTGAACTCATGGGTTTTCATGAGCAAATCTGTATGGAACTTTGTTTATGCCATCAAGGTCTCAGAGTGGATTGCTTATTGGGAAGTTTTATTCCTCATAGGCTCTAGTCTGTTTAGTCAAAATGAGGGGTAATTTGATGATAAGGTTTTTTATTCGCTGTAAGCAGGATTATTATCATCATTGAGCTGGATATGGTTCTTGAGAAATATGATCTGATTGGGAACCCTATACAAGTTTCAAGTACTGCACCTGCACAATCTTCCACTGGTCAATCAGGAACTAATACTGGAAATCCCCTATCTTTGAGTAGCAACATTCTTGGGAACAGCTTGCCTGCCGGACCAAATGTGGCCGGCTCTTCTCTGGATCATCAAAACATGAATCACCTGGCAAATATTGCTAATTCTATTGGTCCTGACTCTTCAAGACATAGTGCATCCAATGTGCCTCCTAATTTCCCTAAAGCAGATCCTGGAGTCACTATACCAAAATCAATGCCATTCAATGGGTCATATGGTGATCAAAACACAGGTTTTCGTCATGTCCAATCAGAAGAGTCAGGAAGCTTCGAAACCCATTGCAAAATTTATACCCTCGTCCACCTCAGCCCATGTATAGACAGCCATCTCCCGTGTATGCGAAACAGAGGACCCAATGTAAGGCTAGAAGCTCCTTCAAGGATAATTCCGATAGCTGCTCTGAATCCATACCAGAGTATGTGGACAATCAAGGCTCGAGTAACAGCAAAGGGAGAAATCAGGCATTATAATAATGCAAAAGGGGAAGGCAAATTGTTTTCTTTTGATCTTCTTGACTCTGATGGGGGAGAAATCCGGGCAACATGCTTTAACACTTTGGTTGATCATTTCTATAATCGAATTGAATGCGGAAAAGTTTATCTGATATCCAAGGGAAGCATAAAGCCAGCTCAAAAGAATTTTAATCACCTGCGCAATGATCAGGAACTAACCCTTGATATGGGAACAGTTATACAACCATTGCACCGATGATGACAACTCAATTCCAAAGCAGAGTTTTAATTTTCGTTCCATTAGTGATATTGAGAGTATGGAAAGCAACAGTATTGTGGATGTGATTGGCGTGGTGTCTGCTATTAGTCAAACAGCTTCAATCATGAGAAAAAATGGTACTGAAACTCAGAAGAGAACCCTCCAGTTGAAAGACACCTCTGGCAGAAGTGTTGAATTAACCCTATGGGGAAGTTTTTGCAATACAGATGGACAAAGACTGCAAAGTATTTGTGATTCTGGGGATTTTCCAATTTTGGTAGTGAAAGCTGCTAGAGTAAATGAGTTTAATGGGAAATCTGTAGGGACCATCGGCACTAGTCAACTATTTATAGACCCTGATATATCAGAGGCCTATACACTGAGACAGTGGTTTGAAAGGGAAGGCAAGAATATTCCAATTATTTCTATTTCCGGAGAATTTTCCAATGTTGGTAAGACTGATACAAGAAAGACTGTCTCTCAGATTAAAGACGAGAAGTTAGGAACTTCAGAGAAACCTGATTGGATAACTGTCTGTGCAAGTGTTTCATACATAAAGGTTGATAACTTCTGCTACACAGCATGTCCTATCATGATTGGGGATAGGCAATGTAACAAGAAAGTGACTAATAATGGAGACGGGAAATGGCGCTGTGATAGGTGTGACCAGTCTGTTGATGCGTGTGACTACAGGTATATACTGCAATTCCAGATACAGGACCACACTGGCTTAACATGGGTTACTGCTTTTCAGGAGTGTGGTGAGGAGATCATGGGTATGCCTGCGAAAGATCTATATTCTATGAAATATGAAGCTCAAGATGATGAAAAATTTGCAGAAATCATCCGGAACGTCCTTTTCACTAAATATATATTCAAGTTAAAAGTAATGGAGGAGACATTTAGCGATGAACAGCGTGTAAAGTCAACAGCAGTGAAAGTGGAGAAGTTAAATTTTTCATCTGAATCCAGATTTCTTTTGGACCTAATCGAGAATCTTAAAGCTGAGAAGGTAGAAGGTACCAATCCTGACCCTGTAATCTATAATGCTAGACTGGGGAATGTTGGAAATGGACAAACTATGCCAACTCCTTATAATCCAGCAAATAGCAACAGCAATGCTAGTAGCGGATATGGGATACCCTCGAATCAATCAAGTCGCTATGGAAATCATTTCAGCAGTTCTTTTTCTTCTGCTGGGGCTCCTGGTTCTTATATGTCTTGTAATAACTGTGGAGGCTCTGGTCATATCTCTGCTTATTGCCCGAATGTCATGAGTGGACCTGGACAGTCTGCAGGGTTTCCGTATGCAAATAGGGCATCTGGTGGGTCAAGTGGCAGCAGCGGCCCTGGCGAGTGCTTTAAATGCCATCAACCAGGTCATTGGGCCAAAGACTGTCCACTTGGTGGAATGCCAGGAAGATATGGGATTGCTCAGAAGCAACAGATTGGGGGATTTTAGAAATTGGTAGAAAATGGTGCATGCCTTGTTGAGATTTCGCTGGAGGGGGCAGCCTTTTCTTGTGCTGTTTGGTTTTCTTCTGTACAGCTGGGGTTTTGAAGTCGTGGTTGATATGACATCCTTATAACAAGTAGATTTTGTTGGCACGGTTATGACTTAATGGCTTCGCATGTCATGCTTTGATAGAGGAGTTTCAATGCGTAATTATAAGCTCCTGACATGATTTCGTTATATCTTGTGATTAGTTGTAAACAATGCTTTTTAAGTTAAGGACAGTAGTACTACAACATTTTCATTTATAATCTTACGTAACTTTCTTACGTTAATTAGAATGCATATTGGGGAGGTGTGTCTATCTTGTTTTTCGTGATTGTCATAGGAGGTAGGTCGTCTGCAGATAGAATTCTTGATATAGAAAAGGAAGTTTTCCAGACGAGTTTCATCATTTGAATACACAATTCCTGATACAGCTTCACTTAAATTGCTTACACTTGTTTAAAATATCACTTCAATACAAATTGTGTCATGTGCAAGTGAGGAACACCTTGAACATGTTATGCAGACATAATTTTTTTTAGTAGAAGGTATTGACATCTGTAGTTCTGTGCAGTCTGAGATTGTGGAGGGAAACAGTAATTGTAGACAATGCCAGTAATTTTAACTTTTTTTTTTTAGGTAATTCAAAATACAGGATCCATGTCTGAAAAATTTAACTTCACAGAAGGCGTATCTGAGAAATCTTGACAAGGCAACTAGTCATAATCTTGATCTCCAGATATTTTGCACATACACACTGCATGCATCAACTGAAAATTTGCCAATTTCTTTCTTAAGAAACTGGCACACAGCCCGAGAAGTTAAAGAAGACGTACGGAGTTCTTTCACAAAAAAAATTGTTCATGTATAATAATTAATTAATTTTGGTGACAAAATGTCTTCTGCTTTATGTAAATTCTGAGAGCAATTTTATCATATTCTTGTCTAATTTTTCCAATCTTCTTGGTGGCTGTCCCTTTGGATCCCCTAAAGGGAATCATAATAATCATCCGTTAAAAAACTAAGACCACATTTGGCACACTATACACTATATTATATAGTAAAAGGATAAAGATGGTATATTATACAATATAATATTATATAAGATAAGATGGTGCATTATACAATGATGGGTCTATTATTATATATGATAAAGATTTGTATAATATTATCCTATCTTTTACTTGTTGCCATTTTGTAAAGGAATATATAGACTTATAAAATAATTAATTTAATTAAAATATCCTTACATATAAAAAAATTAATAAAAGTATCTCAAATGAATTAAAGTACATAATTAGATAAAAAAATCCTTCAACAAAAATATATTTTTTTAAAAAATATGACAATATATATAAATTAAAGACTTACACTATAATAATAAAATAATATAAAATGATTTGCCAACAAACAAGTACAATCGCACAATATATGTGTGTGTATACATTAATATACATGTAAGGATATATGTATAATAAATTAATAAGAAATTTACAATAAATTAATATAAGAATATAAAATTTGATAAATACCTTATATAAAATATTAAAAAAATACATACAATCCAAAAATATCATAAACATAACATAATATTATCAATAAAATTTAAAAAAATATTAAATTAAATATAATAGCAAGTTTAAAAGAATTTTTTAATTTTATTTTATATAAAAGATATGCGAGAGATAGAGATGTACATGTCGCCCAACTCAATAGGTCCGGCTTAGAAAAATAGAGAATTTGAACTCTTTTTTTTACCTAATAGTTAATTGAATTTTTTTTATAGCCCGATTACTAATTAAGGTCAGGCTTGAGTCAAGATAAAAAAGTCCAATAAGCTTAGATTGACCCAATTATATTAATTTATTGTTTATAATGTAATATATATTAAAAAATAATTATATATAATTATTTTAATATAAAAAAGATTAATTTGATATAATTAACTATTTTATATACTTGAATATTATATTATTTCTTTAAATATATATTTTTTATTTTAAAAATTAATTTTTTACTTAAAAAATAAAAAAAATATTACTCCAGTAATTAGGGCAAGCCAAGGGCCATATGTTTAAAAATTGGGTTGAGTTAGACTAGGCTAAGTCAAAGCCAATTTTTTTTAAAAAGTAATTGGGCCGAATGGAGCTCGAGTTATAAATTTTATATAATTTAGCCTAACATGACCTGAGATCCCCTTGACCTGCCTTGAGATCCCCTTGACCTGCCTTATGTATAGGTTTAGCGAGAGAGATGTAAGAGGAAAAGATTTATAATGAATTCTTTAATATTAATAATTTAAGATTTATTTTTAACTCTATCATATTTGCCATTATTCTTTCTTATAGAGAGTGAATAGCTTTATATAGAATTTAATATATAAGAGAAAAGTTTTGAATAAATTATACAATTTGTTTGAAATTTACAAATATTGTATAAATCTTGATAGTATAATTTATTCTACATTATTGGATTTTATATAGTGTGTCAAACAAGATGTAAGAGTTATATAATTACGTCTTATAGATTTCAAATTATTTTTTTATAATTTATTATTTATTAGATTTCAAGTTTTTGATTTTCTTAAACATATAATTTATTTTATTTTTTAAAATATATGTTAGACTTTTCTTTTGGAAGCAATATATGTTACAAACGTCCGTTCATGTACGTTGACTCTTTCTTAAACTTTATTGGCTAAACACTACTTTTGGGGGGGGGGTAATGGCTAAACACTACTTTGATTCATTGGTAATTTAATTTATTTCAATTTAATCTTCCATAATTTAGTTACTTAATTATTTAACTACGTCCAACTATATCTTTCAAGAAATTTTGTTATCAAATTTTCTCTTAATTATTCTATTACACTGATCCAGTCCCCATACTAATTGTCATAAGAATAATGAATTGATTTTTAAGAGTATAAATGATAGATAAATGACTATATTAACTTTGTAACATTACAATATTTACTGTTATCAAAATAAAAATAAGATAACAGAAAAAAATAGAATAAAATAATTAAAGAAGGGGAGTTTCTCTTATTTTTGAATATATTAGAATCCTTATATAATATTTGGAAATATAAGATTAGGCACCAATTAATCATTATCATTAAAATTAATATTTGACCATTTATGCTTTTAGATGGAAGTCATTTATTAAAATATATAACATAAATTTTAATGAATATAATCTAAAAATATTTGCTAATTATTAAGATTATAATTTATATATGACTCAATGCTATACTATTTTTTATATTATTAATGAATAAAAAGATAATAATATATTAGTAAAATGATTTTGATACTAATAGTGAATTAAATTTAAATACTAAAGTAATTAATGATGTATTAATATATAAAATTTGTATTTTTGACAAAAAATAAAAATAAAAATTGTATATTTTATAGTGATTTATATTTAAAATGCATAATAAAAGAGATATCTACATTATAATATCACATTTATAGCATTAAATGAATTATTTAATAATTTAACATTTATAAAATAATTTTAGAATAACTAATTATATGATATCAATTAAAACATTGATTGATCCATGTATTGCTTGGGCTCTTACTAATTCAATGAATTACAGAGGTTGGTGTGACCCTCGTATGTCTTTGTTGGCCGCACATCGTTCTGTATCAATTAAAACGTTAATTACTAATTCAGTGAATTACAGAGGTTGGTGAACGTTATCAACCACACCGGTATGTTCTTCTCCCTCAAACATCTTCACTTTCCTACTCTTTTTTGCTTGTTGCCCGAAATCCTTTGATCTTTCTTTAATTTTTAATTCTGTGAGGTAAATTGATGATTTTTGGAGGGTTAATCATGATGAACCTATCAGATTTTAAAAGCTCCAAATTTTTGGAATTCGCATTCCTTAGTTATTCAAAGGTGCCCATTCTTGAGAAACATCAACAAACCTACAAACTTCTCCTTTTCTCCGACAAATATTTCTATTCCCGTAAGCGACTGATCTCTTATGGCCATAATCTTTTTTTTTTTAGTAGTGAATGATCAATTGGGGTCAGCATGTTTGGCTAATTTTTCTCATTCTCAACGCTTAAGGTTCGCCGGAGTGAGGGAATATTTGAAGATGGTCCCGGTTTTGACATGGCATTTAAGCTTTTTCATGAAAAAGAGGGAGTCGTCCCTCTCCTTGGGGAAACAAACTTTCACGATGACAGTACAAAGATTGAGCCAATGCCTGCCTTCAACCGTTTAGCTTCTAAAGCTGCCACCATTAGTATATCAGCCTTTAGTCTTGGCCGCGCGTTTGGTTTTGGTAAATTTTCTGAGAAATAGAAAAGGCAAAAGAGGACTGAATCATCAAACAAAAGGGAACCCTCGTCGCAGGTAGGCCTTTGGTTTTTTACCAATGTGGTTTACATTGTCACGGGCAGGGACAGTATCCATTGTTGGGCAAGAATGTACAGTAACAACTGAGAGAAAAATTGCACTTGCCATCATTGCTTTAGCACCATCTTATAAGCAATTTGAGTCATTTTGATACACATCCATCTGGTTAGCAATAGCTCTTGTATGAGGGTTTTGGCTCATTAGGAGCAAATTGAAGTTCTTCGTGGAAGTTTTTCTTTGCTCACGAATCAAATTCTAAGTAATTCGTCTTTGCAGATGTGACTGACTTATAATTCTGTTTTTCACTATGTTGTGCATCCTTCCAGAAAGGAGATTTATCAAAACACGAGGCACTTGGAAACAAATGGTTGGAAAAAGGCAATTGCCCCATTGCCAGGTCTTACAGAGCGGTAAGCAGTGTTCTCCTCCTTGTTGCAATGGCTTTTCGGCCATCACATGGCATCAAATTAAGATGCCCCCCTGCAGTCTTTGCTGCAAGGGCAGCCCTCGCTCGGACAGCCTTTGTTAAAAACTTGCGTCCCCAGCCTCTTCCTGCAAAAATGCTTGTAATAGCAGCCTTGGGCATGGCTGCCAATGTGCCTTTGGGTGTATGGAAAGAGCATACTAAGAAGTTCTCATTGTCATGGTTTGCTGCAGTGCACGGAGCTGTGCCCTTCATAGCCATCCTTCGGAAGTCAGTCTTGATGCCTAAAAGAGCAATGGCCTTGACAATTGGAGCTTCAATATTAAGGGCAGGTTATTGGTTTCAGGAGCTGAAAGCTATAGATGAAGAGCAAAGAGTGGCTGTGGTAACACAGGCTGCAAATGACTTGGGTGGCTATAATCCAGGCCGGCTCAGAGATATTGGGGGCGGTCGCTGTGGCAGCAGAAGGGATGGTGCTGAATTCACCTCCTGTGAAGGATGCAGGGTCCAGCTTCAGCAGCTAGTTTGTGTTATTGACCTCACCATGACCTTCAAGTATGGGGAGGTATCTATTGATGTTTTTACCGGTGTTGATTACCAGAGATTGCAGTAGAAGGTACTTTAATATAAGAACAGTCATCAGTGAATTGTTTATGTATAATATAAATAACAACGGCGATCTAGCATTTTTTCTTGCAGAAAAGTAGACAGTATTGAGCGGTGTATTCTCCGGAATTGCAGTATATGTGTAGAAGTTGAGGAAAAATTATTCTTACTTCTAGGTTTCTTTTGTAGGTTCGCCTTACGAAATTAGCAGCCTTCAAGATGTATAAAATATTTCATCCCGAAGCTATAATTCTGTGCCATTGCTGCATAATGGGGTGGGCATACCGAACACAAATATTGATAAAGTTGGGTAATTGTCATTTTTTATCCTTTCGACAGACGATGTCCGATAGCGTATTGGCAGCCTGCAACCTGTAACAATAGGTTGGACCTTGACAGTGTCATTGGAAATTAGCAATAGAATAATCTAGACAAAGTTGATAGCTCCATATTTGAAATTGTAAACGGCCGATAAAATAATCATTTAATTATATAAGTTATAATTTTATTTTTAAACAGTAATTTATATGTATAATTTTAGTTCATCCGTATAAATAAGAAATGAAATTGCATGTGTACATTATTATTCAAAAATAAAATTATTACTTTATATAATTAGACATTATTTTATTAATACTTTACAATTTTGGAGACAAAATTATTAATTCCATGGTTATTCTCTATGCTCAGGGCAAAGTTCCTTGAACTTCTCTTTCGTGCAGAAGTGTGTGCAAATAGTGTTACCGAATTTTCTTTTCTGATGAGAATGAAAGAAATTATGAAGCGCCTTCTTTGGGCATAGGGTAAAAGATTGAATCAGCCTTGTTTAGGAATGAATCTTTTTCTGCTTTCAATTTACTTCCTTTCACAAAAACATCTGAATTCACTTTTGGTTCCACTTTCTTTATAAAAGAACATGGGTGCAAGAGGTGGAAATATCGATAGTCCAAGACACTACTTCAGAACAGAATGCAATGATTAGCTTCTAGGTGCACTTTCCCTTGTGTTTTTGGTCTCATTTTCTTTCAGCCAATCTCTAGTACTTTTCGCCAAGGACGACACTTTCATCTTGGACTTCTCTTAGTGGAGCAGCAGAGCGAGCCCATACCTAAACCCAATTTGTCACTGGGTAGAAAAAACAAAGTCCTTTTTATAAAATCTTTATCATCTTGTTCTCACGAATGTTTGCATGTTATTATTTTTTTTCCCTTTCATTTTTAACCTCCTACAGTGGAGTTTTGTTGTTCTGCTAAAATGGAATTGATGGTGATATTCTATGCTTTATTTACTGAGATCCTTCTTTATGCTTCTATCAATGCGGATCCACACCTCTAAGCTAATCTTTTGAATTCATTTGCAAGATTTTAATCTGATCAGACAAAGAAAGCTAAATGTGTTACTTAGGAGATCTTCCCAATTATTCTTCATGAATTTAGCTAGATTTTATATGTATGACCATAGTCTTTAGTTGAGTAATCTAGTATTTGCTTCCATTGTATAGTTTGATAGGTTGATGTGTATTTCTTCATATTGTAGTCCGGCCATTGTGTCTTGATGATGAATGAATGAAATTCAGTTTCTTCCTGACAAAAAAAAAAAAAAAACTTAAAATAGAAAAATGGTTAATCCATATTTAAGTTGGATGTGATTTTTTTACACATTTTAATAAAAGATGTGAGATTATGATTCCGTTATTTTATTAGAAAGTATCTTTCATAAAATATAATTATAATATTAACATAAAAAAAAATATTTTACTTATTTAATGTTAATGTGAAGAATTTGGAGAAAATAATTTTTTTATTTTAAAAAAAATTATTTTCTTTTATTTCTAAGTTTCTAGATATTTTTTTTAGCTATTAATGTAAATGACATATTAATCATTTAAAATATATATATAAATAATATTTTCCTTAAAAAAATACTCTTTGATAAAATAATTAGAATCTCAAAATACATTTCAAATTTTCTACGAGAAAATGTTGGGGGGGGGGGGGATTGGTTATATGATTGCTGCTTAAACTAGTGAGTTGAGATTGATTGTATTATCACTGCAATGTACTGCTGTACTCTCGAATCTGTTCCCCCGAGGAAGAGAAAGAAAGAAGGAGAAAAGGCAGTTTAGATTCCAATTTCATATCGTTTTGCACGCAAGAAAATGATGGATCATTGAGAAAGCCACGTTTGGGGGGAGCAGCTCCCAATTGTGCGGTGGATGTGTACAAAATTAAGTGAACTCTGCAGCCAGCTTGGAGAATCAAACTTATTCATGCCTTGGTACGCGAATCTTTTATCTGACTGGATGGTTAACCAAGTTATGTGGACAAACACAGTGACGGAGTCCCCGTTCTCCCCTGTTTGGAATCTTCACAAAACTTTATAAATTTTTTTAAATTTATGTTGGTAGAAAATTATCATCTAATTATAATATTATATATAAGCGGAAGATTTTATGTCATTTGTTTTCCTTAGGCTTTGTTTGGTTAGAGAAGAAAATAAAAGAGAAAGAAAATACGAGAGATATTATTTTTTTTTAATTTGTTTGATTGTAAGAGAAAATAAGAGAAAAAGAAAATGAAGGAGAAATAATTGTATTTGATTAGAGTAGAAAATAAAAGAGAAATAAGTAAAAAAATGATCTAATTTTATTTGAATATAAATAAAATTGATAAAAAAATTATTATATTAAAATGATCTTCAAATTTAAAATATTCAATTAATTATAATCACAATAATAAATTAATTTAAATTCCAAATCTTTAAGCTTCCACAAAATTTTTATAGATTCAATTATTAAGTATAAAAATATCATGCATAATGTTAGTTATATAAACTCAGATAAAGATATAAACTTTTTCCATCTTCTCTAAAACATTATTAATTCAAATCCCAAATGAGATTGAAAATATTAGTTAATCAAATATAATTTCTAAAAATATGTTTATAAAAAACTAGAAATATAAAGAGACATTAACTCAACAGCTAAGTCTATTGCCCAGACCTACAGCTCTCTATTCTTAGGCAGAAGCTGCGCGCCTCCTTCCTCCTGCCAGATTAGCAGCAAGGCGGAGAGGGCAGGGCCAGCCATTCTGCAGCTTCTATCGGCACCCACGTGAGGACACAACCACCATTCACCATTCAAGGTCGGACTCTAACCAGCAGCTGGTGGCACCCACGCACATAGCTTCTTCACCAAGGGACTAGCAACAACACACAATGGGCAACCAGATCAAGAGAGGAAGAGGACGGAAGCCACTTACCGGACGATCGTCGTCGAACAATGCTGAAAAATTTACTGTTGCTACTCCTTATTGTGTACAAGCTCAGCTCTCCCTGTTTTTTCTGCAGCACTAGTTTGTGTCTGTATAATTTTTCCTCACATATTTGAGAAGAAAATTTTACGGACCACACCACTTCTTAAATTTTTTTTTCTCTTCTCCTGTAATTTCTTCTACAATCAAACAAGTGAAAATAGTAACTTCTACCTTGTTTTCTCTTTAAAATTTTTCTTCCCCTACATGTTGTTAATAATACCAAATATTCAGGATAAAATTATTAATTTCATAAATAAAAATAATACACCAAGGTGCTATATTATTAGAAAATAATAACTCTTTTTTTAAAATAAGAAATATTATTTTTATCAGTATTTTTTATATTTACTATTAAATAAATGAAATTTTTTTATCTTTTTAATATTTTATAACTATAGATACAAACAAAAAAAAATTATAGGCTTTGTTTGATTTTTGAAAAATATTTTTATACAAAAATTTCTTTTTATTGTATAGTAAATAAAGGAAGTAGTAAGTATCTCTATAATTTGTGATTAAAAAAAATGATCCTTAGAACTAACTATTGTAGTGGATAGAAATAACTTCCTATTTAAAAGAAAAAATATATCTTTTACTAAATTCATTACATTTAGTATTAAACATATAAACTATTTTTCATTGTCTTAATAATTTATGAATACAATCCTATGTAAAATATTTTCAGCCAGATATACTAAGGCTATGTTTTCATAAAACAACTACAAACGACACGTTTAATGAGAAAGCTTCAAGAAATCGGTGGTTGTTTTCAAATTGATAGAATATAAAGAGCTTTTTGTTTTTGCTGTGTCTTGGTTTCTATCATTTTCTCTTGCGTTCACATGGTCTGGAATATGCATGCACATGCAATTCCCATATAGCATGTTTTTTTTTTTTTTTTGGGGGGGGGGGGAATTAATAATAATCATAATTTGATATTTCGTTTTCCTTTGAGTGAAACCAGAAACATGCTGGCAGCTAGAACCCAGTTCAGTTGCTGCGTCCATATCTCGACACAACTCTTAACAAACAAAAGGCGATAGCTCTCTCTACCTTCCTGTCCATCCAATATTGTTATATCATTGTGCTTCTCAACATCTCTCCCTCACGTGATAAGCCACATGCTATATTATATATAGATCAATAAATATATATTTCAGTGCTTTTGTATGTATTAATAATTGCCAATCAAATCTAGTATCAAGTCTTTAATATTTTGGTTGGAATCAATTTTTTTTAAATAACTGAACTTATTTTATATCAATAAAAATGACTTCAATTCATTTATAAATAAATTATATTATTTAAAAATAATATTAAAAGTAATGATTTTAATTTATTTATAAGTAAGTTTTTTTTAAAATACTAAGTTAATTGTCTCGACTCTTGACAAATAAAGGCTGAGTCATGTTCCGAAACAAGGAAAGTCATTTGTTTACTGATAATACAATATAAAATCTTGTGTGCAATGGGAATCCAAAGGTTGATGCTCAATCGGAGCAAATTTTTCCACCGTGTTTATCGGGTGATGTGGAATCACTCTATTTTTCCTTTTCATGCGTATGTAGTTGGCCAGCCCCTACTAGAAAATGGTACTCTCGTGCTCTTTCGCAATTCGACAGATTTCATCGTAAAATTTAAGTTAAATTATTCGTATCTTCCTTGAAATCTAGACTAATTACTCGTATTTTCTTTCATTTTTGAAAAAGAAAATTACATATTTCTCCTAATTTCATGCATAAAAATGCGTTAAGTCCACTTTCGTCAAACATGCCATTGATTTTTACTAACTTTTCTTAAGTCATGTGATGTTTAGTAGGCTTAACCTCTGAATACACTTTTCTCCGTATCTTTTACCCTTTGCTTGGATGTAAAGGAGAAAAAAGGAAAGGAAAGAAAATAAAATGAAAAGAATTTTTTCTTTTATTATTTGGATGAGTAAAAAATAAAAAAAGAGAAAATAATTTTTCATTACTTGTTTAGATGGAAAAGTAAGAGAAAAGAAATCTAAATTAAGTTAAATAGTAAATTTTATCCTTTAACTTAATACATCTGTTTAATTTTTTTTGTGACCAGCAATAACTATTATTAAAATTCATATATTTATGTATAATTTTTTTAAAAAATATCTATTTAATAAATATAACATGAAAATATTATTAATTATGTATTTATAACAAATGTTAATAGTAAATTTTAATCATGGTAAAAATTTTATTAAGAAAACAATTTTCCTTTATTTACTTTTGCTTTTATAACACCTTGATCCTTCAACTTTTTCTTTATTTTCTTTTGGGCTGCACTCAAATATTTCCACACCTTTTGATATGAGATTAGTCCCTATTCAAAGCAAAAGGCAATAAATAGAAAGTCCCTTCTAACAATAATGTCTCTAAGAATCAAATTCAAGTACTTTTTACTAAACCTGAAACAGCTCAAGATTAAATTTACTACCATTGAGTCAATCAATCATTATAATTTTTTCCTTACTTTCATCAAGAGTATTAGTTTCATAATAATATAATATAATTTTATATTTGAATTAATGCCTTACTTATTTTTTTTATGTGATCCAATTGCTTCAATAATATGCTTGGAAAATTTAATTCCTGAAATTGATGTTAATTGCTTCAATTTCATTTTAATAACTTGTTGATTGTGTGATATTTTTCCATTTAAACAAGCAAAGGGTATATTGAGATTGGAAGAGTAGATGTTAAGAAAGTGAGAATGGAGGATAATTTGAGAAAAGTTGAATTTTTTGCTCCGTTTTGGCAAGAAAATAAAACCTATAGGCCATTTTTTCCCCTCTTTTTCTGTTCTTCCCATTTTTTATCTTCAACCAAGTAATAGAAAATAGAGCTTTCAATGTTTTTTCTTTCCTCTCAATCTTTTCTTTCATTTTTCATTGAAATAAGCTAGAGATTTGACTCTTTTGCCCCTTAACTTTTATTTTTTCCTTTTTTTACTTTTCTCCAAGCCATCCTTGTCTCCAAGTTTTTCAACTTTTCTTGTTTTATCTCTTGCTCACCATAACAACTTCTTTTTCTACTTTCTTTTATTTTTTTTATTTGAATTATTACTTTATACAATTATACAATTATGCCCTCTTTAACATTTTAGAGTTTTAGAATTTTATATCGTAAATGGGATAAATAGTTAATTGTGATGATAGTAATTAACTAAGTTTTGTATGGAATGGGGAAAATGAAATGAGAAAATATCAATAATACATTGTGTAAAAGAAATTAAATTAATTGAGTAAGATTTTGGATGAGAATTTCACATAAAATAGATGAGAAAGAATAGATATTACAAAATGAAATATTTAAAGGTAATAAGCAGTTAGATGTGAGTAATTGAGTATAGAGAAAAAATCAAAGTATCTTTCCCATTTTACACTTGCAATATTCCTTATTTTTTCCCTCTCTACTCAATCATTCTCTATATTCCCTTAAATCTTAACTTCTTTTTCCCTATTCTTTTCAACTTCATTCTCTTCTTCTTTTACAATTCCATCTTCCTCCTTTAACCAAGCACCAAGGAAGCTAAAATCCATCAAATTTCTTACATAACTAAGGTAAGCTCTTCATTCTTAGTAACTTATTTTTCATTTTCTTTCAAAATGAGAAAGTTCTAAGTAAGTTAACTCTAAAAAAGTATTATAAGCCATAATCTTGAAAATTGTGATGTCTGGTATTTAGGAACTAACTATCCTCACCTTCAACCTTTCGACATCTCATTTATATTAGGTGAATGAATATTCTAACCTTATTTTAAAAATTTAATTGGATTTGGTTAGTTTAAGTTTAAACTCTAGGTTTTTGTGATTTCCTAAAAAATGTCCTAATTGGTGGTGTTTAATTTGTGACTGATAATGAAAATGACATGATTGAGGTATGGTATAAGTGTATCAATGATTTAGTTGAGAGTTATGACTTAATAAATAAGTTAAGTTACCATTAATGGTAGATGATCAATATTTTTCAAGTTAGAAATTTGTAAAAAAAAAATCATATAGTAGTCAACTATAGCCTAAAAGTTATTCTTTGAAGAGTTATAGTCAACTATGTCTTACAAACTTAGCATCAGAGGTCCTATAGTCGACTACATTGTCAACTATGGCCAAAGGTCTTATCTTCTAGACGACTATAATCAAGTATATAATCAATCATCTAAGTAGACGTTGCTCTCTAGAGGTCTATAGTTCGATTATGAATTATAGGTTCATAGTCGACTATCTAGCATCTAAATTCCTAGTTAAGGCCTTTTGTAATTGACTATATAGTTAACTATGCTCCTTTTTCTGGGTTGCATAACTAATTATATAGTCAATTAGCTCTTGTGGATTTCAAGTGATATGCTACGAGAAGAGGACTTGAATACCAAATGCTATATGATATTATGTATAATTATTTTATGATGCAAGATAATGAAAACAAGATGTGTGACTATGCAAAAAGGCATGAGATGATTGCAAATTGAGATATGTGTTCTTAATGAGAATGAACATATTGAAATCATAAGAAATGTAATAGAGGTAATATGATATTTGAATATTAAATCCTGCAACGACTAGCAAGGGATAAGGTTAACTAAAAGATACAAAGATAAGTTAATATGGGATAAGTTAAAATGAAATTTATTTATTTTTCTTACTTTGTTATTTTTGTGTAATATATGATGTGATTATGGTATGAATATATATATCAATTGATGGCAAATATAAGTATATTTGATTATTGATGGATGTGTTGATTCTAATATGAAATATATTGTGAATTGTGTGGTTTAAGTGTTAGGTTTATAATAGGGAAAATCCAATTTTTAAGCTTATAATTGATTTCAATATTTGATTTTTACTAAAAATTTGCTCACCAAATTTTGGATTTACCCCTTTATATTTTATTTTGCAAACTTACAAGTTGAGTTACCTCACCATTGCTTCAAAGTTGAGCTTTGAGGGGACTTTTGGATATGGCTTGGGTAGTATATGATATCATGATATAGTTAGGTGTTTTAGGCCTTATCTTATATTGGTCAAGAATAGAGGAATAGAAACATATTTCTTTTGAAGTTAGTTAGGCTAGCTTATCCTTTAGCTCAAGTCTAACTCCTTTTATAATTTAATCAAATTTACTAAATGAAATTTTTGCTTTTCCTTTTTGATGCATGAAAATTGCTCCTTAATTTCCTTATATGCCTTAGTATATAGGTGTAAAGTGTAGGTTAGGTTGGTGAAAATTAGTTAATGAGTTCTATATCGAACACAACTAGAGTTGAGTTGCGACAATTACAACTAAAAAAATCCACCTTGAAAAAAAAATTGTTACTTGAATGTTATGTAAAACAATATAAAAAGTATTAGATAAACATAAATAAACCTAAACAAAATCATACTTACCAACATAAAATAAATTTTATATGAGCATTTTATTAAATACTCCCTCCATTCTTATTTATCTATTGTTATTAAATCGATTTTACATATATTAAAAAAGTAGTTTAATTTATTTATTTTTAGTAAATTTTATAAAATTATCCTTTATGCATAAAATTTAATATATTTAAAAATAAAGAAAGAAATATAAAGGATAAATGCAAGCTAGTTAATAGTATAGAATAATGAAATATTTATTAATAAAAAAGAAGAATAAATTTGAAAAAAGAACACTTAATACTCCAATAAAATTTTAAGGTGATAGATAAAAAAATAATTTTTTTTTCAAAATATAATTGATAAAAAGAAACGAGAGAGTATATTATAAAAGATTGAATTGCATTTCATAAGTCAAATTACTTAATGACAATCAAAGAAAAAATGAAACAAGAATTCATAAGTCAATTTAAAATTACAGCTCAGGAAATTAAACAAAAAAGATGCTTAATAATGGCTTTACCTCTATCCCATAAATATTGAAGCAAACCATTAGGAGAATAATAATGATACAAATTGGCAGAAAAATACCGATATGTTAATCGTGCAAATAATTTGCGATTGCAAAAGGTACCTAGTTCAAATAAAAAATTCAAGTGAAACCAAAGTTGAATTTTTTTAGTGGATATCATATAGCTGGCAAGGAGAGATTAGGATTCAAAGTTCGAATTAATTGACAACTTCATAAAGGATGCCTCTGCAAATGATATTCCAAACCATTCAACTATTTGTTGTTGGATTTTCGTTGCTGGTGTGGTCATTCTTCTCCCCATCAACTTGCTTTCTATTTCCACTACACTTTTCTCTCTTCTGAACTCTTGCTCAATTGTTGATCAACACAATTAGCTAACTAACTCATTCACCATCAATGAGTTTCAATCCATTTTCATTTCCATTCTGTTTAAAGTTTGTCGGCTAAAAAATCAATGAAGAAAAAAATTAGAAAAATGAGTTTTTTACTTTATTTTTAATTTTGTATCAATTCGAATAAATGGTAAAATAATCAATAATAAATTAACACTAAGGGCATTCATTTCTATTAGTAATAAGGGAGGTGCGTGATTCTTTTTAAAAATGGGGGGGAGGGGGGGGGAAGGGCGTGCAATCAACCCAAATTTTAAGGAATATACAGATAATTTACCCTAAAATTTAATTAAAAATATGAAAAAAAGTGATACAAATAAAAAAAAGTTAACGGTACATTGTTGATATAGAAAGGTACTAATATATTATTAAATTTAATAATTAATATATTATTATGTGATATATAAGATCTAATTTTTTTTGAAAAAATTTTAATATATAATTAAATTCAATAATATATTAACATATTATTATATTAATAATATGTTGAAATCCTTCCGGAAGACAAATGATGTGCGTTGGTTTATCATTGCAGAATTGGAGACACTTGGAGGCCGGCCACACTCAAAGCTGCTGGGCATGTGACATCGTTTTTACATAGTCTCCCGCTGATGGAGGAGGGAACACGAACACATGCGTTGATGTATTAATATTTCATGTTATTTTGTGCCATTAATTATTATTATTAGTCTGCATGTATTTCCTCACCTACCCAATTAGGAGAGTCAGACTCTCTTTTCTTTTAATTTATTTGTGCTGTTATTTTCCTCTTCAAAGTAGATGATGCTAATTTTATTTATTTACTTAAAATTGCCTCCATATAATTAATGTTTATATCAATAATATGAGAGACACGGTCATTAATCTTACTTATAACTAAATATCTTGGTCCAGAGATTGTATAACAAATGATATGATTTTATAGGATTGGATTCTTTTAAAGTATATTTTGTACTTTAGAAGATAAAATATCTAATCTTATCATTAATTTTTTTATTTATTATTATTTATAAAATTATGAACTAAAATTAATGATAAAATTAGACGTTTTATCTTTTAAAGTATATTTTGCACTTTAGAGCAACCGAATCCTGGTTTTGCAATATTCATTTATGGTATTAAATTAAATAGAGTAAGAGCAGTCAAAATTCAATTATTTGTGGCGGTGGACCAGGAGACTTAGGCTAAGTTATCGGCGGTCTAATTTAGATAATTATAAAGAAGACCGAAGCAAACGGACACAATGTTAGTTAGGCACTTGAAGACTTTGGGTTTCGATTTGGTGGTATATCACTCTCAACTTACAACGCGCGCACCAGGAGAGTCTATCATTCTAGAAATTCTTAATTAATAAATGAATATATAATTTATGTGTCCGGTTATCCATAAAATTGGAGACTGTTGTATTGCTCTCCAATTAAATTTAACTGTATACAATGATGGGCTGCATGTTTAAAGGGAGAGATTAGAAAAAGGAACACAAATGAATAAAATGGATTGACTGTTGAAATTTGAATTTATTAAAAATAAATGAATTTAAGTTCGTGCTGCTACTTTTTTATGATTCAAACTCAAACTTAAATTCAAATTTAATTTAAAATTTGAATAAATTTATATAAATTTATTTCTATATGATTATAAATAAATTTATACGATTTTGCTTGAGCAATATGTTATTCGTTTAAAATTTTTCATTGAATTCAAAATATTCAAATTTGTAATGAATATAAACATAAATGAGTTTGTACAATTTTACCCAAATAATTTGTCATTTCACCCAACTCTAGGCAGAAAAAAATTTGTCTCTCATAGATAAACTAAACACCAATATTTTATATCTTATTTTATTTATTAATATTAATTTTTGTACAACTATAAAAATTTAATAAAAACATTCACTCAATACATTCAAGAAAGTAATAAATATTAAAAAACTAATTACATCAACTAAAATATCATATTTCTGCTTATGATCTTTAATTATTACCGATGTGATTATTTTTTATGTTTTATATTTTTAAAATAAATAAAAATATATTTTTTATCATTAGGTTCAGACTTGTGGATTGTTCAAGTGTCAAACTTAAGTCATAGATTAATAGAATTCGGCTCGTTTAAAATTAAATTCAAATTTAATTTTTTATAAATTAATTTTTAATTATGTACAAGTAACTTAACTTATTTGTAGTTCAGGAGAAAGCAAAAGATAATGAAGGCTATGATGTAGCATTTTCTTTATTTGTGAGTTTCAGAAAAGAAAGGAAAGATGGTGGAAGGTTAAGCATAAAAATTTTCATAATATTTAAAGTTCTTTTAGAGATTTTAAAGGATTATTTAATTAATTTATTATTTTAATATTTATTTATATTTTCAACTATTATTTTTAATACTAATTAATAAATTAATTGTAAAAACAGTAAAATTGTAAAAATACATTATAATTAGCCATAGGCTTTGGTTTAAACATTTATTATCTTTCATTGTGTAATTTTAAATATCTAATTAATGATAGAGAAAATGATAATTTAACCATTCATTTTTTTTCTTCCTGTTCTATTCATTCTCTCACACAGTTTTTTTTTCCCTTTCCTTCTCCTCCAAACTCTTAAACATATCATAAATATCAAATGAAAACACCACTTTTGTATAAAGTGAAAGAAGTAAATTGTAATTATTAAATTTCACATTAATGATCAAAATTAAAATATAATTGAAGCCACGTTATTAGTTAATATAGCAACGTGATTTTATATATTTAAATTCTAAAGAAATCAAGAGTAGCACATCCACCTAAAATAATTCAAATATTGATAAGTAGGGAAAATTGTTCATTTGATACAATTCACCACCCATCAAAATAGTAGTTTTTAGTTAATTGAAATTGTTATAATTACAATCTCACTAAAATCAAAATCCTCACCAATTTCATGAAGTCTGATCAATTAAATCACAAACTTTTACCATTAATAAAAAATTAATTTATGAGTGTGCTGAATTTAGGGATCTCAATGTATGCATATTTGTTTATTTATAATCTAAGGCCTCAAAACCGTATGCCATTGATAAATAATACAAATGGAACTATACAAATATCAAGATTTTTAAGTACCTAATTCCGGCACATTTCCATCATAGTCAAATTCTCACAAGGAATCTCTCCAGAAATTCATTCTTTTGGAGACATTCCTATCCTCGTACACTAATTAATTAGTGATCATTTTTCTTAATTCAAAGGCTAGCTGTGTCTTCCACAATAGCTTAAGTATAGATATGAATTTAATCAGGAGTCTTGATTTTTTAATTGAACTGTGTTCCTAGATAGCTGTGCTCATTCTTACTCTCCCGGTCTCCCCCTCCCGGAAGTGCATAATTATAATTTTTTTTAGAAAATTAAGAAATTATATAATTACATAATTAAAAAATATTTTTTAATTATTTATTATTCACTAAATTTTAAATATTTTATTTTTTATTAAAATTTATGATTATAAACTTTACCCTTTAAAGTGTATTTTTTTTCTTTAAAAGAACTAAATCCCTCATTCCCAATTTGCATAATTTTATAAAAAAATATTTTTTATAAAAATTTAATATGAATACTATATATATTTAATTTAATAGATATTACAACATTGCATGAACTATACTTTTTACAATAAGTATGTAAAAATGTTAAAGTTTTATATTTAGAATTAAATTATAAATTAATTCATCATCAACTTAAATTAATCTTATAATATCAGTTAATCATATATTGTTATGTTAATTAAAATTATTAAAATACTTTTATTATTAATTTTTTTAATTTTTAATGACTTTTCATATTTTCATTTATTAATATTATAAAATATTTTACACTATTAGTGATTAAATTTAAATTCTCATGTTTATTAAGTGGGTTCAAATTTGATCTACCATTAATATAAAATATTTTACACTATTAGTAAATAAGAGTAAGACACATTAATAAAAAAAAGCAATAATAACTAAGAGTTTTTAATTATAATAAAGAAAATTTAATAGTTTTTTTATTAAAATGCAACAGATAGATTAATGATAATGTAAAATTGAGTTAAACTAATAATGAATTAAATTTAAGTATTTATAAGCTTTTGACATTATTTTTTTGATTTATATTTGATCTATTATCAATATAAATTAGTTTTATACTATCATCCATTAATATGTTAGTATATTATTAAAAAATTATTAAAAAAATTTTACCACTAGTAAAAATTCATTTTTAATATTAATTTTTTTAATGAAGTGATATTTTTTTGTCCACTAATAATATAAAAAAATTTATACCAAGGATTGGACAAATTTAAACTCAATTTTCTAAAAGTGTAACTTTTAATTAAAAAAATTACATAGAGGTTATAAATATTTCCTTAATTTTTTTGAGGTTTAATCTGATCATATTTTTGTTTTTTTATTTTTAAAATATATATTCATATTTTTTATGTACTTTAAACGAAAAAAGGTGAATATGTATTTATTAAAAAATGGTTCATATATAATTAAACTAATTTTTTGAAAGATGTGCAATTTTTTTTCAGCAATATTATCTAATAAATAGAGTATTCCTCTTTATTCAATTATCTTTCGGCCTATAGTGCTACATAAATAAATCAAACTTATAAGAAATTTGTAAATTTAGGCAGGAATTCATTACGTAGCTGGCTTAATTCAATTTCTAGTTTGGGAGGATGTTAATTAGACAAAGGCATCCTTAATTTGGTAATTTCTCAAAAATTAAAGGTAAAATAATTATTTTTTCCTACATTTTTCTTAAGTGATTGTTATTTTCTAATTTATTTTTTCTTTTATCTCACCAACCCCCCCCTACTTTTTGACCAAAGCAAGAAAGCTACTTATGATTATATTATTATATAATGCTATGCTTAAAATAAACTTTATGTATACAGCATAGACTTAAGCTAGACCCACCGTGAATTGACCAATATGGACAAAAGAAAAAGACAAAAGTTAAAAAATAAAAAATAAAAATCAATACTAAAAACAATATCTGAAATTAGATTATAATTTTTTTATATTAATTGAATTAAATTTACAATTTTATCTTACTATTATATATTTAATTATAACTTTTAATTTATATTCAAAATATAATTTTAAATATAATTTTTTATATATAATATTATTTAATAAAAAAATTATTTCTACTTCGCATATTGACCTTTGGATTAAATATTCATATTATTCTGATATTATAGTGTAAATGTATGGGAATTTCTCGGGGTAGATACTTCTTAATGTCCATTGTTCGCTTTTTTATTTTCTGGATTCTTCAAGTGTGACATAGCAAGTAAAGTATTACATGCGTTCACAGCTATAAATTTGACAATAACTAAAGCGAGGAATAAAGTCACCGAGATAAAACATGTCGGTGGTGGATTCTTTTTCAGATTTTGACGTTTTCCTTTTCTTAATTTTTTTAAATGTTTCTTTTATGCTTTACTAAAAAAAATTGTATAGACACCTATTTTATCCATTGGGAGAAATTTTTACTTTTGGAACTTTAAAAAATTCCTAAATTGCTTTTTTTAATTTTTATATAACTTTTGTTGAAGAATTCTAACTATTAGGGATCGTTTGGTTCAAATTAGGGAAAGAAAATGGAATTAGAAAAGGGAATTAGTGGGAAAGGAAAGGAATGGTTCCTGATTACCCAATTTATTTGGTTCAAACAGGAAATGGAATCAAATATTTTTAATTTATTTTATTAATAATTATTACATTAAAAATAATATATTTATAATTATTTTTAAAATAATTATTATAATTATTATCTTATTATTTTTATTTTATTTACTAATATTATAATTTTTATAATTATTTATTATTAATTATTAACATCTTATTAATATTATTTTTATTAATACTCTATTTTAACTATTATTAATATATTAATAATAATTAATATTATTATAATAATTTAATAATTATTATTTATTTAATTATTATTTTTAATATTTATAATTTTATTAATATTATTAATTATTAATAATTTAAAAATATTATAATATTAAAAATAATAATTATTAGAAATATTATAACATTATTAATATAATTGAACAATATTATAATATTTATTATTTATTTAGTATTTAATGATATTCTAATATTTTTAATTTATTAAAAATTAATATTATTTATTTTTAAATAAATATTAATAATATTATTAATATATAATAATATATTTAATTAAATAATATTATTAATATATAATAATAATTATTTATTTAATTACTATTTTAATAATATTAATTTTTAATAAATTAAAAATATTATAATATTATTAATATAATTAGATAATATTATAATAATAATTATTTATTTAATATTTAATAAAAACTTATTTATTTATTAAATAAATATTAATAATATTATTAATATAAAATAATTATTATTTATTTTTTATTATTTATCATAATTATTATTTATTAATATTATTAATTTTTAATAACTTAAAAATATTATAATATTATTAACATAATTAAATAATATTATAATAATTATTTATTTAATATTTAATAAAATTATTTATTAAATAAATATTTATAATATTATTAATATATAATAATTATTTATTTATTAAATTAAATATGGTAATAATTATTATAAATAATAAATAATTATTATTTATTATTTATTTATTATTATTATTAATTATTAATATTAAAAATATTATAATATTAAAATAATAAGTATTAAAATATTAATATTATTAATATAATTAAATAATAAAATATTTATTATATATTTAATATTTAATAATATTATTAATATATAATAATTATTTAATAATATTATTATAGAAAATAGGGAAAGGGAATGGGATTCCCCATGAAGTGAGGGGAATCACCATTCCCTTAAATGGAGTAATCTCATTAAGGAAAAAAGAGAAAAGGGAATGAATTTTTTCTAAATTAAACAAAAATAAAGGAAATGAAATTCTGCAATTCCCTTTCCCTCTTCTGAAGACTCCGAACCAAACGGACCCTTAATGTATTTGTTGCAAGTTCCGGGGAAAATTATACATTTTTGTAAAAAAAAAATTGTAAATTGTATACCAACTTTTATATATAAGCTTTTTGAAAAAAGACAAAATTTAGTGGACTTACTAATGGATTGCCATTTCTCCTGCGTCAAAGCAAACTATTCATTTAACGTAATGGCCTATCAAAGACAAATTTTTTGGACGGCAAAAGTAATAAATTATTTAACACATACATTTTATCTTCGAAGTTAAGATATTAAAAAATAAAAATAAAATAGCATCCAATACTATTATACACGATGTACCGAAGACTTATCAACCCTGTACTCAGAACAAAAGAATGGAAAGAAAATAAAAAAAATTGAATTTTAAAAATTTTCATTGCTTTATTTAATAAAGAAAAGGAGAAAGTGAAATATATTTTCTATTATTTTTATGCATAAAAAATTTTAAAAAAAATCTACACATTTTCTGTTTTAACTTTAAAAATTTTCTTTCCTTTTTTTTCCTCTTATTTTCCACTTCACCGATGAATAAAAGAGAATAAGTAATCCATAATAACAACAGAAAACAAAATTTGCCTGCAAGCTAAAGCATCATACGATAGATACAGTAATCTTAGTTATGGTTACAGTGGAAAGTTTGAAAATTGCTTAACTAGATACTCTTTCTTCAGTCTTCGATTATAATTGCGGGTATTTTTTGGGAAAAAAATCTCTGGAATGAAAACATCTATATTTTTAAATTTAGTTATAATTTGTACTCGATTCGTATTCATAAATGGAAGGAGAAACTAAAATTATGTTTAAAGCAAATAATTGATGATAGTCAATAAATTAGTTATTTATATTAAGAGTATTTAATAAAAGTAACCATTGAAGTTAAAAATATAAAAAGATATTAATATAAGTAGATATATAAATTAAATTAATTTATATTTATTTTAAAATTAAATTATATTAATATAAATAAAATATTTAAAATAAAATTTAATTAATTATATTTTATAATATCACATATTTATTTACTTACTTATTTTTATTTATTTATATTAATTAATAATGATATATTAAATATTTATTTACATATAATAAAAGAAAATTAATATTTAGCAATGAATTTAAAGATGGAATTTCCATTAGTAAATGACTTCAGGAATTATTTTTATATTGTAAATTTTGCAATAGATTTTCCAACTTATCACTAATTTCGTCACTAATTCTTTAAGATTTCTAGAATTTTTTCAATTAAAGCTATACCCATAAGTTAAATTTATCAACAAAGTAAGCAATATAATAAAAAACTTAGAGTTTTCAATCACCAACAAATTTTTGTATGAAAATCTAAAAATTTATATGGGAGTCAAGTGAATATTTTTTAAAAATTAGCAATAGATTTACAACATCTATAGCTAATAAAAATGCACCATATCTTTAAGTAGTAATTAGTAATGGATTAATCCATCACTAAATTAGATTATATATTAAAACTGGACACTAGACTCCCTATTTTTTCCTTCCCTTCCTCCTTTCCTTCCCTTATCCCTCATTTTTGGCATTGCAATTGTGAATTGGTGCCTCTAATTATCTTTCACCTTCATTGTTTACTGTTTTTCATTACCATTGCATTCACCTTGTGCTATTATGCATTTTGATCAGTAAGTGTTTTTTATTTTATATTATTTTGATAGCTTTTCAATTTTTTTGTATTGTTGGATTTATTTTTGTGGTTATTTTATATGTTTTATTTATAATATTATTAAATATTTTTATATTTAATTATTGTATTGCTAATTATTTTATTAAAAAATTCACTTTTTCATGAAAAAGTTGCATTTTTTTCCTTTTGAGATTAGTTATTATCTTATGTGGTTGAGAGATAATGACAACTCAGGAGTGACAACTTACATCTTAAAAAATAATAATCAAGCAACATTAGCACAACATCAATACGTTGTTCGAGAGTTAGCGATATAGGATTTTTAGTTTTGTTTTTATATGTACATATGTTGGACATCAAATTTTTTAGTATATATATATATTGAAATCTATTGATTTTATTATATTTTTAATTAATATAAATAAAACCTCTACATTTAATTGTATTTTATGAAATTTGATTTAAATATTTGATTGTTAATAAGATTTAGACTTTATGAAATTTGATTAGGTAGGAGATTTCGTTGTTTGGATTAGTACAAAAATAAATAGTATATTGACAAAGTGCATAATATTAGTGACAACATTCTTAAGACAATACCACTAATTTTCTAGTTTAGTAATGAATTTACTAATAATTTAAAATTAGTAATAGATTTATCTATCACTAAATTAATATTTAGTAATGGATATTTTCATCACTTTTAGGGACGGTAACTCCATCAATATCCATAAATTTAATGAAGGACAAATACATTATTAATTTCATCCTATCTTGTGTTTCTTTAATTATTGTCTTGCTAAATTGTGATAGATTTAGTGATGAAACTTAGCAATAGATATTGCTAATTCCTAATTAAGTCAATTATCGAATCATTATTATTGATGCCTTCTTTTCCATTGCTAAATCTTTTTAGTGATGAAAATTTTCAAATTAGCAATGAATTTTTCCATCACCAATTTGTATTTTTTTAGTGATAATTAGGATATATGTTAATTTAATTGAAAGAAAAGGGATAAATTTTAAAAAAAATTAAAAGTTATTAACTTATAGGGTATTAGTTATCTTATTAAGTTTATAAAATAAAAGCTTATTTTTTCAAATAAGATAGTACATTAAGGTAACATTTAGCATAATAAATAAGTTAACTTAAAATTTACTGACCTGATCAATATGTTATAAATTAACTTCTGTAAGTATTTAGATATTAGTCTGTTAAAAAACTAAGCTCTAATTTAGGTTCTATTTAATGCAATTAACTAATAAATTAATTAATAATTGATAAGTTAGTTAGTAATTAATAAAATAACTAATATTTAATAAATTACCTTATTGTATTATAAATATTTAACAAAATTAAGTTAAAAATGCAAAAAGACATTAATGGATATATTAATAGAAATAGAAATATTAATTATATCAATTCATATTTATTTTAAAATTAAATTATATTAATATAACTAAAATATTCAAAATAAGATTATAATAATCTAAAATTTAATTAATCATATTTTATGATATCATATATTTACTTACTTATTTTTAATTATTTATAGTAAATTAATAAGGACGTGTTAAATATTTATTTACATAGTTGTGGTATATGTTGTCATTTATTTAAAAGACGATGAGCAAATTAAAAAAAAATTGATAAAGTTATTAGTTTATAAGTTATAAACTATCTCGTGAAACTTATTAAATAAGAGCTTATAAATTATTAACTTTTAATGTATCAAACATTTTTAAAAATTAACTTATAATTCATTGATTAAATCAATAAAGTATAATTAAGTTTATTTATTGCATTAAATAAATACTTGATAAGTTACTTTGAGTAACTTATAAATCATAATTTATAGCTTATCAATTTTTAAAAATTTATATTTTTTAATTAATTAAAACTATATGCCATTAATTATATTTTAAGTAATTATTTTCTTACTTTGAATAAGAAATAAATGAATAATAAATATATGATTAAATAAATTTTATGTAATTATTTTTTATTTTAAATATATTAATTGTATGAAGATAACTTGATCTCAAAATAAATATAAATTTATTTATTTCATATATCTATTTATATTCATATATTTCTTTGTATCATTTTACATTTTCTAATTAGCTCAATATCTAATTTTATTAAATGCTTATAATGCGATTAGCTAACTTATTAATGATTAATTATAAGTTACTTATCAATTCTTGGTTATAAGTCAATTTATCAGTTGTTTGTACTAAATATAATCTAAATACCTTCTGAAGTTAACATATAAATTATTAATTAAATTAATAAATTATAAATTATTTTATTTATCATGGCAAATGCACACAAATTGAAAATGAGCAAATTAACTAAAAAAACGAAAAAGAAAATTGCTTAGCTACAAATATCTGCAACGTGCATTGGACGATCGCAAGAAAGTCCAAAACCATAAACTAATTTGTTTATCGATCAAGACTTGGAATAAGGTATTGGAGTAGTGGCTCTCAATTAGCTTTACAATTGGCACTCTTTTATTTCTATGCGGTATTCCCTTTGTTTTATTATAAGCGGTGTGTTTCTACGCGAAAGAGGGAATGAAGAATCATCAATAAAAAATCAAACTAATAAAGCAAAATGAATAAAATATATTCATATTACCATGGCATTTAAATTTGATTTAATGTTGTAAATTAATTTTATATTATTATTTATATATATTATCATATTATTAAAAATTTGTTGTAATTTTTTATTAGTGATAAAAGTTTTAATTAATATTATTTTTGTTAAGTTATTATCTTTTTATTTATTAATAATATAAAATTTTTACACAAAATTAAAATTTAAACACATCATGATAAATGTCTAATCAAAATTTAAACTAATCAATTGCATTAAAAATTTTACACCCAAATCAAAATTTAGGTTGTGTTTAGCAAACGGTAGTTTTCGGTCAAACAATTGTTTGACCGAAAACGTTGGCCTTCGCAACGTTTCGAAAATGGTTGTTTTATACGAGTCAAATAGTTATTTTTTGATCAAATCCGCTAAATGCCAATGGATTCGTTGTTTGCCAAAGGCAGGCTTAAAGTCATCATGATATGTCTTTTTGATTCAAAGTCATCATGATATGTCTAATGTTTAGAGCATGACGTTTTTGATTGCGAGCAACTATATACTTGAAATTGATGATATGGTATTATTATTATTATTATTATTATTATTATTATTATTATTATTATTATTATACAACAAATCAAATAACTGAAGTTGAAGATAAATGTTACAGGAATTTTATCTATTTTTGAATTAAAAAATAATTTTTAAATATTTTTTAAATAAAATTATCAATTTCATCCTTAAAATTATATGATGCTTTTAAAATGATATTTAAATTATAGTAAATGGTTAATTCAATCCTTGAATAATAGTCTAAATACATAATTTTAACTTTTTATATAGTCATTAAGAGATAAAATTATCTATAAAAATTATTTTTTAAAGATGAAATTAATTATTTAATATAATTTATGAATCATTTTTTCAATATCATATAATTTCAAGGATGAGATTGATAATTTTATCTATTTTTATTTAGTTATCCTAAAATTTAATACATATAATATAGGTAATGTGATGAAGTTCTTTAAAATCTCAAGAGAATGCTCATAAATTATTTGATCATTTGAGATCATTTACCCTATTCTAAATTTTAAGTTTGACATATATTAGTAATTTGACCATCGAGTAGAACCAATTTAAGAAAAAGAATTTTTCATAGTTACATTTGATAAAATTACGCAATAATAAAATTAAATGCATAAATCAACTCAAGGATATGGATTGAGTTGGAATTGGATTTCCCTTCCCTTATTAATTAGTTGGATAATTTTAATTAATGACTTCAGCAAATGTCCTCAAGTACATTAGTACAGCGGATGAAGTCCACTGGATTAGTTGATAAATTGTGTTAAATTTTATTTTAAGAAAAATTGTTGGAAGATTTTAAAAGGGCTCTAACAAAATCATCTCACCGATCAGTGTGAAGTCTTCTTCGGTTGCAACTTAACAAATTGATCAAGGGCAGCTTGTAATCAATTCTCATCCCGTATCTACGAGAAAAAAAAGTAAAACAAATGCAAAAATAATTACAAATAAATTTTTTTAGTATTTATTTTTTAAAATAAAAGAGTAGTTAAACCACTAAATACATATATATAAAAATCATAAGCGGAATTTTGAAAATAAAGGAAAGCATAAGTAATATCAAATTCAAAGATTCTTGACAAAATTTTTAGTATCTAAATACTACAAAAAATTTAAAGTGAAAGAAAAATATTGAAGAAATACTTCGAAAATTAATAAAACATTTTCCTACCAAATTGAATTGAAATTGATATAAGAAGATATAGAAAACTTTATAATTTTAAAATCGTTTCATCTGAAATTTATTAGACAAATTTATTTATTTGTAAATTCTTTTATTTTTCCTTACCTCCAATCAAATTAAATAAAAAATTAATATTTTTATCATTCTTTTTTTTTATATGTCTTTGTATATCTAAATAATAAGTGAATAGATATTTTTTTATTTATTTTCCTTTCACTTTTTTTTATCTATTTTTTTTTCTATTTTTTCGCAAACACATTTGAGCATAACTAACGTGTTCATGCCTCCAATCCCTAGGATTACTTCATGAGGAGAGACAACATTTCACCTCTCGTTTACACGGGATATTGTGTAATTAAATTTTATAATTATTATTAGACGGCTTTATTTTGTAGAAAAGTAAAAATTGAGATAGGATAATATGATATGTGAGTGTGTGTGAGAGAGAGGAAGAGAGACAAAAAGGATTGTATGAGAGAAATAAAAAGAAATGATTATGGATAGGTTACGAGGAAATTAACTTTTGAAAATTGATAAGAAAAGAGAGAGAGAGAGAGAGAGAAGTGTATGAATAAGTTAGTAGATAGTTTTTATAAGTTATATAAAATTTTTTTAATCCAATAATTGAATATAAAAGTACATAAATATCCCTTATTTTCTTAAAAGTTGAATTATGTAAGTATGGCTTACTTAAGAAATAGAAAAATGGAACTCATCCCTACTTAATCCTTTTTATATTAGTATAAATGTGTCCATTGTTTTCCTTGAGTTTTAAAATAAATGAAAATCCACTAAAAACAAATTAATTAGTGATAAAAAAATTTATTACTAATTAATAAAATTTTGTTACTAAAAATATGATGACAAAAATAACAATAAAAAAGGCATTAGTAAATAGTGTATTAGTAGTTTAATTAATAGCAGATTTACATTATTTGTCACTAAGTTCTATCACCAATTTGCTGAGACAACAATAAATGAAACGAATAATGGATAAAATTAGTGACATATTCATCCATTGCTAATTTTACATCTAGTGATGGAATTTCCATCCCTGAATTGCAAATTAATGACAAAAATATCTGTTACTAAATTCATCGTTAAATAGTGATTTAGCAACGATAAATCTATTACTAATTGGAATCCGTTAATAATTCTATTGTTAAATTGAGAAGTTCTTGTAAAATTAGTGATATCATCTTTAAAATATCATCGCTAGTATTATACACATAATATAGGATATATTTATTAATATGTTATATATTTTTCTAGCAATCCAAACAACTAACACCCATCATAATCAAATTTTATAAAACCTAAATCCATCAACAATTAAATATTCAAATCAAATTTCATGAAATAAAATTGATTCACAAAACAAAATTGTAGTGGATATTTTATTTATATTAAGTAAAAAGACAATAAAATTATAAATTACAATATATATAAAAAATAGTGTCCAAATTCTATATATATAAAAAAATAAAACTCCTAAATTGCTGGCCCTTAAACAATGTGTTGAATTTGTTGATGTTGTATTCATGTTATTCCTAAGTTATTATCCTCTTTCAGTCACAATGTATATCAAATTAACATTTTGAAATAGGCAAATGTGACCTTATTTCTTTTTTCTTTTTAATTGTTAACTCAATATAGTGAATCTAAGAATACTAATAGTAAGAAAGAGCAAATATTTCTACAAGGGTCTGCTAATAATGGCCTTAAGGATAAAAAATGTATCATTAACATAAAAGTAATGAACTACTTTAAGAAGACTATGAGGATAATTTTCATTACTGTTCATTTTATTATGTGATCACTTGTAAATATTTAATTGTTTGCAACTTTTCTTCAAAGTTATAACATCCATATTAAGTTCCTTGATTGCTAATGTTATGGGCATGTAAAAGTACTTAGATAATGGATATCGTTTCTCTTGATAACATTTTTTACATGACTTTATTCCTCTTTTTTTCTTTACAAACATTTTTCTCTTAATAATATTTTTGACTTTTGAGAGAAACTAGTGTAGGTAAGGGTAAGCTCCAAAATCCATCATTTGTATCACCTTTGTTATTCCTAATGGGAGTAGATGTAGCAGCCAATCTACACCCAAATACAATTGTGCAAGTTTAATACAAATATTAAACAATACAAATTAATGTAAATTAATTAATACAAATGCTTAATTGAATGTTAACCAATATGTATGAGTCACTTGTTGGATATAACCTGAATTCTATGATGTAACTCAAATCCTATAATTAGCTAAGTCTGAACCCCAAGGTTGTGTTAATTGGTGTTCGCAATAAATGGCCGAGTACTCTACAAATATTTACAAATTGTACAAATTAGACTAGGGATCAACAAATCATATAAAAGAATGGAAACCTCTAGAAATAATCTCAAAAAAATATGAAGAAAATATAGAGTTTCTTGAGATAGTAAAAGAACCTTCAGGAGATGTCAATTATGTAGTTGCACATCAATTAGTTGAATACTCTTCGCCTAGTACATTTAGTTCTCTTTTCAATTCATTAACTATTGCTTTCACCACTCCTCATTTATTGATAGGAGAAGTTATCTTACTAATAGCTTATATTTTCACATCTAATGATACACATTCTTTCCAATTTGGTTCTTCTAAAAAGAAAGTTACACCTCTGCTAATTTTGATAGTGATAAAGAGAAGAATTAATTCAAAATCCTCTCTACAACACTTAAGGATTGTATTTAGTATCCAATAATATAAGATATGTATTGTTAAAAACTTTTTTAAAATGTTTACAGTTTGTTTGAATTTTAATAAGAGAATAAAGTTTTGGTGCTATTCGTACTCAATAATAATAATAATAATAATAATAAATAGCTTCTTACATTTTATGAAAAGTAAAACTTTTTGATAAAATTAATTTCTCTCAAATTTCTAGCCGTTAATGAATCAAATAATATATTTATTTTTCACTTCTCATAAAGTTGCCCTTGCTCACATCATTTGCTGCCAATTAAATGACACCTTAATATACTCCGTTGTTAAAATGAATATTTCTTCAAACCTATGTACAAATTTGCGGGGGTAATTGTCTAATAAACTTGAGAAATATTTTTCAATATAGTAATATATAAAATGTATTTTTTTTAATATATCAAACCTTTGTACAATTGCATGTAAATAATCAATCTGCAAATAACGTCATACTACTTCAAGTAAACTTGAAAAAGAAAAAAATTCAATACAGTAGTGTAATATGCATTTTTCTCCTCCTATTGAAAATCTAAACTTATTTTTGCATAAGACTTTGACTTTTTATAATAAGAAAATCAGTAAACCATCTAAAGTGGAATAAATTTGCTATTTTTATTTAATTTCTCCTACAATTTTATAAATTATTTTTTGGAAGTGAAAACGAATACACTAACCAGTTAGTGAAGGCATCGCACCAGTGCCTCAGTGAATGAAATGTGCAGTTGTCCGCGGAATTTCGTGGATTGGTACAAAAATAGTGTATTGACAAAGTATATAATATTAGCAATAATATTTTAAAGATAATGTCACTAATTTTTTAATTTAGTAACGAATTTACTAATGGTTTAAAATTAGCAATAAATTCATCTATTGTTAAATTAATATTTAGCGATAGATATTTTTATTACCAATTTATATTTTAGGGATGAAAACTCCATCAATGTTCATAAATTTAGTGAGGGATAAATACATTGCTAATTTTATTCCATCTTGTGTTTCTTTCCTTGTCATCTTGCTAAATAGTGATAAATTTAGTGATGAAACTTAGCAACGACTACTATTAATCTGTAACTAAATTAGTTATCAATGTATTTTTTATTGATGCCTTCTTTTCCGTCACTTAAATTTTTTGATGATGAAAAATTTTCAAATTAGCAATGGATTTTCCTATCATTAATTTGTATTTTTTAGTGATAATTAGGATATATGTTATAATTTAATTGAAAGAAAAGGGATAAATTTAAAAAAATTAAAAGTTATTAACTTGTAGGCTATTAGATATGTAATTAAGTTTATCAGATAAGGCTTGTTTTTTCAAATAAGCTAGACACTAAGGCTATATTTAATGTAACAAATAAACTAACTTAAAATTTATTGATTTGGTAAATAAATTAGTCTCTATAAGTATTTAGCACATTAGCTTGTTAAAAAAAGACTCTAATTTAGGCTCTATTTGGTATCATTAGTTAATAAGTTGGTTAATAATAGATAAATTAATTAATAATTGATAAATTATTTTATTGTATTACAAGTGTTTAACAAAATTAGCTTTTAAATTAATTAAAAATTATAAAAAGATATCAATGAATATAAAAATATAAATAGAGATATCATTTATATTAATTCATATGTATTTTAAATAAAATTTAATTAATTATATTTTATAACATCATATATTTATTTACTTATTTTTAGTTATTTATATTGAATTAATGAGGATTTGTTAAATATTTATTTACATAATTATGATATATATTATTATTTAATTAAAAGAAGATGGTCAAATGTAAAATAAAAATTGACAAAGTTATTAGTTTATAAGTTATAAACTATCTTGTGAAACTTATTAAACAAGAGTTTATGAATTACAAGCTTTTGGTGTGTCAAATATTTCTAAAAGTTAACTTACAACATATTGACCAAATTAATAAATTATAAGTTAATTTATTTAGTGTATCAAATACACACTTAACAAAATACCTTGAGTAGCTTATGGCTAATAGTTTATAACTCATCAATTTTTTTAAATTTATATTTTTAATTAATTAAAAATATATGCCATTAATTAAATTTTAAGTAGTTATTTTCTTTTTTTAAATAGTAAATACATAAATAAATATGTAATATAAATAATTAAATTTTATGTAATTATTTTTATTTCAAATATTTTGTTATATGAATATAACTTGATTTCAAAATAGATATGAATTTATTTATTTTATATATTATTTATATTAATATATCTCTTCATATAATTTTACATTTTCTAATTAGCTCAATAACTAATTTTATTAAATACTTATAATATAATTAATTAATTTAGTAATGATTAGTTATAAGTTAATTTATCAATCATAAATTAATTTATTAATTATTTGTATTAAACATAACCTAAATATTTTTTAAAATTAATTTATAAATTATTAATCAAATTAATAAATTATAAATTATCTTATTTATTATCATTAATATACACTAATTAAAAATGAGCAAATGATTAAAAAAAAAAGGAAAATGTCTGCAATGTGCATTGGACGATCGCAACAGAGTCTAAAACCATAAACTTTGCCTATCGATTAGGACTTGGAACAAGGTCTTGGAGGAGTGGCTCTCAATTAGCTTTACAATTGGCACTCTTTTATTTCTACGCGGTGTTCCCTTTGTTTTATTATAAGCGGCGTGTCTCTATGTCGAAGAGGGAATCATGAATCAAAAATAAAAAAATTAAACCAGTCAAGCAGAAATGGAATGAATAAAGTATATTCATATTGCAACGGGATTTAAATTTGATTTAATGTTGTAGATTAATTTCGTATTATTATTTACTTATATGTTATCATATTATTAAAATTTTTATTAATAATAGAAATTTTCAATTAATATTATTTTTATTAAAATATTATCTTTTATTCGTTAATAATATAAAAAATTTTACACCAAAATTAAAATTTAAACTCATGATAAATATCTAATCAAAATTTAAACTCATCATGATAAGCATCTGATGCTTAGAGCATGACGTTTCAATTACAAGCAACCATCTACTTGACATTAATGATATGGCGTATTATTATTATTATTATGCAACAAATTAAATAATTGAAGATAGATGTTATGGAAATTTTATCTATTTTTTAGATAAAATTACCAATTTCATCTTTGAAATTGTATAACACTTACAAAATAATTTATAAATTATATTAAATGGCCAATGCAGCCCTTGAATAATTGTTTGAATTGATAATTTTATCTTTTCATATAAATTATATTAAATGGCCAATGCAGCCCTTGAATAATTGTTTGAATTGATAATTTTATCTTTTCATATGAATATTAAGAGATAATATTATCTATATAAATTTATATGGAAATACAGAATTATTTATATTGATTATTATTTAGAGATAAAATTGGTTATTTAATATAATTTCTAAATTATTTTTTCAATGTCATGTATGAGATTGACAATTTTATCTATTTTCTATTTAGTTTTTCTAAAATTTAATACATATAATGTACTTAATGTGATTAAGTTTTCCAAAAACTCAAAAGAATGCTCATAAATCATATAATCGTTTGAGATCATTTACTTTACTCTAAATTTTAAATTTGCCATATATCAGTAATTTGACCATTGAGTAGAACCAATTTCAGAAGAAGAAATTTTTATAGTTACATTTGGATTCATTGCAATTACATAATAATAAAATTAAATGCATAAGTCAACTCAAAGATATGGAATGAGTTGGAATTGGATTCCCCTTCTCTTATTAATTGGTTGGATAATTTTAATTAATGATTTAGCAAATGTCCTCAAGCACATTAGTACAACGGATGAAGCCCACCGTATTCGTTGACAAATTGTGTTAAATTTTATTTTAAGAAAAATTGTGGGAAGATTTTAAAAGGGCTCTAACAAAATCATCTCATCTATCAGTGTGAAGGCTTCTTCGATTGCAACTTAACAAATTGATTTAGGGCAGCTTGTAATCAATTCTCACCCCTACATGTATGAAAAAAAAGTGAAAAAAATGCAAGAAAAAGTTAAAATAAAAATTTCCAGTATTTATTTTTTATAAATAGAAGATTTATTAAACCACTAGACACATATACATAACAATGGGGATTGAATCTTGAATGTAGAGAAAAAATATAAAACTTTTAAGTAATATTAGATGTTATTTGAACTAAAAATTTTTAACAAATTTTTTAGTATTTGAATACTATAAAAAATTTAAAGTGTTGAAGAAATACTTTGAAAATTAGAAAAAAAATTTCCTACAAATTGAATTGAAATTGATATAAAAAGATGTAAAAAATTTATAATTTTAAAAATATTTTTATGTGAAATTTATTAGGCAAATTTATTTATTTGTAACAAGAGTAATTTTATTATTTAATAAATTATTCTTTTATTTTTTTACTTCCAATCAAATTAAATAAAAAATAATATTTTTATCATTCTCCTTTTATATATCTTTGTATATCTAAATAATAAGTGAATACATATTTTTTTATATATCTTCTTGTCACTTTTTTTAATCTATTTTTCTTTCATATTTTTTTAAACACATTTAAGCATGACTATCGTGTTCATGCCCCAATCCCTTGGATTACTTCGTGAGGAGACACAACATTTCATCTCTCGTTTACACTAAATGTTATGTAATTTAAATTTTATAATTATTATTAGACGGCTTTATTTTGTAGAAAAATAAAAATTGAAATAGGATAATATGTGTATGCCATTGTGTATGTGTGAGAGAGGAAGAGAGAAAAAGAGGGTGGTGCAAGCGAAATAAAAGGAAATGAATGTGGATGGGTACAAAAAAATTATCTTTTAAAAATTGATGTGAAATATGAGAGAGGGAGAGAAGTGTACACGAGTAAGTTAGTGGATAGCTTTTACAAGTTATATAAAAATTTTAATCCAATAATTGAATACGAAAATACATAAATATCCTTTATTTTCTTAAAAAAAATATAAATATGGCCTATTTAAGAAATAGAAAAATGGAGCTCACTCTTACTCAATCCTCCTTTTATTAGTATAGATATGTTCATATTTTTACTTGAAATTAAAATAAATGAAAATTCACTAAAAAAAACTAATTAGTGACAAAAAATTTGTCACTAACTAGGAAAATTTTGTCCCTAAAAAATATAGTGACGGAAATAACAATAGAAAAGAAAGTGTTAGTAAACAATATAGTGGTAATTTAATTAGTAGCATATTCATGTTATTCATTACCAAGTTTTGTCATCAATTTGGAGAGACAACAATGAATGAAATGAATGATAAATGAAATTAGTAATATATTTTTTCTATTACTAATTTTATATCTAGTAATGGGATTTTCATCCTTGAATTGTAAATTAACAATGGATATATCCATTAGTAATTTGTGTCTATCACTCAATTCATCACTAAATATTGACTTTAACAATGGACAAATCCATTGCTAATTGGAATCCATATATAATTCTATTGCTAAATTGAGAAATTCTTGCAAAATTAGTCATATTGTCTTTAAAATACCATTGCTAGTATTATACATACAATATGAGATATATTTATTAATGCTATTTATTTTTATAGCAATCCAAACAACAAATATCCATCCTAATCAAATTTTATAAAGCCTAAACCATATCAATAATTAAATATTACAATCGAATTTCATGAAACAAATTTTAGTATTTTATTTATATTAGTAAAAAAAAAATAAAATTAATAAATTACAATATATAAAAAAATAATGTCCAAGGTTCATATATATAAAAACAAAATCCTAAATTGCTAGCTTTTGAACAATACGTTGATGTTGCTCCGATTTTTTTATCCTCTTTCAGTTACAATCTATATCAAATTAATATTTTCAAATAAACAAAGATAATCTTATTTTTTTTATATTACCAATTCAATGGAATAAATTTGAGAATATTGATAATAAGAAAAGCAAATATTTCTACAAGAATCTATTGATAATGGCTTTAAAGATAAAAAAATGGATCATGGACATGAAAATAATGAACTACTTTTAGGAGATCATGAAGACAATTTCCATCACTATTTATTTTCTTTATTATGTGATAACCTCTGAATATCTAATTATTTACATCTTTTTTTCAAAGCCATAATGTCCACTTCAAGCTCCTTGATTGCTTATATTATAGGCATGTAAAAGTGTTTAGATATTGTCACTCTTGATAATATTTTTGCACAAATTTATTCTTTTTTATTCTTTACAAATCTTTTTCTCTTAATAACATTTATGACTTCTAGAACAAGCTAGTGTAGACTCCAAAACCTATCATCTGTATCACCTTTGTTGTCCTTAATGGGGGTAGATGTAGTAGTCACCCTACAATTAAATACAACTGTGTAAATTTAATACAAATATTAGATAATATATATCAATGCAAATTAATTGATATAAATACTTAATTAAATGTTAATCAATATATATGAGTCATCCTTTGATGTAACCCAAATCTTATAATTAGCTAAGTCTAAACATTAAGGCTATATTGTTAGTGTCTCCAATAACTGGTCGGGTACTTTATAAATATTTACAAATTGTACAAATTAGATTAGAGATCAATAAATTATATAGAAGAATGGAAATTGTTAGAAATAATCTCAAGAAAATATAAAGAGAATCCAAAGCTTCTTCAAATGATAGAAAAACCTTCAAAAGATGTCAACTATGTAGTTGCATATCAATGAGTTGAATACTTTTTGCCAAGTGTATTTAATTTTCTTTTCAATTCATTTACTATTAATTCCCCCACTCTTTATCTAGTGTAAAGAGAAGTTATCTTATCAATACCTATTATTTTTACATCTAATAATACAAATTCTTTTCAATTTGGTTCTCTTAAAGAAGGGGTTACACCTCTACTGATTTTGATAGTGATAAGGAGAAGAATTAATTCAAGATCCTCTCTAGAACACTTGTAAATTTTATTTAGTATGCAATAATAGAAGCTTTATATTGTTGAAAACTTTTTTAAGATGTTAAAAGTTTGTTTGAATTTTTATAGGAGAATAAAGTTTTGGTATTATTTATTCTTACCCAATAATAATAATAATAATGATAATAATAATAACAACAACATTTCACATTTTATGAAAAATAGAATTTTTTGATAAAATTAATTTCTCTCAAATTTCTAACTGTTTAAGTAACACATTTATTTTTCACTTCTCGTAAAGTTGCACTTACATCATTTGCTGCCAATGAAATGACACCTTAATATATTCTATTATCAGAATCAATATTTCTTCAAACCTATGTACAAGCTTGTGGACACCTTAATATACTCCATTGTCAAAATTAATATTTCTTCAAACCTGCGTACAAGTTTGCGGAGGGCAACTGTCTAATAAACTTGAGAAATATTTTTCTAGACAGTAATATATAAAATGTATTTTTTTAATATATCAAACCTACGTACAAGTGCATGTAAATAATCAATCCGCAAATAACGTCATACTACTTCAAGTAAACTTAAAAAAAAAAAAATTCAATACAGTGGTGTAATGTGCATTTTTCCTCCTCCTGTTGAAGAATTCAAACTTACCTCACTACAGTTATTTTTGCATAAGATTTTGACTTTTTCTAATAAGCAGATTAGTAAACCATCTCAAGTGGAATAAATAATGCTATTTTTATTTAATTTCTCCGACAATTTTATAAGTTGTTTTTTATAAGTAAAAATGAATAGGAAAATTCTAAGGTACCCCAGGAGTTTCTAAATCCTGGGTGGTGTGGCACAATCTCATCCATTGGATGAGATTACCTAAGTCTTTGGTAATCTCATCCAATGAATGAGATTGTGACACATACCCAAAGTTTAAAAATCCCTCAGGACACTGTAATTTTCCCCGAATGAATAAGGTGACCACTTAGTGGAGGGCCAGTGCCTCAATGAATGAAATGTGCAGTTGTCTGCGGAAATGGAATGGTGAAGTTGAGACACTGCAAAATAAGCCGGCAGTGTCAGCGAGAGGTTAAATTAGCAAGTGCATTAAATGATTAATATCGGATGCTGCATCCGGCTCGTGCTTCTTATTATGCGTGCAACTAATTAAGGAAAATTAATTAACATTGATTGGCGCCACACCGACTTTTGACAGCCCTTTATGTCAAATATTGCAAGGTTTGGCTCACCTCAATATTATAAAAAATTATATTTTTTTAAAAAATAAAAGATATATTATTTAATTAATTATTATCTTAAATTAAAAAATAAATATTTTAAAGTATTTCTTGTTATAGAATATGAGAATTTATTTATTTATTTTTTTAATTAAATTTGATATTTTATATTATTTATAAATATAATGATAAAATTATTTTTATTAAATTTAATTAATAATTAAATTTATTAATTCATATTATATAATATATAATAATTATTTCATTAATACTTTATAAAATACTTAAAATTAAATCAAATAACATATAAAAAATTACTTATTATGAAGTGTTATTTCTTATGTATTAATTAAATAATTTTTAAATTTATATTAAAAATTATTTTTTAAAAATTTTAATTTTTTACAAGAAATTACTTTTTATTTGAATCAATCGACTCTTTACTTAGAGAAAACTTAGCAAAATGTACAAATTAAGAATTAGGCTTATTTTAACAAAAATATTTTTGAAAAATATGATTAAAAAATATTAAAAGAGCATAATGTGAAGATTTTATTTTTTTACATTCTAAATTTGATTCTAAAATTTTTATGTGTGCATTTAATAGTTTAATATTTTCATCATTATAAAAATATAAAAATTATAAAAATTATTTTATTTATATAATAAAAATATATATTAAAAAATTATTTTTTAACTATTATAATGTTAATTATCATAATTTTTTTAATCAATTTATATAAATAACACATTATTCTTTTACTCTAAATGAAATTTTCTAATGAAAATTATCTTTCAATAAAATAATCAGGACCTAAATGTTTAGTTTAAAATTTCATTTATTTTTTCATAAAATATTTTTTATTGAAAAATATAATTTTTAAATATATTGATAGAAGTGTCATAGGTTGTTTATGTATTTTGTGATTAAAAAATAATACTTAAAGCAAATCAATTCCCCTTTAAACTAAGGATGTTAATTTACTCAATCCCTTCATATTTAATCTTAAAAAATGAAAATATTTTATTCGATCATTCTAATAATTTATTAAAAAAAATGTTTTCTTTCAAAATATATCAACCCTAATTGACCGTGGAGGCATTTTCAACTTGACCTATCAATTTCCTTCTCACTCACTCACTCACCAAAATCTCCATTGAAATTTTATGTGACAATTAAAATTTCTTATTCTCAATTTGATGTTTGTTATTAACGTGGATCTGACTTGTTTTGAGTTTTATATTCAGCGAATTAAAATAAAATATTATATTAAAAAAATAAAATACAAATAATTTGTATATCAAGAAAAATAAAATTATAATTAAGTCAAAATTTTATTCACATTGGATCTTAAATTGCATATTTAATTTACTAGTTGCTACTTTCTAGGTTTATCTAATTTTAATTTGTAAAAGTATATAATTAATGTAAAATTAGAAGGCAAACATGAATTTAAATTTGAGCTTGGGTGAGGTCCAATTTTGCTTCATGCTTACGTTGTATTGTTGGCATCACATGAGATGGAGTCCAATCGCAGAGATCCACAAATGAGGTATCAGCTTAGTGGGGGAACTGACCACTGGTGTTGGACTTTCTATTATCATCACAGCAAACCCTAATCCTATTTGCTGATGCTAATATCAAGATCAAAAGCTTACCTTTCCAAATTTAAAGTTTTTAACCTCTTCACTTATTATATATTTTTTATAAAAATTAAAATATAGGATTTTAAGAGTAAAGCTAATAATTCATTCAATATATATATAAAATTTAGGATATAAATTGAGAATATGAGAAAATAAATGTTGGAAAAAAAATATCAAATGTAAATACACTGTTAACGTTAAAGTATTTTATTATGTCCATAGGAACATAAATCTTTCCTAATTTTCGAATCCAGTTCTGATGAAGGTATTTTTTTTTTGAAATAGATATTATTGATAGTTTCTTATAATTTAAAATTTTAATATATTATTTAAAACTCTCGATACTAAATCATATGTAATCACTTGCCTTTGAAGGATTACAAAGAAATTGTGGTTAATCATGTTAACACAGAGTTGGACAATGGAAATGGAATACAACTGATTGTTATTATGAGAAAGCATATATATAAGCTTAGATTTTCGAAAGCTTAATAATGGCACTCATGGATGTAGGGTAAAAAAAAAATGAAAAAAGGTAACTCTTCTTTACTCATTATTTTTTGGATTTTAATCATGACTTAGATCCCATTTGATGTTGCCATTAAACTATTGATCCAAAAGCAATATATATTTTGCTTGAGCTTGGAAGAAATGAAATTCCTTTGTAATTTATTGGCCCAAAAGAATTTTTTATTTTCTTAAACAGTGTGATTCTAGATCATTGAGTTCAGTTTGTTTTGTTTTTCATTCTTCTCTGCTTAAGCTCTTGAAACTTAACTACCTAAGGGGAAATTAAAAGTACTACTGTTTTAGCTATTAACAATGTGAAAAAAAAAAGTTTTGCTTCTAGCAATATTTAATAATCATTTTAAAACTTACCTTTCTATATAATTTATGTTTAATCACAAATTTAAATTTAATCTTGCAATTTGATATGTATGTATCTAATAATTTTATCAATTCTACAAATCCAGCCCCTTTAAAACTTAGAAGTGTAAGGTGCATTTTAAAAATTAAAATGAAGCATCATAATTTTTAATAAAAATAATAATTCAAAATGAAATAAATAATAATTAATCAATAAATTAATTTTTTTAAATATGTAAACTAAGGAGTTCTTTGATTTTTTATGAACAATTATAATATTTTATTTTATTTTTTAAAATGCATCTTAAATTTTAGGAAATGTGGGTCCCAATTTTGCCTTAAAAGAAATGATCATGAGCTTGGCTAACCCCACTTAGCAATAATAATCACACTCGTGGCTACCTAACCAAATTGCTTGTTTTCATGGAAGACATCATTCATCATTGACAAAACCACTGACCCCGACTGCGCACGACAAAATCAAGAAGTTTTTCATTTTTTTTATTTTAACTTTTCCTCATTTTCACAAATAATTTGTATAAGACAACAAATTTTATTTTAAAAAATATAAAATATTTTCTTTAATTTTAGGATGATTGAATTTTATTTTCATTAACTTTAAAATTTTATAAATCACCTTCTTATAATTATATAAAACTTACAATTAATATATCTCTTCAACTTAATTTATTATTTTATTAAATTATATAATACTTTTATAAAATTTTTAAATAAAACTCACAATATTTTGTTAAGTTTCTTTATTTCAATTATTTTATAAATAATTATTATGTTGTATAATTAATAAAAGTTAAATTAAATATATAAAATTTTAGTTAAATACGTCAAATTAAGTAGTGAAACTTGTGTGAAAAATTGATGAAATAAATTAATATATTATAATATTATGATTTTATTTTTAAGAAATTTATGACAAAATTATATAATTTAATAAAATAGTTAATTAAATTGATGATGAATGTTCATTCTAAATTTTATATGATTTAAAGAGTAATTTCTAAATTTCTAAAGTAGAAGAAAGTAAAATTCAACTACTAAAATGTTGAAGGGGTTATTTTGCAAATTTTCCCTTTTTTCTTGTCAATAAAATTTAAATTTTTAGTATTATTCTCTAATCATTTTCGACAAATTATAAAATTCACTTAATTATAATACTGATTTATTAAAATATAATATGTATACTGAAATTTTAATACTAAAGTGGGATTAAAATAATTTATTCCATAAGAGGTAAAATAGGCAATTTCAGACATTTATTAGCAAGCAATAAATTATGATGTGCATCAAGCAATGTTAATTAACTTGCCGTATTCTTCAATGCGTGACACTAGTAGGGGTATGGAATATATATGTGTGTGTGTTGAATTAAATTTTAATTCCTAGGGCAAATTTAATTGATAGGTTAAGTTAGACATGCGATACGCAGAAAAATATTATTTGATTCGCTTATATAATATCTATAATTTTAAAAAATAAAAAATAATCTTTCATCTAAATATATATAATGCATTAAAACTAAGATTAAAAATTAAGATTCAAAGGAAATAGAAAAATTTGAGGAAACTTATAAATGGCTGTTGAAAGATTTTGTGAGTATCAAATTATTATTTTTATATTAATATAGTATTAATTTCAAAATTTTATTTTAAATTAATATCAAATAATTATTTTACATAAAGATTTCGTGAACATCAAAATTAGTATCGAAAATTTTGATATTGACAGTAAATTATTGAAAACAAAGATCTTTTAATACTAATTTGATATATATCGAATTTATCATATAATAATTTGGTGATTTTTTTCTAAAAATTTTATATTCAAATCTAAAATTAAATCATCATTAATTACATTTATTTTGAACCAAAACTAAAATTTAAAGTAAATGGTAAATATTTTTATTCAAATATAAATCTAAAATCATCAATATTATATTAAATATATTTTTCATAATTTTCTTCAAACTTTTAAATTTTTTAAAGTAAATTAATTCATTCATATTAATTCATAAATATATTACACCTTGATTTGTGCGAGCTAATTCCCCATTCGCAAGATTGGTAATGTACCAACTCAGACTAATAAATTGTTTTAGGCCGTGCTTGCATGGTCACATCCCTACGTACCCTAACCCTAGGTTGGTATAAAATTGTGAGTTACAGGCTTCTACGCAAAGAAACGATCCCCACCAGCAGCGTCATGTTTATGGGTAGGTAAGAAAGGCACTTATCTTAAATTTTCAATTTTTTTGTATCTTAAGTTCTTAATTTTTTTTACGCCCCGCTTATAATTTTTTTAATTTTATATAGTTATTGATCAATTAATTGAACTTCAAATCCAATGATAATTACTCTCTTTAAAATTATTTATATAGTTATAAACATTAATCATATAATTTGCAACTAATTAAAAAATAATTAGGGATTTATTTGCTAATTAGTTGTAATTTTTTTTGTATAATTATACAAAATAAATAACTAATAATTATAAAAAAAATTAATTATATATTAGTGATCTAACAATAATTATTCTCTTTAAGATTATTTTTCAATTAGTTACATATTTTTTGTATGACTATACAAAACAAATAATTAATTAGGGAATAATTGCAAATTTATTTCTTAATTAGTTGTAAATTTTTTGTATGACTATACAAAATAAATGACTAATGACTATAAAAAAATTAGTTATACATTAGTAATCCAACAATAATTACTCTCTTTAGGAATTATTTTCTAATTAGTTGCAAATTTGTATATTATTATCAATTAACAATTTCTAATATTATAATTTATAATGGTCATTTTTTAACTATATATACCACAAAGTTTTTAATATTTTCTCTTCAAATTTGCTTAATTCTCACATTCTGTTTCTCTTCTCACTCTTATCTTCATAGTCTTTTAAAGTAAATTCTAAAAATAAATTAATATCAAATTGTTGCAGTAGATAGTACGATGTGCACTTCTCTTTATTTTCAAGTTTCCAGGTTCTATCATTTCATCTTTTTTTTCTATTTACTTTGCATATCTATTTTATTTATATTTTTATTGTTGTTGTTATTCTATTTTATTTTTATACTTTGTTGTAATAAAAGATGTCAAATAGAAAGTATGTTGCTTTAAAAAATTAAAGAAAAAAAGAAAAGTTGAAAAGTTAATTCAATCTCAATGTGGTGCTCTTGATAAATTTGCTGCTATTCATAAATTGGATGTAATAACTAGTTCAATTGATGAAAAAAATGATAGAATAATTATCTGTATATGATGTTGAAAATACTAATAGTTCTAATTCTAATCAAGAACAAGTAGAAAATAAAAATTTAAATGAAGATGTTAATTTTGTTAGTAAGATCCTATAGTCTAAAGATATGCATGTAGATGTTGATATAAATCATTTAAGAGACCTTACTGCTTATTTGAAAAGTTATAGGGAAAATGGCTTTGCATCTATTTTGGATTCCACAAAAAAATTGGTTATTGAAATAGATATAAAGCCTAAATTTCTTAAAAAGCATGTAATTCATAGAAAACAAAATTTTGATGAAAATGTTAGTAATGAGATCACATAATCAGTTGAAAATTCTTTTCATATTGAATATTTTTTATACATATTAGATCAATCTATTTCTTCTATTGAGACTTAATTTAAATAATTTTTAGAATATGAAATTATCTTTGATTTTTTATTTGAATCCTAAAAATTTTAAAACTTTGGGTGAGGATCAATTGCAAAAATATTGTATTAATCTTGAAAAGTTTTCAAGTTATAGTAGACATTCTAATATTGATGGTCTTGATTTATTTTCAGAATTGAATGTATTAAGAGAAGTGTTAATAGAAGAAATTAATACTCCAATAGAAGTATTAAACTATATTAAAAGATTAGATTTATTTTCAAATGTATGCATTGCTCATAGAATATTATTGATAATACTTGTAACGGTTGCTACTGCTGAAAGAAGTTTCTCAAAACTAAAATTGCTTAAATCCTATTTGAAATCAATTTTGTTACAAGATAGATTAAATTGATTAGTCATATTATCCATTGAGAGTAAAATATTGAAATCATTTGATTATAAAATTTTAATAAGTGATTTTACAGTTCAAAAAGTTAAAAAAATAATATGAAAATTTGATGATTTATATTATATTATGCCCTTTTAATAATTTTTCCTAAAACCCCAAAATGTCTGGATACGGTGGGCCACCAGAGAAAAGGAACCTTCAATTTCTTACTTCAAAACATTAGTAAGTGCTCCGTAGTTGGCAACTTTGCTAAGAACATCAAATTCTTGTTTTTTTATTTTTATTTTCATCAATTTATATTTTGGATAGTCCTAGAAAAGTTTCATTCAGAGATTAGATTTTTTTTATTGCATGGATTATGATTAGGTATGATAGTTTTGAGATTTAAATAAAAGAAAAATAAATATTAAAATAAATAAGCAATAATATTAAAGTAAAAAGACTAACATGTCAAGTAAAGGCGAAAATTAGAACGCATAAAAGTGTTCTAATCTCCTAAAAACTTAAAATCATGTACTAATATTATATACTTATATAAAAAAATTACAAAAATTGTTTGCTCTTGATTTTTTTTTAACTATTTAGCTCCCCAAATTTTATATAAAAATTTGGCATTAAAATTAAAGAGTTAATTATAAGTTCATTTCATAGATAAGAAAAAAGTTATTTATCATATAATTGTCTTTTCTATTTTATATTGTTAGAACAAACCCACTAAAATGCCTCTTCTCGTTTTATGTACACTTATCGAAACACATTATATAGAGTAAATTATTTAGTAGAGCAACATTCTTAGTTTCCAAGGCTTCGCGAAATTTAAAATAATTTTATTTTTCTAATCCGTTTATGTGAAAAATAACAAGTCAAAAGGATGTGCATGCATGATTTAGATATTGATTTGAAATTGAGTTTTTAAAATTTTTATATTTATTAAATTAAATTTTATGAATTTATTTTATTATTTTATATTTAATTAATAATTTTTAATTTATATTAAAAATTAATTTTATATCTTATTTTTCTATATATATATCGACTGTTTTTCGTATCGATGACGGCTCGAGGAGAATGACATCTGAATTTCATATTAGTTTGTTGAGGACAAAATTGGAAGTATACAATCAATACTTATCAATTTGTTTTAAAAATTTATCTCTCACCAATTTATCAATTCTTTAAAAAGTGAAGTAGTCTCGTAAAAGAAAGTGGGGGCCTATATCCCTTCACATGCAACGATTTTTTATATTTTATTTTTTTTTATTAATAACGTTAGGAGACGTTTGGTTGAATTTATGAAAAAGAGAAATAAATAATTTTTGTTAAGGAAATTGGTGTAAGGGAAATAAAATTGTTACTTTTTCAACCTATTTAACTTCCTTAAGGTATTGATTTCTTTTTGATTTAATTTTAAAAATTAATTATAATTTATAATAATATAATTTAAAGTAATTGTATAAAAAATTATAATAAACATTTAAAAATTATTATAAAATTATAATAATTCAAGGGTATAGTGGCGATATAGGTGAGTGGTAATGCACAGTAAATATTGTACCGAGGGGTCACTGATCGATAATAAATAATATCATGGTCAAAGATGGCAGCGGTGATATGTGTGAGAGAAGCAATATTCATAATTGATGGTATGTTGTAGATGGAGAGACGAATGACATAATCTAGAGGGAAAAGGGGATTAAAAAGAAAGAATTTATTAAATGTAAGTAAAAATAATAATTATGTTACCTTGGAAGCTCTTTTACCGGGATAATATTTTGAGGAAAATAATTTTTTAATGTAATACCACATTTAAATTATTTTTTAAACTAATTTTAGTTAAAGAAATTAAAATTATGGACGACGTTAAGAATGTGTAATTGTTTGAGTGACATTACGGGAAGTAACGCTATCCAAACATTTTTAATTTTAATTTTTTAAAATTAAAAATATTTTAAAATATTAAAATAAATAATAAATATAATTATTATTTATATTTATAATATATTAGTATATTTTTAAATTATTTTATACTTATTATAAATATAGACTATGTGTAAATTTTATTGTGACTTCAACATAATTTCTATGCATTAATAACCATTTAATATTGACAAGTTATAATTAAATTATATATTGCATAAATATTATTTTTCACTTACAATACATAAAATTATTTTGATTGCATATGATTTTTCTTTTTTTATAAACGAGCTTAAACTGAAAGTAATTATAAGATAAATATTAAAGTTTTACTACGTATTACTAAACATATATGGAGGAAAACTATTTTTTCTAAAGTTGTGAAATTTTTTTTTATCTATGTCAAATAATATAAGTTTGGTTTGGTGCCTTAAAGAATGTAATAAAATTTAATTATAAAATATTAATATTAAATATTTAATGTATAAAAATTATATTGAAATGATAATAAAATTTATATATAATTTATGTTTATAATAAATATAAAATAATTTAGAAATACATTAATACATTATAAATGATAAAACTTATTTATTATTTATTTAAATATTTTAAAATATATTTATTTTTTTAAAAATAATTAAAATAAATAAATTATAGAATAATATAAATTTAAATTAAAAATGTTTAGGTGGCATTACCTCCAATAACGCCACCCAAACCCTCACCTTCCTCCCTCTTTTAAGGCTGGCATTATGCAAAATAACACCATCTATAATTTTAATTTTTCAAACTAATATTATTTTAGAAAATAATTTGAAAGTGGCATTGGAAAATTATTTTCTGCTAACATTATGGAGGTGAAAGAGCCTACATCTGAATCAATAATTTATAATTTATTAAATAAAAGAATAATGTAACGCACATGCATTGTTTCAAACTTGAAACGGTGGGAAAGTTTATTTCTTCCTTTACTGGCCTTTATTTGAACCTGATGGATGATGGGAAAATATATAATTTTCCATAAATTTACTAAATTTAATATAAATTATATTTTGTGAATCGTTTTAAAAAAAGGCATTATAGATAAAATCTTTTGTGAAAAGAGAGATAAACCAAAAAATAAAGATAATAAATATTTGAGTCATTTAGCGCTTACTTTATGATTTGAAGTCCCATAAATGGTAAGTTTCATTTTCCTTTCGTTTTTCTATGCAGTAAAAAAAAAAATCCATAAGCACATAGAAATATTTCAAAAAAGGATTATATGATTAAATGATTACCACGTCATAAATATATAAACAAAATATCATATATGAAACTTTTCACCCTCTTTTAGTTCTTCGAGCTTGTTTGCTGTTACAATAAAAATAATTGATTATTATACTAATTAATTTTAAAATAAGTAATTGTCCATAGTCTGTTTCAGGTTTAAGTAATTAATAATTAATTATATATAAACCATTTTTGTTTAAGTGACATATAAAATAATTATTTTTAATATTAAATTCCTAAAAAATGACAAAGTACATATAATTATATAAAAATTACTAAATTTTTTAATCTATTGTTCATAAAATATATATAATTTATCATTTAATATATATTCTAACTCAATTAAATAATATATATTATTAAATATATATAGTCCCATTTACTTAAATTATTTTTCTAAATAAGAAATTTGGATTTTTTATAATTAAAATTAGATTTATTTTTGTTTTGATATTCATAAATTTCAATAGATAATTAAATATAAAATTTCAAAAGTCATTCATAAATTAAAAAAGTAAGTTAGTATAAATATAAAATTTAAATTTATACTATTAGAAGAAGGATTTTAAAAAAATTATTTCTACAATGAAAATTAAAAATAAATTAATCTTAACTATTAAATTTAAAAATTATAGTTAAATATTATTAGAAAAATAATAATTAATTATTTAACTCATTGATAGGTAATAAAAAATTTTAATTGCCATAGTAAATCAGTACTTAATCTTATTTTTAAGCATAAGCAATCTGCGTTACTCGATAAAAATAATTTGACCGTGCATTTTAGAATTTTTACGTGGACAAATCTTAATTTGGCCACCGCCATGATTTGTTGGAAGCCGACAAGCACCATAAAGTTTCTTGGTATTTTGCTTTTAGCGCGTGATTGAGGTGATGGTAAAAACCATTTGGCCCTGCTCTGGATGGGGGTAAATACTTAGATACATTTTTTGTTAAAGAATATTTCGAATCCTTTATTTTAAATTTTTAATAGAAAAATAAGATAGGATATGATGAAGTGAGATTTAAAAATTATAAATTTTATGAAGACTTAAATTTAACTATTATTACTATAAATAAAATTTACACTATTATTTATTATATTGTTATGTTAATTAAAAATTATTAAATTTTTTTATTAATATTAAAAATATTTAATTATTATTTTTAATAATATATCTTCTTCCCATTCATACATAATATAAAATATTTTGAGCTCATTTTACTATCTTAAAAAGTATAAATTTAATTTATTTAATATATATATAAAATAAATTTCTGAGCTAAATATGGTGTTCTGTGGAACCAGATTCGTCGATTTTTGAAGGCTAATGTGCTCCCATTGATTAGTCAATTAAAAGAACATAAATATCAACTACTTGCAACAGAAATTTAGAAATTACATCAATAATTCAGAAAAAAGATATAACCACTTCTTTAACCCACAAAAAAATAAAATAAAGAAAAATAAAATACTTTTTATAATTTTGTATAGTTAAATTTTACTCTTTTTAATTTTAAAAATTAAACATTCATCCAGTCAAATCATACAAGATACAGAGTTAACATCCGTTGTCAAATTAATTTATTGTTTTATTAAATTATATAATTTTTTATAAATTTTTAGATAAAAATTATAACATTATAATATATTAACTTATCTTATTATTTTCTTAAATAATTTCGTATAATATAATTAATAGAAATTAAGGTAGATATATATAATTTTAATTAAATAATTCATAATGAGATATGAAATTACTTGTGAAAAATGGTGAATGAATTAATATATTATAATATTATAACTTTTGTTTAAAAATTTATAAAAAATAATGTAATTTAATAAAATTGTTAATTTAGTTCATGAGTATATTAATTTTAAATTTTATGTAATTTAAGGTGATAATTTTTGAATTTTTAAAGTAAAATAGAAAAAAATCTAATCATTTTAAAATTAAAAGAGCATTTTATATTTTTCTATGGGATAAAATGCCAACGTGTTTCAAAGGGGAAATAAAATGAAAATTAATCTAAACAATGAGGTTTTTACTACTTAGTATTTAGAATAAAATTCCAAGAAATGTGATATTTTAGTAAAAAGCAGACATTAATAGGTTGCTTCTTTTACTTCCGACGCGGTACCCAGTAGAGAGCGTATAGCATTCATTGGCAAGAAAATGCCAAAATCTACGGTTGGAACTGGGATGTCACAATTAATCAAAAAGGAAAAGGCTTCCGAGCAGAAATTATCATCATTATTATTGTTTTTACATTTATCTCCTTCTCTCTCTCTCTCTTCTTTTTTTTTTAGTCCAATTACTTTTTTCTTTAATATGTATACATAAAACATATTCCAATTCCATCAGCTGAAGAAGCAGCATGGAAGTTGAACTAAAAGAACTGAGTACAGCTCGGCACATGGAGAGATTAACAAGTTGTTAATGCTGATGTCGTCTTATATAGATCTAAGCTGCTTAGCCTGATGTCTCTGACTTCTTATTATTAGTATTTCATTTCTGGGTCTAAGCTCATCAGCCCCAGACCTTTTCTTCCTCTCTCTCTTTTCTCTCTCTCCGAGGGACTTGTATCAGCCTACTTTCCACCATTTTTGCCATTTTCAAGTTCTTCTTCCTTTCAGGCTCGGGCAAGAGAGAGAAACTGGATAGATTCACATATACCCAGCTCAGCTAGATATACAACGGTATGCTCCGGGATTCTCTCTCTCTTCTGTTTTACTTCCGTATGTCATCTTCTCTTCTTCAATTTGTTTCCTTGCCAAAAAAATCATTTTTTTCCTTCTTCATCTTCTTTTCTTCCGTCAGATCTCCATGGAACATTAAATCCTAGACTCTGATCTGTTGTAGTAAGTTCTTGTTTGTGCCACAGATCTGATTTGCTTGTGGATTCTCTAATTTTCATTTTTAATTTACTATAAAAGCCTTTTCTGATGAGTATATAATGCACATCCAAACTTATCCCATGAGTGTATAATGCATATCCAAACTTATCCCAGAGTTTCTTCCCCCCAAATTATTTATTCATGGGCTCCTTTCTTTTTCTGGGATAAAATTTATATCTTTCACCTCTGCATCAGCAAAATCCCTGTTGAATTCACACCACCCTGGATTTAAATAAAAAGCTTTGTCATTTTGGGTTTTTTTGTTCTCACTCTTTTTTACTGTTAAGCAGCCTTGGATGAATAATAGGAAACACAGTTGATTGGTTGGGAAGGGACTGACAATACAAAAATAATAGAATCTTTCCGTGTATGTTACGAAATGATTAAAGTAGGCCTGATGTTTTCTTTTCTTTTTCTTCTTTCCTCCCTGGAATAGCAATGGTGTAAGATCTAGTTCTTCTCTTTGCCTTTTAAGACATAGTTGGGGACAGAGGGCTTGCAGAGTCCTTAAAGCGACGGCCAGGATTGGTTTTATGGGCCCAAGGTCATGTGATTATTTTAAAGGCAAAGTGTTTGACATGGAAAGAAGAAAGCAGACAGTGTTGGTGGTAGCTTTCTGATCTATGTTTACGCGGTGCAATGTCATTTTTAATGGTTTGCATTGAATATTTGACCAGCTGGAATTTATCACTTCTTCCTCCTCTTTTCTTTCAAATTTTTATTCCCAAAAAGAAAAAAGATCTGATACGGGAAATTGTGTTTTCGTTTCATTGATCTTGTTGGTCCCAGTTTCTCATTGAAATCAGTATCTTTTGTTGTCATTACTAGGTATTGGTTTGCTGGTTGCTGATGCTTTGTCAGTGGTTTTGTTTTTGATCCTGCAGTTTTGTCTCTGTTTGAAAGTTTTAAGATATTTTAGCTAGTTGGAATGACTAGATTACTAGAAAGGCATTGTGATTCAGATGAAGTGGATTTGTGAAGTTGAATTAGCCCTCAGTAGTAAATGAGGATTCTTTGTTTGGTTGTCGAAATGGGAAACAGATATTGGAGATCCCTTGGTAGATGTTGAATGCCTGTTGCAAGCTTTCAAATGACTACCCCCCCCCCCCCCGAACTATGATACTTTGTTTGATCCTTGATGTAATGATGAGTTGAAGGTAATGTTATAGTTGCATTGCAATAAAGAAGTGTTTATTGCATTTCTGCAGATATTTAGTTGATCGTCTTCAAAACCATGAAGCATAAAGATGCAAAACCGAATAACCAACAAGAAAAGAACACTAGGACTGTCCCTGTGGCAATCTTGTTTATTGTGCTATGTGGATTTTCTTTCTATCTGGGTGGAATCTTCTGTTCTGAGAAGAACAAATTTGTGACTTTTAACATTCACAAGGTGGTTGAATCGCCCAAAGAATCTGTGGTAGCCCCTCTGCAGATCAATTCTGTTAAATTCCCTGAATGCAGCATTGACTTTCAGGACTACACTCCCTGCACAGATCCAAGGGTAATACTAGTAATTCAGTCTATTTTCCGGTGCTATAGGGGAAAAACTTGCCTTGTTAATTAAGCATGCTTCAATTTTACAGAGGTGGAAGAAGTATGGTACCTACAGGCTTACACTGTTGGAACGCCATTGCCCACCAATTTCTGAGAGGAAGGAATGCTTAATTCCTCCTCCTGATGGGTACAAAACTCCAATCAGATGGCCAAAGAGCAGAGATGAGTGTTGGTACAGGTATAACATTTACTTTATGAGTTGATATTAATAATGCTACATTGTTTTTTGAATTGCTTGCACTTGATGTTTGTGTTCGATGATTCTTAAATTTTCTCTTGAACTTCCTTGCAGGAATGTACCATATGATTGGATCAATAACGTGAAGTCTAATCAGCATTGGTTGCAAAAGCAAGGGGAGAAGTTCCTCTTTCCTGGTGGAGGCACCATGTTCCCCAATGGTGTTGGTGAATATGTTGATTTAATGCAATCTTTGATCCCAGAAATGAAAGATGGGACAGTTCGAACTGCAATTGACACTGGTTGTGGGGTGAGTTTTTATCTTCGTATTTCTTGCATTTTTATTATGAATTTGTGATTCAAATTGCAAATCCTAGTCATTCTTGGCTAAAAGATGAATAAATTTTAATACTTGTTTAGCATTTAATTTGATTTGCAGATTTAGATCTTTTGGTGATATAGACTTGCATGAATTAATCTGAATAACTTTGAACTACTTTAGGTTGCTAGCTGGGGCGGTGACTTGTTAGATCGTGGTATACTTACAGTTTCTCTTGCTCCAAGAGATAACCATGAAGCTCAAGTTCAGTTTGCACTGGAACGTGGCATACCGGCAATTCTTGGCGTCATTTCTACACAGAGACTTCCATTCCCATCAAACTCCTTTGATATGGCTCATTGTTCAAGATGCCTTATCCCATGGACAGAATTTGGTAATTCCTCTATGCCCTTTGAACTTGCAGCAACTAAACAGAATTTATCCTAAGCAAGCAACTCTGGGTTTTTAAGTGCTATGAGCTTTGCCAATTTGCAGCTGCTTAATTTTATTATTTTATGGTTTTGCTCATCTGCAGATTGTGAATGGCACCAACTTCCTTCTAATCAAGCTTATATCTAGTTTCAATGTGAATGGTTTAAGAAAAATGCCTTGATAAATTTTCCTAGTTGTTAAAGTTTGGTCATATATGATGTTTGTCCTTGCCACTAATGTTTCTGGTTTTAACTGGTTGAACGTCTGCTTTCAGGTGGAATCTATCTCTTAGAAATACACCGTATTCTTCGTCCAGGAGGATTCTGGGTCTTGTCTGGTCCTCCAGTGAACTACCAGCGCCGGTGGCGTGGATGGAACACAACTGTGGAGGAGCAGAAGGCAGATTACAATAAGCTGCAGCAACTTCTAACTTCACTTTGCTTCAAACTGTACAACAAAAAGGAAGACATAGCCGTGTGGCAGAAATCGCCAGATAACAGCTGCTATGACAAACCTAGCCAAAGATGCCTATCCACCAAAATGTGATGGCAGCCTTGAACCAGATTCGGCATGGTACACTCCTCTTAGGGCTTGTATTGTGGTTCCGGAACTGAAGTTCAAGAAATCTGGCTTGAAATCCATTGCTAAGTGGCCGGAGAGGCTGCATGTAGCACCTGAACGGATTGGAAATATTCATGGGGGGAGTGCTGCTGCTTTCAAGCATGATGACAGCAAGTGGAATAAGAGAGTTGATCACTACAAGAAGTTGCTGCCTGACCTTGGGACGGACAAGATCAGGAATGTGATGGACATGAACACAGTCTACGGTGGTCTTGCTGCTGCTTTGATTAAGGATCCTGTCTGGGTCATGAATGTGGTCTCGTCCTATGGTCTCAATACACTTGCTGTGGTTTATGATCGGGGCCTTATTGGAACCTTCCATGATTGGTAAGGTGCTAATATTTAATATTGCACGTGAAATATTAAGATTCTTTGTTTATGAACTTTTTGATCTGTTTTATAGTTTGTTCATTTTTATTTTATTTTATTTTTTTGGTTTTGTTAAGGTGTGAAGCTTTCTCAACATATCCAAGAACTTATGACCTTCTTCATCTTGATGGACTCTTCACTTTGGAAAGCCACAGGTGACTTGATTTTATAACCTATCAGTAAAATACTAGATAACGAACGGTTATATCATTTTAATTTTCATGATGCAGTGAAACTGTCTCACAAGCTTTTTATGCATAACATCATGTGATTTGCTGGGATTGCGATCCTCTCATTGTAATATGGTCGTCTGTTAGTGTCAATTTAAGAGACAATTTTACATCAATGTCATAGAGTCCCACTTTTCATGACAATTTTATATGTCTTCCTAAGATGACACTAATATGACCGTATCAAATGAGAATTCAGATTTGGTTTAGAAATTGTTTTACACTGACAATGAATCAACATTGAATCTCATATTTTATTATTTCAACATTACTTAACCAATTCAAAATATAGATGCTATGAACCATGAAGCGTTGGAATGCATTCTTCTTTCTTACTTAAGTTTTAACCTGAACCGTGAATTTGAATATGCCTGGAATGTTCTGACTGGGATTAATACTTTGACAGATGTGAAATGAAGTATGTGATGCTGGAGATGGACAGAATTCTGCGACCAAATGGGTACGCGATCATTAGAGAATCTAGCTATTTTGTGGATGCAATTTCAACCGTTGCCAAAGCCATGAGATGGAGCTGTCGCCAAGAAGGCACCGAATATGGCATTGAGAAGGAGAAGATATTGATATGCCAGAAGAAGCTGTGGCAGGCATCCAAGAGTGGTTCAAGATAACAACCTCTTTGAACTCATGTCAAGCAATATTGATGACAAAGATGGGGTTATAGCTTGAGCAGATGCAAGGGGAAGCTGAGTTCAAAGTTGCTCTCAGCAAACAGACTGATTCATGCTATAAATCACTCCCAAGAATCAGTATTTAAAAAAAAAAAAAAAGAGAGAACCGGTAAATCACCCAATAATCTGAATTTGTTAATTTATAGAGGAAATTTTCATATAGATATGATATTATAATTATTCTTTATAATGCATCAAATGGGTCAGTTACCAGTCCCTTTTGTCTCTTTTTTGGTGTTGTGGTGTTGTGTAATATTGCAAGTGAAATCATATGAAGAAATGAAAAATTCTAAACCTTATGATAGCAAATTTCTTCACCAGTCAGATTTGCTGCCTTAGCCGTTTGTACACTTTACTATATATAGTGAAATTTTTTTCCTTAAAATGATATGTCGTTTTACAATAATGTTGGGAAGTATGATGCAGCATATTTGGATCGTTTCTGTAAATTGAAACGTCGCAATTTGGAAGTTTTCTCCCTCTTATTGTCTAATTATCCACATTTCATATTGGTTTTGGTTTGGTTACATAATCTGTGTTAGTTGTTTTGTTGGGGAAAAATACGATTTGCAAGATAATTTTATTTTCTTGTATTTATATTTTTATAGTTATAAATATGAAGACAATATAAAATGCTATAATTGTTTTATGTTAAAAATGGATAGTGTGATGAGAAATGTTCTCTATTTTATAGAAAAAATAATTGCTTCTCCATTGTTATACTATGCATCTTTTTAATTATAAATCATATAAATAACATGAAATTCCTTTAATTATATATGAGTAAATAGTTTTTTTTTTTTTAACAAAATCATCTTTTAATAAAAGGAGTAGAGACTTACTTTTTTATCTCTTTCACTTTCTTTTATTTTTTTTCCAACTATAATAATAGAAGTGATAATTTATTTAATGTATATCTAGATTTGAGAATCCTCTATATAATAAGTAATTTTTTTTAAAATAATATTGAATGTTGCATTGCAAAGCCCTTGATAAGGTTCTATAGTATGTATGATTATGTATGATTGAATGAAATAAAAAAAAAATTGAGAATGAAATGAATGCTTCGTAATTATGTTAAGTTTTATAGCACCCTTCGTTAGGGATTATGGAAAAGAATAAGAATAGAAAAGGAATGTGAGTGGAATGATTATTTTATAATTATGTTTAATATAGTAAGGACTTATAATGAATATTTCATTTTATTTTTATGTTATAAGAATAAAATAAAAAAAGTGTAATTAAAATTATCCTTATTTTAAAAATAATAAAGATCTTATTAAATAATTTAATATTATTAAAATATATAATATAATTAACAATAAAAATTATAATTATTAAAAAATTTCTATAATAGAAGTATAAAAATTCTAATTTATTGAGTTTTTTTAAAGAATATAAAAATATCATATTTTAAATTTTATTAATAAAAATATAATTATTAAAATATTTTAATAAATAATATTCAAAAATTAATATTTTTATTATATATTATGAAGGATAATATTGAAATATATAAAAAATATAATGGATATGTATGTAAAAAAAGTAAATTCTATAAATGATGAATATAATTCGTTCTATTATTTTATTATGAAATTAAAATTCCATCGTTTAATGGAGTGATTCAATCATTCTCTAGAGAATGGATATTTTCATTCTATTACTATAGTGTATATAAACAAATTTTTTTATCATTTCTTTTCTTATTTTCATTCCATCTATACTTTTAGAAGGTGTTTGTATATTTTTTTATTTTTATATTTTTAGAAAATATTCTTAAAATTATTTTTAAATAATTTGAAATTATTTTCAAATTAAAGAAAAATAAAGAATAAAGAGTAGTTAGTGTTGTAAATAAAGAATTATATTATTTAATTATAAAATTAACATAAAAATAAGATAATAAATTAAAAAATATTTAAAATTTTTTATTTTTATTTGTAAATCATATATTTGAAATTCCAATTTATACAAAATTTAAAAATAAATTCTTAAATATATTCTTCCATTTTTTAAAATTTAAAAAATATTTTAAAAAATAATAAACAAACTTAACCTTACTTTGTTCTACTACTTCTCTCATTTCTCCTATGTCACGTATACAAGAAATATCCAACTGAAAATTATACACGAAGAAAAGTGAGCGAAAGAGTGAATGAAAAAATGAATTCAATTTAAAGTTCTAAACGAACCGCAATACCACGCTTACATCTTTCCATTTCAAGCGTACATTCAAAGTGCGATCGTCGTTTAAGAAAAAGAAGTTGGCATTACATGGTCAGCTAACTTCTCGTGTAGAGATATTTTGTCCTCTTTAATTTATGCTTTTACTCTTGGAAAAGATTTGAAATAGTTTGATTTGTACAAGTAAGTAATTTTTTAAAAAATAATTTATTATATAAACTATTTAAAAATATTTAAAATTATTTGATTGATATATAAAAAATAACACTTCTTATAAGATAACTTTCTATATTTTATTTAGTTTAATTTTGAATATTTTAGAAAATATCAATAAAAGGATTATTATATCTTCAATATTATTATAATATAAATTAATAAGTTTTAGTTGTCATTAAATAAATTTAATAAAAATAATTTTATTATTATATTCATAAATAATATAGGAAGATATGAGTAAGTAACTTTTCATACTTTACGAGAAGTAGAATTTTTTAGAAGTCATATTTCCTTCAATTTCTTAAATAATAACTAATTAAATCACTCATTTTTTTTATTTCCTAACAAATAGAACTTTTCATATTATTGAGTAAACCATATGATTCAGTTGATGTTAATCGTCGGTGGAACATAGGGTGCCTCTTCCCTTTGCCTGTCTTATTGGCTAAAATATTTATAGCACTACTAATATTGAGAATTTTATTATTATTATTTCTTGTATTTTTATTGAAAAATTATTTCTTAAATTTTAGCAATAATTTTATTATGATGTCAAAATATTTTACGTATCACAATATGCTAATAAAAATAATGCTGAAATGATATATGATATTCTTTAAATACTTTACTTTCTTTCATATATTGAATTTGATCTTAAAATTTTATATGTATGCACATAATAATTTAATCATATTTATTATTCAAAAAAATATACAAGTGAAAATAATACATGAATCTTAATTAAGCTCTACATTTTCTTCTAACTCTAATAAGAAATTGAAGTTGTCTCAAGAAGATTTACTACAAGGGTGCCTTTATAGATGTTGCTTGCATAGATAACATAGCATTTACAAAAAAAAAAAAAAAGGAAAGAGGAAAAAGAAAAAAATTATTCCCATGTCTATTTCGAGTGTGAAAATGTCATATTTAAAGTATAACTAGAATGAAGCCCATGAAATCTTGCAAGAATCAATTAAAACATCTCAAATATTGAAAATAAGATTTTATATTACTTTAATAACATTATTGTTAAAAAGGTTTACATAAGTTTAACATATTTTCTCAAACCATCAAATCCTTTCAACATATCACATCAACAATACTTAAGATTCTAAAACACTTCTTTAAATGCAATATTTGTGATCATATTTTTGGTTTCCTCCTTAGGACCATGTATGACAATATTCAATCCTTTTCTACTTCTAATTCTAGATAATACGATATAAAGTTGACCATGACTAAAAATAAGTTTAGGCAAATAAAGACTAACTTTTTAAAGATTGCCCCTAACTTTTGTTTATAGTCATTGTGCAAGACAGTGTGACTAGAAATTGTCTCCTTTAAATTTTCAAAAGCCATCTTGATTGTAATAGGCTCAAAGTTATTCTTGATGTAAATTTCTTTGTACCAACATCTGTCCCATTCAATATTTCTACCTCTATAACATGACTAACCAATTACATAACAATCAATTTTGTATCATTGCAAAGTTTAGTTGATTGATCTATGTTGTGAATAAGCATAATTGATACTCTATTTTTAATCTTTAACTTGTGGTTAGGTAGGTTAGAATATTGGAAGCTATTAAGTATCTCAGGTGTAATTAATTCCACTTTAAAAAATCTATCCATATTTGATTTGCAAACTGAATCTGAGCTTAAGTATCCTTTCTCTTCTGATTCAAGTCAATGAAAACAGTGTAATTGTTGACTTCTTCAACAATGCTTAACTTAAGTAGTTAGTATAACACAGTCTCTTAATAGGTCCTTATTTAATTTTTATCCTATTGCATACTGATATAGGGATTGAAATAGGATTAGAATAATTGGTTACTAGAAGATCATTAGGTATTTTTATGTCAACTTCATAATCATTTACTTTTCTTGTATTTCCATCACTAATATTTAGAATCTATTCAAAGAATTGTTTCATTTGTTCAATATCTGAAATGTTTGAATTGCAAAGGCTGAGCTCGTATGTTCTTTGTCAACTTCAAAATATGACAATATTGTTACAAGTGACATGAATTCAAGGTAGTATTAATAATATCTACTCAATTACCTCTAAGTATGACTTGAAAATTTTGTTTAAAGTCTTCACCAAAAGCAATTGTTTTCCCACCAAATGGAATTGATTGCATATTTATGTTGTTGAGTTACATGATATCTCTTAAACTTCAATCCAAAGCTTTAAAGCAATATTAATGAACTATTTGAGCTTTATCCTAAATTATTAAATTAATTTTCCTTAATAATTTTAACTGTGGAATTCCTTGCTTTATGTTACATGTAGAGTCCTCAGTAAATGTCAAGAAGGATTACAAATCTTGAATGTGCAATATAACCACCAAGTAAAAAAGTAGAAGTAATGCCACTAAATGCAACTATCAAGGCTGTTCTTCTTTTAGAGCACAAGGAGGAAGTAATAGCTCTCTAATTATAAGTTTTTCTAGTACTACCATATTCATACAAGAAGAAAATATCACATCTCTTGATATGTACAACATCTATCAATTTTGGAATACTTCTCTTTGCTCATCTATTCTTATTTTTAAGAGTAATGTTAATTTAATTGCCAAAGATTCTCTATCATAATTTAAGTTATCAACAATCAGTCTATTTTAAAATGGAGAGATTTCACTAATATTTCGAAGCCTCCATTGGTGGAAAATCACTATAGACTTCTTCCATTAGTTCTTAAAATTTTCTTAATCTCTATAAGAGTTAAATGTTGTAATTGATCATTTGTAAAAATTAACTGTGCAAAAATAAGACAACTATTCTATTTATTAAAGGTGGTTATGATATTTATGGTAATGTAATAATTTAATAGAAAACAAAATATTACAATAGTAAATGAAATCCAATATTTAATTTGAAAAACCTTCTCTTGTTAAAGTTTATTTTTTATTATATAGCAAATCTTCAGTAAGCAATGTCTATGTGTCTTTCCATATGATGTCAAGTTTTAATAAATAATTGAAAAATAATATAGTTGTGAATAATTTTCTCAATGAATTTTTTATTCCCCATGATGAAGCTTTTTTTATTGTTGCAACATCATTATCAAGCAAACCAAGAATGCATCAAGCTTCTTTGAAAGTTTTGTATACTATACTATTAATTGTTCAAATATCTTCAAAACATGTTGGACGTTTGACTTTGTTCAATAAGATTTGTAAGTAGAACAACTCAGTAATTGATGATGGGACAAAATTCATTCTACCTATAGCAAAGTTATGTGTTTATCTAACCCACTTATGAATTTCTTGTATATATACTTTAGAGGAAATTCCATGTAGGTTAAAAAATTGCCATATGAGAATAATAGTTTCATTCTAATGAAAATAATACATGAATCATAATTAAGCTCCACATTTTTTCTAACTTCGATGAGAGGTTAAAGTTATCTTGACACTTTCATAAAAAGTATTTCCAAAATTATTAGTAGATTTACTAAAAAGGCACCTTTATAGACATTGTTTACATAGATAATATGGTGTTTACAAAGCAATATATATATATATATATATATATATATATATATATATATATATATATATATATATATATATATATTCTTATGTCTATTTCAAATTTGAAAAATATCACATTTAAAGTATAGATGGTTATATTAGAATTCAATTTTATTTGTTAAATAATTTAAAAGTAGCCCTATTATTTACAAAGCAAGGTGAAAACTAACATCAATGAATAAGTTCCATAAAAGGAGCATTCCTCAATTTGTTAAATGGATAAGAGCACCCTTATAGGGAATTCATTGTGTCAAGTGGCCAAATAGGCCCTATTCTAATACAATAGAAGATCCTCCTCTTTCCAAAACATGCCTATTACTTTCTAATTTTTAGGATTACTATAAGTACTATAAGAAAAACACCTTATTTTGATGACATTTATACTATTGACATTTCTTAATCATCGAAATAAAGTATAAAGTTTTATTGCAGATATTGTCATCAGTATAGAGTATAAAAAATGAAAAAAATTAACTTTTTTATTGATGATATTGTTATTGGTGTAAGGTATTATTATTTTTTTAAAAAATGAAAAATGTATATGCTATGCAAATTGGAACATTTATTTATGGGCTAAAGAAACTTATATTAATGGTAATGTTATTACTACAGCTTGCCTTAGAAATTGAGGCGCCTAGAAGCTAACACTAATTAATGAAGAAACTTACATTAAAGATTTTGTCATTGCAATATAAATTTTTGAAAAATTTAAAAATTAATTTTGACTTTATCTTAATGATTATTTGCTATAAAGTTCTCGGAAAAAAATGAAAAAACACAAGTTAATGGTAATTTTTCAAGAATTCTATACTAACGATCAAATTTTAGGTTGTATTGACAATTCAAAAGATGTCATCGATATAAACATGCAATATAAAAATTGGTGGAATGCCATTTCCATCATAATTGTGTGTGAAGAGTTTTTATGGAGAAAGATACTTAGCTTTTTCATGTATATTTCTGCATGTTTTTTTTTCTGTCATTTTTATCATTTTTTCACACTCTGTCTCATATTTTGCTACATTGAATTTGTAAAATGACTAGATTATACTATTATTTGTTTCATTGTCATTACTTTTTCTTCTCTTTATTCTTGCATTGAGATAGATTTAAATTTCTTAACCACTCTTTTTTGGACATTAGGATTTATTGTCATAATATGTGAGTTATATATTTTAATTAAAAATATTATTATCTTGTTGTGAATGTAATGGTGACTTGTTATTCTAGGTTTGCCATATGTAAAAGCTAGCTATAATATCTCCATTTAATTTGTAAAAATATGTGGTAAGCTATATTGGTGTAAAATTATTTTGCTTTTGTGAAGTTAATTATGGAATGAGTATATTATGCCTAATAAATTTATTTTAGTGTTATGTTTGGATATATTATATGACCATGATATATTAATAGTTAAGTTTTATTTTAACTTCGTATAAGATTTGTAGGCTTGATACATAGAAATGTTGGATATATGATATGACAATTAAACTTAGAAGTGAATATAACAATTACTAGAACATGTAATGAATAAGAAAATATTAAATGATAAAAAGAAATAAATTTTGAAAATAAAAGTAATGAAAAGTTAAAAATTTAAAGAATAAAAAATTATATAATTATAACTTGAACATAAATTAAAAAGATAAAAATATTTAATAATAAATATTTATAGTTAATTTAAATAAAGTAGTAATTAAGATATCAATGACTTCATAAATGATGGTTATATATTAGAAGATGAAATGATTGATGCTTACATAGAGGAGGAGTATTTAGAGTCTGATGATAATGTTGAAATTGATAAGAGAGAAGATGAGCATGTTACTTTTAGTGATAATGATTTTAATTAAGGTATAGAGTTTTTTATTTTTCACATATATTTTTCATATGTTGTAAGTGGATATTATTTATGTTATGTCCTTATAATTGTTTCTCTAAGTTAGTCTTGTATAATGATTACCATTTATATTACTTCATATCTATAATTGCTATTATGTTTTTCGACCATGGAGGAGATGATGGAGCCCCATCACCATTAGATCCCTCTTGCCCTTCCTAATAAGTGTAAGACAAGTAAAATTACTTATATTATACTACTTATTTTATTTTTTCCATATATATATATATATATTTCTAATTAAAATGATGAATATTTTTTATAGCCGCACCACCTCAATGGGTTTGTAGTAAAACGAGGGCCTTGGACTTCTAACAAAAAATTCAAAAGAACAATAATCGACCGTAATTTCCTATTAAATTTGAAAAAAATGAAGATATTAGTGCCCAATGAAAGATAACCAAAAGCACTTCCTATAGCTTATAAGAGTACTTGTTAGGCAATACTACAAGTCATTCTAGAAGTTTGAGGTCATTATACATGAGGAGTAGAGATCATCTATTGTTCAGCGAGTTGAGGTAAATACGAACTTATTTTCTTTATTAATTTACATTTGATATTATCATTGTTTTACACTTATATTTAATTGTTATATGTTTTTCAATGTAGTAATATTTTAAGTATATTGACATTTCACGGGAAGAGCTACCTTATATGATTAAGGGTATTGATGGCATTAAAGCCAACTGATATAGAGATTGAAAATATGGGTTGCATGCATATTTCACCAAGCAAAGGGAATGATTCTGTTAACTGTGCAATGTAGGTAATTTTGATCAATGTCCCAATAAATCACTAGATAAATGTTGTAAGATGTTTACTACTCAGGAGTATAGGATAAGAATGAATTAAATAATATAGATCATAATTTTTTTTACTTAAAGTTTACTATTTTTGTAATTGTATATGTTTTACTTTGAATTTACAAGAAAAGTCTAGGAAAACGCATAAAATAGAATGTAGATGTCACAACTTAATTAATCGTGATAGCGCGAAACCCATTTCTCGATTTCCACTAATTTGTCTAACTCTACTTTAGTATCATTACATGATTACTAAGCAAGATAAAAGATTTTATAAACATTTTTAAATATATTTACAATTAAAGTTTATATAGTAACCATTTCAAAGCCATAACTAAGGTCTAACTACATTTCTTACTATCAACTTTCACTTATTATGGTTGCTTAACAAGAATTTAAGTAGAATTTCACTATTAGGTTATAACAAAGGTGGAGAAGTTCTCGTAGACTAGTTTATAAAAACATTTAAATGAAAAATAATGAGTTATAAACTCAATAAACAAATAACTTATTTAACCAAATACAGAAGAACCACATGCAACCATCTTATATTATTTATGTATAGAAATATAATAGTACTTAAGTATAACTGCATTTCTAGCATATATATTATGTAGCATTATTAATTATTATTGATAGCTAATGATAGATATTGTGAAAATAAAAGATAATAGACATTTAATTTGCCTTCTACCACCCGTTGTTCATAACTATTCATAAATTCATTCTTATTCCTCTAGACACCTTAATCATTCATAAGCTTTTTTAATTTTGATATCATTTCATAATATTTTAATAACAATATCTTTGTATTTCTATAACAATATCATATCACTATTAGAATTTTCATAATCAATCATAAACATAAATATATATCGATTATAATCATATTCCTCCTAGGAATTACATCATTAATATCATAAATATTAGCATTCACATGGCTATTGTACAATTATAAAAGCTATACAAGCATACATGAACTCATAATATCATTAAATAATCAAACTGGGCATATAGTGATGTGATACTCTAATAAATACTCACATACGATCATCTAAAAGCAATTTTAGATGTTATACTCAAGTATATACTTAAGCAAGACCATCCAATAAATAACCTTTTACATATACTTTAGTAGTTTTAACCTTTCAATATTGTCTTAGGAGTAACGCAAGATTTACTAATTTATTATTTATAAAATTTATTTCATATGAAATTAGTCTCAATTAACTCTTTATGGATTGATCTTTTACATAAAATGGTTAAGTTTTAAAAGAACTTATACTTTTTATAAGCTAGATAAAAAAATTTAACTTTTCCTAATCTTGAATTTTTTACTTTTGTCTACTACTTTAGTGATATCATAAATTATATAAGATATTAATTTAAATAGTTCTATTTGAAAATAAGCTTAATTACTTTTATAATGATAAGTGATTTGTTAAAAATAAATGTAAGACAAATGAGATATAACCTTTTAAAGTTGATGTGAAAATTCTATCCTAGCATACTCAAATATATACTTGAGCACAAACATTCAGAGAGTAATTTTATGCTTGTACTTAAGTATATACTCACTTATAGCCATCCATATTCTAGTACTCAAGTATAGTCATACTCGAGTATATGCTCATCCAATGGGCAACCTTTTACATATACTTTAGTAGTTTTAACCCTTGAATATTGTCTTAAGAGTAATGCAAGATTTACTAACTTATTATTTATGAAATTTCTTTCATATAAAATTAGTCTCAATAAACCTTTTATGAATTGATCTTTTACATAAAATGATTAAGTTTTAAAAGAGTTATGCTTTTTATAAGTTAGATAAAAAAATTCAACTTTTCCTAATCTTAAATTTTTTATTTTTGTCTACTATTTTAGTGATATCTCAAATTACATAGGATATTAATTTAAATAGTTCCATTTGAAAATAGATTTAATTACTTTTTCAATAATAAGTGATTTGTTAAAAATAATACAAGACAAATGAGATATAACCCTTCAAAGTTAATGTTCAAATTTTATCCTAGCATGCTCAACTATATACTTGAGTATAAGCATCTAAAGAGCAATTTTGGTGCTTGTACTTGAGTATATACTTACTTATGGCCATCCATATTATAGTATTCAAGTATAGGGTGTCTAGAGAATAATTTTGGAGTCATACTTGCTTATATACTCAAGTATAATGCCCAAATTTTACAAAATTAGCTGCGAAACACTGTATATGTGGTTATTTTGTTCCAAATCTAACCTATACACATCAATAGAATTAAAACTAACTCGAATTTATCATCTACACTCATCCTTACACTACTAACATCAACAATTCATGCCATAATATTTCTCATCATCATCATCATTAAATTCTCATTTTACTAACATAACACATTCTATAAAATGAAACGATGCAAAAAAAATTATTAGCTTTCGAGTAGGTTATCTACTTACTAGCTAACAGAGAGGCTAAAGGAAGAAGAAAGATGAGTATAGCTTGCCCTAACAACACAAAATCATGGAAATTTCAATTGGAACCCTTAATTACCATTTTGCAAAACCACATTTTCAATAAGCCATTATTAAAGCTTAATTTTGAGGAGAATAATCTTGAGTATTTAAGAATTATAATTGATTGATGTTAACTTGAAGCTTGATTTTACTAAAATTATTTTGAATTTAAAGTGAAGAAAATTTAGGAATAGAGGTTAAAAAGGAGTCGAAGCTTTTAGTTTTTGAAGGTGAGAGAATTAAAGTTATAAAGGAAAGGATATTTTAAAGGTAATTTAGTAATTTAAGAGTGTTTTGAAGGAAAAATGATTCCTAAATTTCTTTTATATACACTTATTTAATTCTAATTTTACACTAACCTTTGTTTAGTTTAATTTTACCTATCTTCATGTTAAAATCATATTTTCTTTAATTTAAACATTATCCTATACTCATGAAAAATTTTAACTATCGACACATATACATAATTACTAACAATTTCATTAAAATAAAGTTTTAAAACATTTAGGATGTGACAATAGAATAAGTTCAATTATCACTATGGATATAAAAAAAAACTATTGCAACAGATTGACTACCACAAGGTATGCTTATTGTAATAGATTGACTACCACAAGGTATGCTAAGTTAACATTTCTGAAATTTAATACTATCAATAATCTTATTAATATTGTCTACTTTTTTTTTAAACTGACCGAGAGAAATTAAAAGACACTAAGTTGCAACTGTTGATGGAGAATTTTCGTGAGTATCATACATGGTTGTTAAGGTAGTGAGTTTATCCAAATGGTTAAGTCGATTATATAAGTAAATTCATTCTTATTTTTTAATTTTAATTACTTTAAAAAATTTTATACTCAAACTAATTTTTTTTGAAAAAAATAATAATAAGATGGTGAATTGAGCCACTTAAATGCAATCATAGTTTAATGATGCATCTACTAGCTCAACGGTAAGCCTAACACAGATTGATGAGCCTACCATTGCTTACAAGATGTTGGACATTCATTGAAGGTATATGAAAGAGGTTATAGTAGGATGTGATATTGCCTGAGGATATGCAACACTACATTTTTCAGAGTTAAAAGGTACAAGATGTCTAGTAGTAACAATTATCACAGCATCCAAAGAGCAACTTTAGATGTTATAGGATACAGTGTAGTCAAGTCTTGGGATCATTATACCACATCTTTCATTGTTTCCTTTTTCTCCTTAGTTAGTAAAAATTTGTCCCTTGATATTGTTTACTAGATTAGCTGTACAACCACCTCTATTTTGCAACCCAACCCAACCCAACGCAACCCTTGCAATGACAATGATAACATCGATGACATCCTTGTTTAGAGACTTTGTAGATTATACTCCAACTTTTTTATTTGTAGATTATGTTATTATGTATAGATATTATATGATTTTATTATTATATCTCATTCATCATTTTACTTTTTATATTTTATTTTTAATCTAATTTAGTATCATAATTAATTTAACAATATTTTAAAATTTTGAAATAATTACAAAAAATATTTAAAAATAATATTTATTATCAATATTGATAAAAATAATTAATTATTATTCAAATATAAGCATTTTATGATTTTTTGTGTAAAAAAATTGGCTAGTTGTTGATATAGATGTTGCCACTTTACACAAACATAGTCCACAAATGCCAATTCTAGTGACAATCATCATAGTATTATATTATTTACTACGATGATAACTTATATCATTGGTATAGAGTTTTATAGCTATACCATAATAGCGACAATATAATTTTAACGGTAGATACCAATATCGATGACTTAATTATTAATATTGATGACAAATGTTATAGGTATAGCCTCTCTTCCTTATAATGGAAAAATATTTGTGTTGGAACCAATCAATTGTTAATATCAAGGTTTATATATCAATTTTGTGAAATTTACAACAATGAAATAGGTAGCTATTAATTTATTATCTATATATTAAATTTATAAAATTTGCAGCATTGAAAATTATAATTATCTTCCTTCTGTTAGTTATAACAGTCGTAATATATATTATATTATAAATTATGTATGTTTTTATAAAAGCTTTTTAATTTAAGTGATATCTTTTTTTTTTTTATAATTTTGTACCTTTCTTTATATTTTAAATTTCATTTCTTGTATATCTAATGGTTTAATTACTAAGCTTTTTTGGTTCCCTTTGCAGCAAAACGTTGGAAGATAAATGCGTCACGAATTAAAAAGAAAAAAATTATCAGATAGTAGTCAATTAGTTCTATATTGAAAAAATAGTTGGACTATACCTTCGGCGTTATTTCAATCAAATTGTTTATGTATTTCTACGGAGATTGCGTGTTTCGTTACACTTAATTCACATCCTCGAACAAAATAATTTTATAACGGGGACATAGGTTAAAAATGAATTTTGAGATGTAGAGATGTATTTTATTAGAAAATTTTATTTATTTTTATATAAATGAAGAAGTGATATATTATTTTTTATATTTTATTATAAAAAGATAATATTTATAATCATGATAATAAAAAATAATTATTAAAAAATAAATATTATTTTTTATCAAATTTTTTATATTTAATATTAAATATATTAATTTTTTTTACCATCTCATTAATTGTAATTATATTTTTAACAAAATATTTTCGCCCAAGCAAATAGAATCATAGATTTAGGGTGTGATTGAAAATATTTTTATTTTTTATTTTTAAATTTAAGAAATATAATGAATAAATAATATTTTATGAACTAAATAAATAAAAATTTTATTTAATTATAAAATTGCCACCAAGAAAAATTTAAATTAAAAAATTATTTAAAATTTAAGGGTTTCCAAAACCCCAAACAAATGGAGAAAGTAGAGACCTAACATGTTTACTACCTCCAATTTAATATAACTTATATAGACTTTGGCAAATTGCAAAAATTCCCCATTTTATTAGTCAAGAGGATTGTAGAGTCCATTAATTGCTAATTGATTCTATTAATGGTAGATTAAACTTTGTGATTGGAGTCAGAATTGAAGAGAATGGTTTTTACACAACTTGATGTCATCAAGTTAATGGCCATCTCTTTTCTTTTTATGTAGTTATGGTTGATGAGGAAGCATTTAAAGAAATAACTTATCCTTGATTTAATATTTCCTTGGGGAAAAGAATAGAATTTAGTGGGACAATTTTAAATGTTATCTCATGTGACATTTTAACAAGATCCATAAGTATGTACTTATGTTAAAATACATGTAATTTTATAATTAAATTTAGAATTATCAAACTAATTAATATATGAAATTCATTTAAAATTAACCGAACACTTTTGAATATACTTATACTATTAGTGTTGACTTTGTCATTAAATTAGTTGCAAAGATTTCTTATCCCATACTTGGTTTTTCAAATGCACGGTAGAATAAATACAATATTTAATCTCTTATTTATAAAAATAATAATTAATATATCTTTTAAATTTTATAACGTAACATTATTAATTCCTCACTTTTATTTTTGTTATAATTATTTTTCTCTTCTTTCACTTATAATGTTAAAATAAATAATGAAAAGGCAAAAATGAAGAAATAAACATATATTTGTTATAACTAAAGAGGGGTTTAATAATTTCCTCTAATATTTTTTTATTTATTTTAATATTATAAGTGAATGATAAATAAATAATTATAATAAAAATAAAAAAAATTAATGATTCTAATTATTAAATTTGAAAGGTATAATAATTGCTACTTTTATATATAAAAGATTAGATATTATGTTTATTTTTTAAAAATATATAAATTTTTTATGTAATTGAATGATTACTAGATATTCATCTCATGTGTAATATACATGCGATTAATTAGAATAGACTCAACAAAGTTTCTCAAAAGTTTACTATTATTTAAAGAAACTAAATGAACTCTTCAACTTTTGAAGTTGAAGTCAAAATGCTATTAGAATAATAGCGTTTCCTAAATTATTGGTATGTAATTTGAGTTGGAATGAAATAAATTGTAAATTTGAGTATCATTAGTAGTGTATATGTAATCACTGAGTAAGTTACTAGGTGGTGGGTTAATAGTGAAAAATTTTAATTACATGCTAAATTATGGGTTCAAATCCTGTTATCGTTAATATATAAAAAATATAATTAGCAAGAATGTAATTTATTAATACGATATATATTTATAATTGTCTTCTTCCAGTAATCTAACTTTATTCAATGAAAAATTTTAATGCCATAAAAAATTTGGATCAAAATTACAATTATAATAATATGGGGTATTTATGTGTAAATTTTCCAATATATCATATGTACAATGACTCGCAACAATTAAACGAGGTGGAGTTTTAAAATAGTTTCAAAATATAATTCTTCTATCTTTAGATGCAAAAAGTGAAAAATTTCCCTTTCCTTCATAAATATATTTTAATCAACGGTATAGATTTAGCAAAATTCATCTATGATTTCCGGTGGTGACTCCGAAGGGGCATCCTAGAGTCCGCCGCCACATACACATACTGTTGGTTTTTCTCACACAGGCACGTACATATATAGACATGCCCATTGCCATCAGCAACTTGAGTTTCCACTTATTTCTTATCTTTGAAGGACGGCAGGACGGTGCAACGCTTCTGTACTCTAGCCTCTGTCCTCTGATATCAGAAAATGGACATTTCTTCATCATTCCCTGTTGCTATAATGCGCATGATCACGCTGCAATATTGACACCTGCTCAATATGTAAATTTATAATATTTTTAAATTTCTAATTATATTTTACCTGTATTTTGACGTTTTTAGAATTCAGATAACAACACCAAAAATATTATTTCTCCTCCAAACCTATGAATTTTGGTGTCTCTTTAATTTGTAGAATCGTATATTATGTCTCTACAATCAAGTATGTAATATTATATTTTCTAATAAAATTAGACGATTCTTGGGTGCCAGCATGGGTAATCATATTATATACCATATAAGGAAAAATTACATTCTACTTAAAAGGTAGTTTTGTCCTCAGTTTTATTCACTTTATTTATAATTTTAGATGTTACAATTAACTTACTTATATTTTTAATTGTTAATATTTTATTATTTAAACTATTTTTCATAAAAGATTTAATAGAAAACTCATGTATAATAGATTTGAATTGTATACTTTCAAATTTTTATTTAATTTGATACCAACTTAAAACTAAATTAACTATAAAAAAATCCAAATTCTAATAGAGATTTTTACGATTTAATTTACGATTCCAAAATTGAGGTTGTCAAATATAATTTTTTTTGGTAAATTAATTTCATGTAAACATTAAATTGAGTTAAAATTTAGGAAATTAAAGGTTATATATAATATATATGGATTTTTTTGTTAAATTTGTATGAAAAACTAATTTAAGTCAATAAAATATAAAGATATAAAGATTGAAAGTATGAGTAAGTGAATTATAATACTTAAAATTATGAATAAATTAAATAGAAAATAGCGAAACCATGGACAGATAACCCCCGACTAATATAACGATGATTTTCTACCCATTCCATAATTTCATAATCTTACCCATCACATAATTTTTGAGGCCTCACTTTGTTTTTATATTATTAAAGATGAATGACTGATATGTAGTAAAGTTATGTATTTGGTATATAAATCCTCACCAAAAAAATTATAGCGAATTTGCTTTCCATTCATTTCTTTTCTCTTATGTGGTTCTTTTGCTAATTTAACATGTATCATAAAGTGGCAAATCAACCCATTTCAATAGATAAGATTTTTTTGCCTTGGAGCACCTGTAATTTTAGATTTAGATTTCCTATCAGCGATCTTAACACAGTCGTTGCCTGTTACTATAAATTTTCAAATAGATTGTTAATATGTCCTAACCGTAAGCTAAGCCAACCTATTAAGAATAAGGAGTGAATTGTGAGCTTTTTAAATTTTCACATTTTTAAAAAAATTTCTTAAATTTTTTTTTTATTTTGGAAAGTTGTAGGGATAATTTCAATTCAAATGAACCTAAAAGTTTATAAAAATGGTAGCACACTAGCTATAATAATTTAAAGAATAAGTATAAATCAACTCTTTTAATTATGTATAAATACAAATCATCAAGAAAGGCATGGATAAATATATTTAAGGGAATTTTATGTTACTCCCATGGGTTTTAAACCCATGGAGATATAGCTAAATTTAAGTCATTGGATGAGTTGATTAACTCAATCATCCAATAATTTCACTCATCCAATGATTTGCATTTTACCACATACTCATGAAATCCATGGGGGTAACATAGAAAACACTATTTATTTATCTCTTTTAAACATTCAATAATCCAAGTAACAAGATAAGCATTGCAAAGCAATATATTCCACAAATTTCATATATAAAAATAGAGCATATCATGAAATAAAAATAGAGAGATCAAATATAAATATTTATAATGATTCCTTTTTAAATGTCTTCTCTAACATGTACATCTTTTCTCCAAAGCTTTCAAATTCGTGTTTTAATTCATTATCTCTTAATATTTCAACAGTTTCTTCGTAAGCTTTTTTTACACATCTTTACTTTTTTTTGAACAAATCATCTCTTTATAAGATATATCTCATTTTTTTTTTTACAAAATATAAAAGAATTCCTTACCTTTTATCACTTGAAAGAGTAATTAAATGATAAATAACTCAAACAAACATTTTTATAGAATGGATGAAATAAATGTAATACTTAAAATAGAGAAATTTCACAGTAGTTCAAATTAAAATTTTAATGAAAGAAAGAATAAAATAATATTAAAAAATGAAGTTCAAACTTGTTATATGTTGTATTTAATAATTTTTATGTTATAGAAGCTATGAGATAATATAGCCATCTAGAACACTTGAGAATATGAAAATTAACCATTTATAATAACTATTTGTGTATCAAAATAAAATGAATTGATTCATCAATTGATTTAAACAAAATTACTAGCTTCTATATAACATGAATGATTCACAAATACTCTTCAAAATAGGATTGCAAATTCAATTTTAAATGCTTATAACTATTTCATTTTAAAAAAATGAATTTTATATAACAAAAAATTCTATTTTAAATAAATTTTAAGCTTAAAAAGAAAAACTATACTCAACAAAATTCTTAAACTTTTTTTATACTTCCAAACTTTCCAAACTTCAATCTTCTCACACCTCAATACTGAAATCACATTTATCTTTCTTTTTTTTCTTGAATTGAATAATATAAGATCTTTCGTTACTTTATCCAATGTCAACTCTTCTTTTTATTAGACTTGCCTATATAAAATATATAAACTTTACAAAAAAATCTAATTAATGTAATATAATATTTAAAGATATGAATATGCATAATTTGTATATAAAAAATATAACAAGTTAACATATGTATAATCATCATATCACATATACTTATCAATCAAAGCACAGGTGTGTATTAATGTTCGTATAAATTATATCACTTTATCACAACATATGCATTACTATAATAACACCCGTTTATTATCATCACAACTCGTTACGGAGAACTTTGTGCCTGGGGCTACCTCTAACCAATTACATGGATCTAATCTACTTCTAAATTTTCTAAATTTTTGCTTTGAAAAGAAAAAATGTAGCATGTGATAATATACTGTTTCACATTTTTGCCGAAAAGTAATACGTGGTTGAGCTTGATGTGAGTGGTCCTTTCTCAGCATGTGTGCGCACTCGCTCTACTTCTGAGAGAGCCCCATGAAAACGACTTCTCTAGCTTCTGCGGTAGAGGCATCGCCACATTCTTCATGCCTGCTGCTAAGGCTTCTGCTCCCACTCTTTAAATACTCAAAATCATGCATACACTTTCCCAAAGTGGATTTAAGGCCCTGCACTACAACCAGCAGTAATATACAGTACTACAACAAAGCTGGAGTGCAAGTCCTTTGATCAATGGAGCAGAAAACCAGATCATCAGATCATGTTGTTCTCTTCGTTGACCAACAAAACCCTAATGCTTCATCCATGGCGTCTGAACATGAACATACGTCTTCAGCTGACGTGAAAAACCGGCATCCTTCGAGAGTCAGAACCCTAAATCGTTTAAGTTTCTCCAAACCAAAATCCCGAATGCTCGAGTACAACTATGTGCCTGCTGTCACCAACAAGGTAGCAATCTCCGAAGAAAGTAACAGCGTTCAATATTCTTCCAAGAATTCCTCCACCGATGAGGAGGATGAGGAATGGGATGAAGAAGAAGAGCTGGAGGAAGATGGTCCAGATCATGGACAAAAGGTGCGTGAGTTAAAAATATTTATAAATCACTAGTTTGTATAAAATATTTAGGCTTTTACTGCACTTTGTTTCAATTCAACCAATATATACATATATATATAATATTTTTTCATATCATTCTTCTCTGAAGGCGCACAAGAAGAAGAAGCGTAAGATCCCATGGAGGCGTATCGTGGAGTGGGCATTATTTATCATCATATTAACTTGCCTGGTGCTCTCACTGACCATAACTTCCATTAAAAACAAGCACGTAGGGGGTTTGGAGATCTGGAAATGGTGTTTGATGGTTATGGTTACCTTCAGCGGCCGTCTGGTTTCCGGTTGGGCCGTCGCCGTCAGCGTCTTCTTCATCGAGCGAAATTTCATGCTGAGAGAGAAGGTCTTGTACTTCATCTACGGTCTCAGAAAGAGCATCAGAAACTGCCTGTGGTTGGGGCTTGTTCTTTTCTCCTATTGGACTTTGGTTTTCGACAAAGTCCGGAAGAAAGACCACAAGATCCTTAACAAGCTCTTCCAAGCGCTAGTTGCTGTCCTGGTCGGAGCCACAATCTGGCTCGTCAAGATCGTGCTGGTGAAACTGCTGGCGTCGTCGTTTCATGTCACCACCTACTTTGACAGAATGAAGGAAAGCGTTTTCCACCATTACATATTGGATACCTTGTCAGGGCCACCAATGGAGGAGAATGAACTGAAACAGCACCATGACCTGACGGCGTCGAAGTCGATGCCGGCGAGCTGGAAGGGAAAGAAATGGAAGGAGTCCAGGAGCAAGTCCGAGTCGAGGAAGATAGACATGGAAAAGCTGAGGAGGCTGAGCATGGAGAGCACGGCGTCGGCGTGGACGGTGAAGAGGCTGGTTAACTACGTGAGGTCGTCTGGTTTGTCGACGATTTCCAGGACTGTGGATGAGTTTAATAATTCAGAGTCGGAGATCAACAGCGAGTGGGAAGCCAGGGATTGTTCTCAGAGGATATTCAAGAACGTTGCTAAACCTGGTGCCAAGTAAGTATTGCTACTCTCTCTTGCATGTTTTTTCTACTGCTTTCACTATGCATGTTTAGGGAGTGAATTTCTTGGATGTCTTAAAAATTTTAAAATTTAAGATAATATATTAATTTTAAAAATTATTATATTGAAATTATTTAATTATAATTATTAAAAATTAATAATTATAATTGAATAATTTAAATTTAAGAATTTATAGCATCATTTTGAACTATTAATCCAAAGAGCACAGTGTTAAGATAGAAAATTAGAAGTTAATTAAATTCGATTATTTCGCCCTAAACCACAGAGGAAATACTTGAATTGTATTTACTTTTTGAAAAAAGAAGATTGAAAATTATGATAGTTAATGTAGCATTTTTTTTTCCTCATCTTTTTGTGGTATTCATCTTTAGGTAAGAACTAAACCATTTGATTTGGTTTCGTTGTAACTTCTAAGCTTGGAATGTTCTCCATAACCAATATTTTAGACTTGAATCCCACTGTCAATAATTTCAAGAACTCAAGTGTAAACAATCCCAAACGTTTTATCTCCTTCCTGTCTTCTGAACACATTCCTCCCATTTTTATATGGAAAAGTATTTAGTAATAGTCCTAACAATAACATAACAGTTCAACTTCATAACTTAAATAACTAAATTTGTATTTTTTTTAATTTGAAATATTTTATAAGAAAAAATATATATATTTTTAAAAGTTGATAATACGTAGGTCCCATAAATGTAGGGCTCCCTGCATTTTCTAAGTCTGTCTCTTTTTTTTTTAAAAAAAAATTATTTATGATATAGAAAATTATTAAAAATATTGTGACTGAAATTTGGCTGAAATTTATTGTCATTCTCAAAAATGCCAGAATTTGTCGCATAACCCAAATCCTATATATAGATCGCATAATAAAAAGCCTAGTACCATGAACTTTACCTTTTTTGACATTAGAAAAATATCGTACTTTTGTTTGTTTTTAAGATGGAAAACTATGTAAACTTTTGCCATCGATAAGAAAACGTGATGAAATTCAGTAGTTGATGGAAAATTCTAGGAACCACATAGAGTGAAAGCCATTGATTCACATAGAAACGAGCAAGCCCGCATTGCTTGTGCCCTGATTCCCGCAAAACAAGGATCTAAACGGATCCTGACAAGATCCACTGTCCTCCTAAGGCAAGAAATGAAATCCATCTCCTCACGTGTTTCCCACTAAGGAAGGTGGATGATGGATGGACATGGATATATAACCTTAGCAAGAGCAACCAGATATTTAAAATGCCACTGTGGTTGTAGTTTCAGTATAAAAAATTGCTTACTAATGCAAAATAATGTAGAATATGACAAATTTAAAATCCGGTTACGGCAGCAATATTACAAATGTGATCCGCAATTTAAATCTTCAGTGCAACACATATCCAGTGGTTTTGTTTCAATTGAAGTCTGCTGATTATACATCAGTTTGTGATCCTTAGGATTGTGTGGAGACTACAATAGAATATTAGGAGATGCTGTCCTTCATTTATACGTCTAGGCCACTATGGGCACGCCTGGCCCTCGAGCTGTCCTTATTCAAATAACTCAATTATGGCTTTGCACCAAATGACAATGATGTGCTGTGTAAATGGGTGCACCACCAAGGCCCATGGTCCCAGCACCATCAGCAAATACGGTTGGTGCAGAGTACACAGTACACCATCAGCCATTCTTACAATTACTACCATGTGTTTCTGGAGTCAGGTGTCTTTAGTAGCCAACTGGTCTGTGGCCCATGAGGTCATGACTGAGAAGTATTCGTCACAAAGATTTAGCAGGCATGTAATTATTAGAAAAAAAAAAAAAAAAGAAGACATGCTACTTTCATACTCACATTAATTACACTTCTCCTGAATTACTGTGCTCAATTCACAATTCTTTGAATCTTACTATCTAACAGAGGACAGTGCATAATATATATATATATAACAAACATTTTTTCTTTTTGATAGTGACTCTTCTCATTTGTAGTTGACTTTGAGCAGATGGAACTAGGATACATGAACATAGTAATAAATATTAGGCAAATTACATTTAAGTTTAATTTAATTACGTCATACGGTTTTTATTTTTCAAATATATATATGCATATATTTACAGTCCCATTTTTTTTGGGGGGGGGACTAGGAGATGTAAGCGTATGCTCAAAATAGAAAGAAGGGAGTTGATTGTATGTAGAAAAGAGGATTTAGTGTATATTTCTAAATAAAAAAGAATGTGAGAATAATTATGCTAAATTTTAAAATAAATGATTGTAATTTGCTTGAAATATTATTTCAAAGCGGACCATGAAATAGGGGACAAAATTAGGCCACAGCTGATTCTGGTAGACATAACCCAAACCCAGTTTAAGATCTAATAAAAAACAATTTCTCAGCCAATTCTTTTTAATTAAAATGGAAAAAAAATGGGGGGCCGCTATGGGAGTAAAATCCTGCACCAAGCCCAAGTTGGTTGGTGGGCCTACCCTTTTTTCAGAAAGAATATCAGTCTCCTTTGATACAAAAATTTACTTTCTTTTTTTGTCATAATACAAAATTTACTCAAAAACGTCCTTGTCCTTGATGATAAAAAATTTTGAGGCTAAATTTTACTCCAAACTTATTTCTGTTCATGGCACCTATGTTGTGTATTATTAGAATTATTAATGATCTTCTTCCTAATTCTTTAAAATTTAAAAAAAAACTGATACGTCATATGATATTAAAATATTTTAAATTGAGAAGTTGAGAATTTCTTCCCTATTTCTTGTAAATATTAAAATTTAATTTAAAGTCAATTTGTGCTATATTCATATTTCAAATCTAAATAAAAACTGCATGAAAGAACGTATTATAGTAAAATTATTCGTCAGGCTTCTCCTAATAATTATAGAAGTAACTCACACTCGATATACATAAAATATACTAATCTTTTGCGATGCATGACTACATAGAAAATCAATTTTACAGGAAAAGTACGATGCCGTCAGCAATTTGTCTTACTCCGAGCTTTAGAATGGATTTCTAACCCCTTGATAAATAGGTCAATTCTGTAATATTTAAGGTGTCAAAGTTGAGATGATATGATAATCTTAAAAATTATTAAATTAAAATTATTTGCTTACATTTATTAAAAAAATTAATAATTATAATTAAATAATTTCAAAATATATCATATCACTTTAAGTTTTGAAAGCAAACCCGATAAATATTTTGTTGTAAGATAAGAGAAGCCATACAATTGAGCATGGTTTTTGTTTTTATCTTTTTATACCCATAGGCTGTCCTGTGATGCGCAAGTCCAGGATACTCACAATTTCTACCCATTTTTTGGGCCTTAATTTTTAGCCATCTAGCTCCTAAGAAAGGGACCATTGGTTGTTTGCTTAATCTAGGCTCACCACTATGCCTGGCTGGGGTCTTCATCATGCAGGACCACTGCTTTCTAGTCCATCCAGCAGGGCAGCTTGGATTTCCAGTTTCCATTTTTGGGACTTGGCGATTCATGTTTTTTGACTCCAGCTCCCTTATTAATGTTCATTACGTCTAATAGTCGGCTGACTTTCTCTTCAGGACCACAATTTCAATCATTACCCCAATATTCCAGATATTTTATTTTATTCACGACACTGAATTCATTATCTTCTACATAAAGCTACTAGAATATTCAGCATAAAAGATTGAGAAATCATCACAAATCTTTTATGTCGCAAATTTTGAATTACTAAGTGATGTATTTTCAATTCTCCACATGCATACATGTAGAAATAAATCAATTAGAGAGGATATCTCTTATCTCAATGACACTAAAAAGATACATTAAAAAAATGAAATGAGATTAACAAATGAATGGGATATAATAAAATAGTTTCATTTTAACATTTTCTATAAAATGAGGCATAGAATGGAGTCACTATAAAATTTTGTGAATTATGAAAAAATCTCACATTTATGAGAGATACATATCTTTTTACTTTTAAATTTGTGTCAATTTCCCCTTTTTATTCTCTAAGATTAGAAAAAATATCGGAACAAAGTAGAACTCCTATTGTTATTATTGGAACTTTCCATACTCTTCTAACAGTATATAAAAGTAACATTTTTCTATTAATATTTTTAAATTCGTAATTGGATTTTTAGTTGGCACTTCAGTGAGTAATTTTTTTTCTCATGTATTATCATCATCAATCATCGGATGATTCAAATTTTGGGCTTTAATTTATTTATTTTTTTTGGGTGAAGGTACATAGAAGAGGAGGATCTCATGAGATTTTTGAAGAGGGTTGAGGTTCATACCATTCTCCCACTTTTTGAAGGAGCCCTTGAAACTGGTAAAATCAACAGGTCTTCATTCAGAAACTGGGTGGTAAGTTTGCGCTGTGAATTTCTTTTTATTTTAAATTATATCATGAGTCACATTTCCCTATTTGTTTTAGTAGGTCCCAATCAACGATGATATCTAGCTTTAGAACAAGTACATGTATCTAAAACCTCAAATAATTAAATGGTTCATTATTGAGAAATGCTAAGTATCTTTTGAATGATTTTTCTACATTGTTTATTTATTTTTCAAAACAATATATAATTCCTCAAAAGTGGATATTTTTATGAAATCTCTCTACTTATTTGTCACTATAGCACCACTATTGATGAAAATTTAGATAATTCTACGGAGGGTTTGACATTTTTGAAAATTTAGTATTTTAATTATTGAATTACTTTTTTAATTAACATTTGTGTTTTTTGTTTAATTTATTTGCTTTGAAAGTTGAAAAAAAAATCCAATACTTGAACAAAAATGCAATAAATAAGAAAAATGGTATCCAAAATTGAATTTTAAATTTTTTTATATCCATTGAATTAAAATTTTATAAATTTATTCTATTATTTTAAATTTATTGATAATCCTCAATTTGTATTCAAAATTTAATTTTAAAATTTATTTTTATTGTATATAACATTACTGGTGTTTGAAATATTCAACTTCTTAAAAATTGAAATTCCTCATAAAATCCCCCTAAATATAAAGCCATCAAAAGCACATACTATCAGTTATGAGCTAATAATGAAATTGTAATGGTCAGGTTCGAGCCTATTTTGAGAGAAAGGCACTGGCACAATCACTGAATGATACGAAAACAGCAGTGCAACAGCTACACAAACTGGCAAGCTCGCTGGTGATAGTGATAATAGCAATTGTGTTTCTGTTGGTGATGGGGCTGGCCACTCTCAACGTCATACTTGTGTTCATGACACAAATAGTTCTGGTTGGGGTTGCCTTCCAAGGAACTTGCAAGACCGTCTTGGAGGCTATCATCTTTGTCTTCATCATGCACCCTTTTGATACCGGCGACCGCTGCGTCATTGATGGGGTTCACGTAAGTAGTAATTGCTCAACCCTTACCTAGCACAAGGACAAAACTTCTCATACTACGATGTTATTAAAAATTCAGTATTATTTTCATGTAAATATTATTAATTATATCATTTTTCCATCTCAACAATTTGTTTGACAGAAAAATCATCTATTTTTTTAGTAGGAAATCAGTTATTTTAAAAAAAATCAAATTACTAAGTTGAAAAAATATATTTAATATTATTTGTATGGAAGTAGTCTGAATTTTTAATGCTAATATAGCACTAATAGTTTTTCCTTGCAAAAAAATCCTTATATCCTTACTATTTACATCAATTGAGAGAAGGCAATTATAATTTTTCAATACATTAGAAAGTAAAACTTATAACTTTTAATACATATAAATTTTACAAAATTGACAATTATCTTCTCTTTATCAACCATATATTATTGTTGGAGTATAAAAGAATTTCTCTAACGCAATGTTGCATTGGGAGAAATGATAATATTAATATATGCCAATGTTTTACATTGCACTTGCAACTATACTGGGATGCATCTTTGTTGGTTGCCGGTGCTGTGAAAATAAAAATACAAATCCCGAATCTTTCGCTTGTGAAATTTTATTTTATTTACATATAATATAATAAAAATTATATAATAATCTTTAATTTATATTTTTTATGTTAATTATTTTAATTCAACATATATAACATCATATCACATCAAATAAAATTTATTCGCATATAAAATATCAAAGTTTTTAACTTCAATTTTGTCAGAAAAATCTTGTAAACGAGTATATTAATATTGTTAAACCCCGTGGATATATAGACGAGGGAAGGTCAATATATTTGCGTGTTGATAAATACGGTAATGTCGCAGATGATTGTGGAAGAGATGAATATCTTGACTACAGTATTTCTAAGATATGACAATGAGAAAATCTACTACCCAAACGCGGTTCTGATGTCCAAGCCAATTAGCAATTTCTACAGAAGTCCTGAGATGTGGGATGCACTTGATTTCACCATTGATGCTTCAACTCCTATGGAGATTATAATTGCACTCAAGAAATCTATTCAAACGTAAGTTTCTCCCCTTGTCTATATGTTCTACAAATAATTATGCACTTAGCGCACACATAACATTTAAATTCAAACATAAAATATAACGAAGAATAAAATTTCTAAAATAACAAGTATCATTGCTCTGCTATAATGGCTCTGGGCATTTTATTATATATGAAACGTTGGATATATATTGGGTGCAGGTACATAGAGAGCAAGCCAAAGTATTGGATTCCGCAGCACAGCGTGATAGTGAAAGGAATAGAGAATGTGGATAAGCTGAAGATGTGCTTGTGTGTGCAGCACACCATCAACCACCAGAACTACGGTGAGCGAAACAATAGGATTACTGAGCTTCTGTTGGAACTGAAGAAGATCTTCGAGACCCATGGTGTTAAGTACAATCTTCTTCCCCAAGAAATCCACCTTACCAAGATGAACTTTGAAAATGGCAGAGTGCTTCTTCAGTGATCTTCAACCCAAGGCTCTGAAATGATCGCTCTTAAGCCTTAGAAAAGGGGTTGGTGTCTGAGAGAAGTTCGATGCACAGTTGTTTCTCTCACAATACTCTTACACTTTCTGCAATAATATGGGGAACTTACAAATCTTATGAAGATAGTGCAAGAGAAGCAAATGTGTGTCCAACACTACTCTTAATGCTATTATATGTTATATTAGTATTGATTATTTTCATTTTCAAACCTTAACCTTTTTAATTATACTTATGCTTGACTTCATGTTTGAAGTTATGAAATGGAATATGTGGAGATTTGATTTTCTCAAGTTAGACGAGGAGATGAGATAGGCATATGATGGTAAGACAGTTTTCAATAGCTAATTGATGTGCATGCCACAATGCACCAAAATTAATTAAAATTGGTTGCGAAAATAATAATGCAATATAGTGGTACAATCAGGTTCGTACCCCTAGTGAACCTTTGATTTTATCTCTTTTAAATGTATTTCTAATAATATTCACACAATTGTTGAATTATTTACGCAATAAAAATAGAAGAAACAAATGCACACAGAATGTAAATATAGGAAATAGAATGCTATAACAGAAACAAAATTAGAAACAGTGCTATATGCTATATGTATGCAGAAATTATGCAAAACAGAATATAGAATTGGGGGATTTTTGAATTTAAGATAGGAAGATATTAACAGCAAAAGATCAATAATGGAATCAATTAAACAGTAGCAATGAAAACAAAAATATCAATAAACAAAGACAACCGATCCAAGGAATTCAAGGTTTCTTGGGAGGATTAATTATAGATCACTATAAATTGGGTTTTGCAATTGATTATTTAACCTTGAATCATTCAGAATCCCTACAATAATTCATGAACTCTAAGCTAGATAATCATGTAGGATTTGATTAATTAAGATTAGCAAAGTTAGATAATTATCGTAACTCCTAAGTTAGATTAAAACTAATTTAAAGATAGAATTCAGCTAAATTAAATGAATTAATTCAGAATTCTAAACCATCCATTCATCCTCTTTTCTTTCATGAAAAATTTTGATTAACCAACCAAAATTTACTACCAATTCAAATTTAAAACACAACTTATAAAATTGAACAAAGATTATATCAAATCAACATCCAAATTAAGCAGATCATGCAAAATAGAAGAGATAGGTGGGGAAAAAGGAAAATCAATTACAATTACCACTATACAAATTAAGATCTCATAATCCTAGAGGAGAAGAGCCTCAAATTTCCTTGAATCAACTCAGAGAATTAGCCTTCCATTAGAGAGAAAAAACCTAAGAAAAATAGCAAACTATCAAGCTGTCTATCTTCTTTGTCTCCCTCACATTCTGATTTTTCCCTCTATTTATTTACAACCCTAGAAGCATAATTAGGATTGGACCTAAACTACAAACTTATAGCCTAATATCTTAGGAAGCTACCCAAAAAATTTCAGCCTAATCAGACATTCCTAACTCAAGTTATAGCCAAAATACTACATATAGTTCAATCCAGTCCGAGTTAAAGTAATGAGCTATCAATCTATCTTCTTTGGCTTTCAAAATGACTTAATTTCTTCAAAAGGGCTTCATGAATTATTAGATATGGATTTTAGGAAATAATTGGACTTGACCTTGCATCAATTAGACACTTGGAGTTCAAGATATGAATTAATCATTGCAATTGAGTCAGGTTTGGGCTTGGACAGCAACTCTGCTTCAACTTTAAGCTAATCTTTGACCTCCAAGATGGCAGAACTGGGTTCTTTAGTCAGTATAAAAATTGTAACTCTTTTTCTTAACTTTCCAATGGTGTACAAATTGTCTAAATCCAACATTTGAAGTTCAAGTTATGATTAAAATATTGAAATAGTATAAAAAATCTAGTATTAAGCCCAAAATTCAATTAAGACCAAATTAATACAATTAGTTTTAAATTAATGTAAAATTGATCCAATTAAATATCATCACTTCCTAAGGGGCCTAAATATAAGGAAAAATATTAACAGAATATTGTTCATTTCACTAATCTATTTATCACTTTCCATAACTTGAGCTCAAGTAATTACAATATGAGAAGATGAAAATCCATTATGGGGACATTATTTGTTTCACATTTGGTTTTTCATATTATTACATGAACTAAATCAATAGTCTCATACATTTCCTATATATATATGTGGGGGGGAGGGGGGAACATATTAGTTAGAAATTTTAATATAAACCTCACATTAATTTAATAAATAATAATTAATATTAAATTTTATTATGTGAGCTTTAAATAAAGTGACAATTGGAATCAAGTCCTATATGATATTATGACTCAAATATGGATTACTTATGCATAGATCCTATGATAGGTAGAATTTATAACACAACTCAATTTATTTAATAAGGTCCCTTAACTTTAGTAATTTGTCTTATCTATATTATCCCATTGGTATTCAAACTTGATCTTCACCTTGGAGAGTGAAAGAGAGAGAGAGAATGGTAAAGGAAAGTTACAATAAAGGCAGATTACACCTCATATAACAATCTTTATTTGAGATATTCGTATTCAATTGAAATATCATATATCAAGTATTTTAACTTTCCAAATCTCCTTTAATCATACATTCACTTTCTTTGATTTTATTTATCTCATGATATAATTCATAGTCAAGAATTGGGTATTATTTTAAATTTAAAATTAATTCTAGTAGTATCAAGTAAGAAAATTATTTTTATATGAAAAGTGAGAAGAGTGAATAATAACCATCAGAACCTGCATTAATGGTTAGGATTAAATCATTAGTGAAGGTCATGTGATTACTTAATATATATTTGAATTTTTTTAATTTTTCTTGTAAAAATTAAATGAGTGATATATGAAATCCCTTCTCTCCTACTTCATACCTCGAAATGCACCATTCTTATAGTAAGAGAAGTGCTTTCACATCTTTTTAAGCTAAAATGGCTGGGGAGCACAAAGTTTCCTTTTTTTAGGGTACTTCGGAATCAATGCATTGATGATTAGGATTAAATTATTAATGAATGTCATATGATATTTTAATACATACATACATACACACACATTTGAAAACAATTCATTTGCTTGTGTAAAGTAAATGAGTGGTATATCATTTGTATACCTTAATAAAAAATTTATGATATTTAATAATACAGTTGTAGAGGACAATAAAGGATGGTAATTTCTGATACGACATGATAATCTGATAAGAACTCAACACGTTTATTCGGATTTAGGTTGATATATCAATCTATTTAAGAATTTATATTAAATTTTTAATAATTTTATTTAAGAAATAAATAGTATTTTAATCATAAATAGATATATATATATAATAAAGATATAAAATTATTAATTTAATAAAATAATAATAAATATTTAAAATAATATTTTATTAATAATTAAAAATATTTTTATAAAAAATAAAAAATAATTAAATTTAATAAATAATTTTATAATATATATTTTATTAATTAAAATTATTAAATAAGTTAAACAGGTGACCCAAGGGTTATGGGTTGATATGAATAACATGATTAATAAATGGATCGACCCGAATGACATGAATTGCTACTCTTAAAAATAACTTATAATTTTTTACTTAAAGGTTATTATGTTCTACTACACTTTTTATATTTAATATTGAATAAATAATATATTTTTATTATCTTAATATTTTATAATTATAATTCCTAAAAAGATGTTTCCATTTGGAAAATAAAATTATTTAAGTTCATTATAAATTAAACGGGGAATACTAATTGGTAATACTTAAATGTAATTATACATAATAGTATGTAATTATTCAATTTAAATAGTTAATGATGTAAGGTATAATAAGAAAAATTCTTGTATACTTCATTATAATAGATATTTTTATTTTTATTTTCAAAATATACAAGGAAACAACTAATGAAAAGAAACTAGTTATAATTTTAAATGAATATAGATTTTACATATAAAATTGATGGATTGATACAAATAATACGATTAATAAATGGATTAACCTGAATGACACGAATTACCACCCCTAAAAATAACTTATAATTTTTGAAATAAAGGTTGTTATGTTTTACTACACTTTTTATATTTAATATTGAATAAATAATACATTTTTTTATTATCTTAATATTTTATAATTATATTTCCTAAAAATATGTTTCCATTTGGAAAATAAAATTATTTAAGTTCATTATAAATTAAACAAGGAATACTAATCGGTAATACTTAAATGTAATTAGACACAATAGTATGTAATTATTCAGTTTAAATAGTTAATGATGTAAGGTATAATAAGAAAAATTCTTGTATACTTCATTATAATATATATTTTTATTTTTATTTTCAAAATATACAAGGAAACAACTAATGAAAAGAAACTAGTTAAAATTTTAAATGAATATAGATTTTGCGTATAAAATTGATATTTGACTTATCAACTAATAGTAAGGACTCGTATTATAGTTAAAGTAAAAATGGATTTCTCATCAGCAGAGGTCAAATATATCTAACCCTAAAAGAGATTCTCTATCCACAATTACAATGGTATGTAACGTTTGTTTATTATTTTTAAAAATTATAATTTTAAATATTTAATTTAAAAATAGAAAAATAGGAATAATTTTTAATTTTTTTAAATTTATTTTCTTATTCTAAATATCACTTTTATAATTAAATAAAATAATTTCTTATTTACAATATCTACCATTTTCTATTCTTTATTTTCTTTCTATTCAAAAATAGTTTTTTAAAAAATAATTTTTAAAAATATAAAAATAAAAATATATTCAAATATACCCAAAAACTTATCCATAATGTATCCATCTATAACTTCTTGAATTTTTAAAAGCAAAATCCATAATTAATAAATTATTATTGACTAAAATTTTATTTTGATTTATAAGATAGAGTTTATCTCATGCTCCCTCAGTCAAAATATATATATTAATATGATTTTTATAAGAATAACTTCGTTAGATTTGAGTTATTCCATCGTGAAGGGATTAAAATCTAATTTAAAGTTAATTTTACAGAAATTAAATTGATTTAAATTTTAGATAAAGAAATAAATATTAATACAAATACAAATTCTATCTTACAAGCATCAAAACAGGGTTGTCATTATTACCCACCATCCTTTGGGTTTGGTTTGGATACCGGACTTGAGAAATTCATGAAATTTAAAATACAGAAAACTGAATTGTAGTAATTTTGAAATCTTTGAACTTGCAAAATCTTTTGTTTGTATGGATGATTATTTTGAAAACAACATTGTGTCATAAATTTATTAAAACATAACAAATTATTTTGTGTTATAAATGAACAAGAAATAAATTATAAAATTGAGTTAAATAAAAAAGAAAAGTGATAGAAGCAAAGGGACCACGAGAAGATTTGAGCAAAGCGGGGGTGGCTTGGTTGATTCTGTTTATTAAATATGTAAAATAATTCAATCCGTATAATTCATTTACTAATATTAATTAATAAAATTAATATTATAAAATTATTTAATAATTTTTTTTATTTTTTATAAAAATATTATTAATTATTAATAAATATTATTTTAAATTTTTAATATCGTTTTATTAAAATAAATTTTTTATATATTTATCTATAATTTAATTATTAATTATTTTTAAATAATATTTTTAGAAAATTTAATACAAATTTTTAAACAAAATATTATATTAATTCAAACTCGTATAAGTGTATCGTAATCATATCCAATAATTAGGTCATACTAGTAATTACCATCCTGGAACAGATTGGCAGCAGCAAAGAAGCAGCAAGAATGGCAGAAGTAGAGGAACGGCAAGATGATTGCCGGCAGGAGCAGGGAGGCATCGTTTGCATGGGGACGGCGAGCGGAGTAAAACGTCATCGCTTGCGTCATTGGGCTGGGTTTCGACAGAAAACGAGTTTTTTAATAAAATTATTTACACTTTTAAAAAAAAACTTTTAAATTTGTATAAAAATGGACTAACTCAATTTACTCTTTTTTTTATAAAAAAAAATAAAAAAGAATGAGTGCCAGAAAGTATAATTTTTTTATTAAATGAGAGAAGGGATCTAAAATTCCGTCAACTTTGGTGAAATCTTAAGTCCCATATTTAGTTTAATAGAATATCCGATTCAAATGCTTAGAATTTTTAAAATTCTATCATTAGTTATCAAACAATACATTTAATTAAAAGGTAATTTAAATTTGAATTTTGAAAAAATTGCATTCCCAAATTTCTACATCCAGACGCATAATTATTCCATCAATAAAGAGAGGAAATTTTAATAAGGATAAATATTCTAAGTTAAAATCCTACTTTATTCCTTTAAATATTTTATTTATATTAATTTAATCTTTAAAGTAAGATTTATATCAGTTTAATTCATGAAATTTTAAATTTAAGTAAAATTTTAATCACTATAAAAATTAAAATTTATATCAATTTGATTTCTATGAAAATTAAAATTTTATTTGAATTTAAAACTTCATAAATCAAATTAATATAAATCTTACCTCAAAAATTAAATTGATATAAATAAAAAATTTCGAAGACTATAAAATAGGGTTTTAGCCAATATCCTATATAGTTATAGAAGTGTAGATACACATAATATAAATGAATTATGTATTAAATTATGTCCATTAGTATAAAACTCAATTCATTATATGTCAAAATCTTATTTTCATCGAATACGACGGGAGGCAGTAGAAGGGGCAAGTTGTTATAACCGAAGGACAACATCCATGACCGAATTGCTTCCACTATCCGCTAAATTATGTGGCGCGACCAAACGGGAAAGCGAAAATTATTTACATATTCCATTTCTTTGCTCACATTTAATAGTACGAAGATAATTATTAATTTTAAGAAAAAAATATAAAATATCTTCTTTAATTTTTGAACAGTTATATTTTGTATATTTAATTTTAAAAATTATTTTTTTAAATTATACAAAATTTAGAATCAACACATATTATTAATTTAATTTATCATTTAATCAAATTACATAATTTTTTATGATTCTTTTTAAATAAGAATTACTATATTAAAGTATATTAGTTTATATCATTAATTTTTATAAATAATTTTTATGTCTTATAATTAATAAGAATTAAATTAGATATATAAAATTTTAATTAAATAATAAAACATGAGTTATGAAATTATACATGTAAAAATAATGAAATAAACTAATATATTATAATAATATGATTTTTACTTTAAAAACTATTAAAAATAATTAATGAATATTAATTTTAAATTTTATAAAATTTAAAAAGTAATTTTTAAAGCAGAAGAAAATAAAATTCAACCATGTTAAAATTAAAAGTAGTATTTTATATTTTTTTAATTTTATTATCTGAATAATAATTTTATGAGATTTATATATATTGAAAATTATATTTTTATAAATTTTTATTATTATTCATTAAATGCAAGTGAAAACACGCGTTTAAAAATCTCTCTCGTGAAAGCTGCTTGCAGCTGTGACATGCGATTGCATTACACCTAAGAGCCTGAGTCCAAGTCATGGCAGCAAATTAGGACCTAAAAAATGTTGACAACTCAAGCATCATCAGCACCCACCCAATATCCTTTCATTCCAATGCCAATTTGCATTTCTCAATCGCCAGCCGCTCTAATCCGGTTGATGGCGATTAATCAAATTAAACTTCAAAAGATAAGATATGATAAGATCATGAATAAATGACAGAAAACGGCATGGAGTGCTCCACTTTTCGAAAAGATGAATGTTTTTATTATTGAATTTTTTTAAATTTTAAAGTAAGTAAATTAAAATTAAAAATATATATTTTAATACATTAAATATAATATAATGATAAAAATAGCAAAATTCGCGGTAACAATAACTAAGAATTATATATACCTATGGACCATACAAATGGGAATTGAATGTACTTCACAATGCAAGCAATTAAGCTAGCCAACCCCAGGTCACCACCAGCCGCCCCATTATTAAATTTTCTGATACTAATCTTCATGTGTGGTTTTGAATTGGAAATGCGTTCATCAGCAGTGACAGAGCTATGTATATAGTAATGGGGAAATTATTGAACAAGTCTTCCCACTTCAAACAGCAGCGACAAAGTTTAAAGTTAGACTTTGAAATAAAATTTATTAAAAATTTATATGAAATTTTTTTAATTTTTGAAGGTTAAATATAAATTTTCTAAGAAGTAAATAAAATGTAAGAAATTCTTTTTGTTAACTTCTACAAATTTGGAATGGCTTCTGATCATGAATGTAGCTTTGTCAACACACCAAATTTAGTGATGAAAGAGATCCCTTCTAAATCAAAATTATAAACTATGCTATTAAAGGCCATCAATCATAATCTCACAAATTTTTATTTACTCCATCCATTTCTTATAATTTTTTGTTTAAGGTTGTTGCGCACCTATTGGAATAGCATCATTGATATAAAAAATGATTTGTGCCCTACATAGTTACCGTTTATCTCTCTTCGTTACTGTCTTCTCTTTAATTATCTCTCAACTATTCTTTCTTTTACTATAAAAAAGATAGAATTGGAAAAAAATTAATACACAATGGGATTCATAAAGTGATAATTAAAAAGAAATAATTTTTTTCTAAAATGACATATAAAAAGATATAGAGGAGTATTATCTCTACATCTCTCAAAAACCTCTTATAAGGCTGATGTGTTGACTATTATAGAACTACAATTTTACATCAATGAATAGATGTCAATCAAAGGCAAAATCGACATTTATATAAATATAATGACATTTTTTAAATTATTGGAACTAATAAAACAATAGTAAAAAAATATAATTGACATCTATTTTGATGTAATAACATTTTTGAAATTTATACAAAACTTAAAGCAATAGTTAAAATTATAATCAGTGTCTACTTAAGAGGCAATTTCATGTTTGAAAATAATAGGAAGTTTAAGACATTGATTTTGTACTTAACTAACATCAAAAGTGAATGTGAACCATTAACCTAAAAGTGCTAAGCAAACTTAAGATGTTAGTTATTCACTTAATTGATGTTGAAATTAATGGTGTAGTGGTATTTTTGCAAATATTATCTTAACTTTATATGTTTATATCATATTGATCTAATATTGTTTCTTTAAAATGTCAATTGTCAAATTAAAAATCAACGTATAAATGTTTTGACTATATAACTTCCATTTTATCCTCTATTTATGATCACTCTAACTTTTTGAAACCCACTTTTCCAACAATAACCTTTCGCTATCACCATTTTTTTGGTGATTCCTAAACTTTTGTCATGTTCTCAATTGTACTTAGAGTTAGCTTTATACTTTTTCTTGTCATCATACTATTTTTAGGTTCCTATTTTCATTTTTTTTTTTTGGATATTAAGATATCATTTGACTTTATTTGGTTAGGATATATATGTATAGTATAGCGACATTATAACAATGTTGTTCATCCTTAAATTTAGGATTATATTATCTATTGTTTTTTGTGATGCATTTAAAATTTAGTCACCTTCAAGATATATGATTATAGTCATGCTATATTTTATGGTGATACCTTTGCTACTTTAACTTATCTTTGTCATTGCATATTATTGTATCTTTTTAGGAAATTGAATATATCATATAATGGAATTATTCTTATTTGCTTCCAAGTTATGTAAATTAATGGAAGAATCTATAAAGTATGATGACTAATATAATTTTAGTTCAATTACTTATCATGCAAGTTATGTATTTTTATTATGCCCACCATGCAACATTTCTTATAAGAATAAATTGTACATCTACTACTTTATTCTTCATTAAGTAATGTCAACTTCTAATTTTATCTATGTATCATTGTACATGACTAATACTAATTTTTTAATTAACTAGAATATAAATCCTTTTGAAGAGGTAGTTGTTCCCATAAAAAAGATAATAAAAAGAAAGGGTTCTACAATATTAAGGTCCATTCCCATAACACGGGTTAGCAATGAGAAGTTACATTTCAAGTTCAATGCCAAAAAGTAAACAAATAAAAAAAATAGAATGGTACATAATAGTTATGTTAGATTAATAATACAATTTGAAATATTAATAGGTTATATTCTTTGAAGAAATATCCATTTGGCATTGAAGGTTAGAATTTGGGAAGAAGTCTTAGTATATACACTTGATTTGGATAGTTTTGTGTTATAGACATGTAAAACTATATATGGTTGAATAATTATATATAACTCATTCATGTTTTTTTTTTTCACGTAGGATGCCTTCAATATTTTTAACTCTTTATACATGTGTAGCAAAGTATTATCAAATACACCAACTTAATCGAGGGACTTCAAGATAACTTTGAAGTGAAACTACGTCAATTCTGAGACTAGGTTAAAGAAAAAAAACCATTTAAGAAATGGAATTTCATCAATTAACAATTATAGGAAAAGTTTCTAGAATAAAAAGACTACAAGAAATTCTAGATAAATTTTGTACATTCTAGCAATTGGTTTTTCTTAATCTTATTTGTATATTATTTGTACTTGTGAAATAATATGTCCTTTGATTGATAGGAGTTAGGTAGATCCAATAAGGAAAGGCAAAGAAAAAGAATATATCCACATAGCCTTTCTCAAGAAGGCTACTAGAAGTTAAGAGTAGGAGTCAATGAAAGGGAGGTGTATAGAAATTGAGGGTGAGTTAAGCAATGTAACTCCTTTACTTACTAACGCCATATTCCTCATTTAATAGATAATTATTACATACTAATTTGCCTTCTACTCCAAACCAATTCAAAATATCTCAAATTTCTGTATTTCATACAACATGAGCAAGAGTCATATAATTATACAAAAAGAGTTCAACTTACAAATTGTACATCTATCATATACAATATCACCAACTATGTGAACATTTTAATATACTCCCAAAACATCATTGTCCTTTATCATGAGAGCCCTTGGAAGCATAACCTGGGATGGTTAGTAACAATACAAAAAAAAAAAACATAAGAAACAAAGTTTCCCAGTAGCTAGCTATTGCCATAAAAATATATCAAACCATTCCAGATCCTTAAGCAAATAAAACATACGTTTCGAAATTAATTAATCATTTATCATCATATTCAATACCATACCATTGTAAGAAATATGCACTGCACACAGCAATCATCAAGCCCATTCAAGGACTTATATCAATATCTAGATGGCCATCACAGATAATCGTACCTAGGCCTCACATAGCAATTCACTGTCTTCCCGGGGTTCTCGAGTCAAAGGCCTAACACAGTATCACATTGTCTTCCCGAGGTTTCTGGCCATAGGTACCGCATACAACAATTGCACTATTATCCCCGAGGATCTCGAGCCATAGGTCAAACACAGTATTCTACTGTCTTCTCGGGTTGTGCCACAATAATTGCATTATCATTCCGGGGATCTCGAGCCATAGGCCAAACACAGTATTCTATTGTCTTCCCGGAATGTGTGCACAACAATTTCATACACATTCCATACAATGGCATAAAATACAGAAAATCATGTAAATAGAAAACAGCTTAAGGATAAAGCTAGCTACCTTTTACAAGCTTCCAATGTGATGTTCCCTTTGCCCTCACTAAAAACTCCTTTATAACTCCCCTTGCCTTTCCAATTGTCACTCCTTAGTCTACATAAATACACATCATAGTTCTTTATTAGAACATCATCATTTTCCTTAGATCTCATATATGCTTTACTTCCTCCACATTGATAGATGCACACATGCATACTTAGATGCTCTATACTTTGTTTTCAAGCTTTGAAATGACATATATGAGCATTAGAAAAGGATCCAAAGGCAAAACTATGCAATTCCTGAAGAATAAAAGCCAAAATGTTCACTTGGCAAAGAACACGGGGGTCCCATACCCCGTGTTCAGGGCCGTGTTTCTTACTGGATGGCTTCGATGCTTTACTGGATTATTCAGAGAAGAATACGGGGGTGAACACGGGCCGTGTTCTACCCCGTGTACCTTACTGCCCTTCAGTTCTGAAGTAAACACGGGGGGTATTGCACCCCGTGTAGCACACTGATCAGCCTTCGACGAAGAACACGGGGTACAACACGGGCCATGTTATACCCCATGTACATTACTGATCCTCCAAAAACACATTAAACAGCTAAAACTCCTTCCTTCCTTCTTTTCCATATTCATGGTTTTGGCTTCTCAAAAAGGAAAATGCACACAAACACTTTCACAATTCAAGGTTTCATCTTCCATAGGCTTTATAATTCATAAAAATTATTCTAACTTCATCAATTTAGCCAAGTTCCAAACATATCATGCCAATTCTACACATACATCATTATGCCTCTAAAATCCAAGTGTGTACATCATGGTTTCTTGTGATTTTTACACCAAACCAAAGCCATAGATTAACATAACAACATCCAAAACACCATTAAATATATTCAAATCATCCTAAACTCCATGTTCAATCACCCTTAATCATACCAACCTCAAGATTTTAAGAAACTACAAAGAGTACATTAAAGAGCTCTTGGAGGAGAACATTTTTACCTCTTGGTACAACTTGAAAATCCTCACTTGGAGCTCCCCAAACTTAATCAAACTTGAGCTTTTCTTTAATCTAAGCACACCAATGGATAGAGCTTGATGAGAAGAGCAACTTTCCCTTCTACACCTTAGCTTGAATCTTAGTATTTTTGGGTGAAAAAGCTAAGAGAAACTCTCTCTCTCTTCCTTCTCTCTCTCACACGTCCAAGCTTGCTCTCATGAAAATTTCTGCAGCTTTTTGGAGAAATGGAGAAGAAGGTAGAGTTTTCATGAAGCTTCTAGGGGCATTTTGGTCTTTTTTGAAATTTTCAAGGGTATTTTAGTCCTTTTCACCAATTAGTAAGGCTATTCTTGCCATTATTTTTCTAATAATGACACTTGTCATGAGTCCATTGGTCACACTAATTAAAATCACATATTACACCCCAAAAATCTTAGTTATTTATATTAGATCCCAAATTCTTGGTTATTTCACTTTAACCATACCCGATTCTGTACTTTTGCAATTTAGTCCATAGGGTTTCTGTCTGTTTAAAATTCCTTACACTGTCAGACTTAGACAACTTCCCTTTTTAGGGTTTTCTAACCTTCTCTGATCATCCATACTGTTTAGGAAAATTAATTCTTTTCCTACTATCCTTTTCCTTCAAAATTTCGTTTACCTTACACTTAATTCCTTTCAACGTAAGTTTCACCCACCAAGCTAACTCAAACGTGCTCTTCGTTTCTACAGCCTCAGAATTTAGAGATTCAAATAATAGAATTAAAAAAAATTCAGGACATTACAAGCAAAGTTGTGAAAACAATGTAGAGTTAACAAGTAGGGGTAGTACATTACTGCGAAAGGTTAAACCATTCTGAAAAGGATTGTCAGTATTTAGAATTAAATCAAAAATATTGTTTAATTTTAAAACTTTCATTTCATGTGAATTGAATCTAATTATGTATTGTTTATTTATTGCTACAAGACATTCTCATATAGTAGGCCTCCTAAGGTGAGCTTGAGATGGCTAGGAAGAAGGATCACAATGTTAGGATTTAAGAAGTATTCTAACCATGTTTAAAATATTGGATGTGGTTTGAGCCTAAGGGATAACATCAACCTATCAAGGTGCCATCTAGTGGCACATCCACACTTTGAGTTAGAGAGCTTCAAAGCAAGTAACGTCCATAATATGGAACAACAATCCAATATGGATTAAATGACAAAGATGCAACAAATGTAGGAACAGCACATGCAGTTGCAATAATAGAAGTAGATTTGCACTATGATGAACTAGATAACCTTATGAAAGACTATACAATTAGGTTTTATAGTGTTCATCTATCCAATTGACCCCAACAACCACTGCTTACATGTTGCTTTCTAACTTGCCCTTATGACTTTTGATCAAGAAAGGGTGTTGACCTCTCTTACTACTAATATGAAGGACAAGTTAGCACTTATAATACCAATCACTATGACTACAAATATTGTAAAGATTCCTTGGGTAAATGTCACCTTTAACATTTACACTTTTCCATATATATGTATATATATTAGTAAATTAGGTTTCCTTCAATAATGGTTCATATTATGTAGGGTGGAGCCTTATACACTTTGATAATGGTAGGACTACCTTTACGAAAGGTTATGGCTAAGTGAATTTTAGTAAATGGTGAGTTTAACCATTGAATATTGTCAAATGATCAAATCAAGAGAGTGGCTAAAGGTGTAAAATGGGGTAAGCGAGGTGAACTGAACCTACGTAAGCTTTTCCTTATAAACTCATAAAAAATATAGAAAAAAATTATTGAGCTTATAGGTAGCTCATAATTTTTTTTTTACTACTAGGAGTAATTAAATAACTGCATGCTACGTACAAAGATCGAAGCTTAAAACTTCAATGTAAAAGAAGGGAAGCACCTTCAAGAGACATTAGATGATGTTAGATTAATTTTTTTAAAATTTTTTTTTGTAAATCCTAATTATACAATTAGATTTATTTTATTTTATGAAATAGTTTAGTCAAGTAAATCTAAAAAAATTATATTGGGTCCTTGCATATTGAATTAGAAATTGGTTAAATTAAAAATATCCCTAAACACTTGAATGATTATCAAAATCTTAATTAGAAAAAAAAGCTAAGCTTGTAAGCTTATTCATATAAATCCGTAAAAAATACATGCTCTAAATAGAGGTGCCTGACTATTCTATGACCACAAGCTACTTGCATTGCCCGTAGGCCTCTAGCCCATTTCATATACCTAATAGTGATTAATAAGCCTTTGAATCATATGGCTAAATTGTTAGTACCAAATAATGAAATCCAAATAATGGAAAAAGCCTAGACAACTTTCGTCGCAAAGTCGATAACTTTCATTTAGTTTCTTATAGATGTATCATCGTGCATCCTTTTTGTCCACCATTAACCTTTTTATATGGTTGAAATTATATTACTCTTATTGTTTAAGATTACAAATCAATATTATTTATATTTCAACGATCTTTTGATCATGATTAAAAAGTGTTATAAGTGAAACTTGATAGCTCCTAGACCTAAGAGGATCAAATCGTGCTTATAATGGAGGCAGATATGGTAGAAATTAGTAATTTGTTGTACATTGAAAAGGTCAAAGGTCCAAAGAGCTTAATTTCACTTGTATCCAACTCCAAGTCAAATAAGTTTGTGCTTTCTTCTTTGAGTAAATATAAATTAATTCAACTACTATCTAAATGAAAATTTAGCTTATGCCATTCCTTTTACATGTATCGTTATGATCATTGTCCCCTTTTAAGTGCTCATTATAGATTTCTATATTTATATAAACTTGATACTCAAGCCTAGTAGAACAAGAAAAAAGATGAATATACTATTGCTACATTACTTAAGCATTTTAGGAAAACCTAGTACTTCACATTATATCATGAAGGATAAGTCTCACTTAGGCATTAGTTGTGATTTCTATTTTTTAAAAATAGATTTTGACATTTTATTATATCATTGTATTATAAGCACTATTAGATGTGTAATGTATATAAAAAAGAAAGTTACCTATTGTTTAGATCCTTTAAGTAAAGAAGTGCAATCCATGTTGAAGAACTACTTGGACAGAGCTATGTTTGAATGTTGTAGCAGGGGTTTACAACCAATTGGAAAAGGTAGTAAAAAATTAAAATGGGATGCAGTGCAAGTATATTTCCTAAGTAATATTATAATATGTTACAATGGAAGTTTATGCATTAATAAGATGAAACTAACCTATTTTATTGCAGTGCTCTAAACAACTCTATAATATGGAGTGTGTCTACTACATCATACAATACATGCACGATATGATACATCATCTAAAAAGCTCAATTGAGACAATCACTTACTTATTTATAACTTATCACATGTTTAATAAACTAAATTGATTTTAATGATAATATATTGTTTGTGTACAAATTACAATGCTTTGAAGATAACCCCAACTCATAAACTTTAGACAATTTTGATAAAATCAGAGAGCTTTAAATATGATATTTCATTAGGACTAGAGTTGAACCACTTTGAATGGCTTTAAGTGTAAATGAATATGCAATGGTTCTAATTAACTTGTTTTAAATTACTTAATGACATTGTTTTGGTTGTGAATGTCTTGTTGTATTTTGATGTATGAATGAAAGTTTAAAAACCTTGTATAAAAGCTTAAACAATTATTCTTTTATTATCAATTGCTCTATAATTTTACTATTATTGATAATTGTAATTTGTTTCTGCAACTGTTAATTGGTTGTTTCTGATAAAGGTGTAAAGTAAGGTGGATGAGTTGAGCTCACATAAAGTCACGAAAAAAAGGAAAAGTGATTGAGCTCATAGGTCGGCTACATCATTAATTTTTTTATTATCATGAGTGATTAAATCATTATACACATATATGTAAAGATTAGATATCAAACCTTAGATGTAGAGGAAGAAATATACTTTCAAAGGATGTTGGATTAGCTTATATTAGAAAAATATCTATTTTTTTAAAATGTAACCAATTAAAATTTTTATATAATGAATTAGTCAAGTAAAGCTAAAAAAATTATATTAAACTATTAAAAATTAGATTGAAAATTTTATTGCATTAAAAAAGCATCTAAATGCTTATTGTAAAAAAAAAAGCTAAACTTACAAGCAAGCTTATAAATGAATGGATTTCAAATAATTGGCTCACCCTTAGCTCGCATAGCTCATAGGCCTAAGGCCTATTTTACACCTTTAATTTTTTTATGGGGGCTCTTTTTTAGAAAAAAAATATTACATCATTGAAAAACATTAGTTACTTACCTAAAAATGATGTCTTTGATAATAAGATGTAAATAACCAACATTATAGAGTTTATAAGTAAAATGATGTTGTTGTAATTGAGACACTAATTTTTTTTGGTTAATGACTAACATCTAAACTAAAATAATATTGTCTTGATAACTTTTACACCTAACGTGAATTGAAAATAAAATAAGTAAAGCACTAAAGCTAATTTTTATAGCTTTTCTAGACCTAAAATAATTCTCTTTTTAATAAAGTGTATTCATTTTTCAACCTTAGGATGATTATCTTTGGTTTTGTGTTTATGTTCTTCAATTTTTTTTGCAAAACTAAAACTTTGTTAACATGTTGTTAAATATGTGATGTTGTGTACCCCTTAAAAAGATGCAAAATGCAAAAGTAAGGATTTATTTAATTTTTATTTTTATTCTTATAATTTAGTTTCTAATTTCATAATTAACCATATTTTGTTACCTTTCATTTTGATATATCTTTTATAGGTTTGTATAAGTAAGAAATTTGATTTTATTTATCTTTTTTTACATTCATTAGTATTATCTATTATTTATTTATATAAAATGTGTAATACTATGCAACAAATTTCAATAAATACTCATCACATTTATGAGATTTAGATTTAATAGTACTTTGAGTAATGAATATTAAGATAGATTTAGAACAACATTACTCATCTCTAATTGGGATATTATATACAATCTCTCACTATTTTCAAATTTTTGTTGTTTAATTTACTTTTCAAAATTGTTGACATTAGGTTCTATAGTATTGTAGGAGATATTAGATTTTATTTTTGGTTAAGCTAATCTATAAAGAAGAATACAAGAGAAAAAAGGAAGATCCAGAGGGAGGAATAGAAAACAAGGTTAAGGTTGGGAGGAGATATAACATATTATATTGGTTATTTATAGAAACTGAAGTAATATTCTTGATATTAGACATTAGTTGTTTACAAAAAATTGACGAGTAATATTCTTTCCTAAGATGCTCCAAATGAAATGTTGTCAATTTTTTTGATGCAATGATTGATGTTATTGTTATTGTTTGTGATGGTTATATGTTAAATTGATATCCAAGGATGCTCAATTAGATGTCAATCAAAAATTGATGTATAATCATCTAAACAATCAGCGTTTATTAGCAATTTTGTAATAGTAGTTATATATTTATACCATATTTTTTTTATACATAAAATTTTTATATAATACAAATATTTATAATATAAAATACCTATTTGGTAAGAAATTTCCTACGAAGAACTAATTTAAATAAAAAGATAAATTACAATTAAATTTAATAAAGAATCTTAAAGTTTGATTCTTGAAATTATTTTTTTAAGGAATTTAACATTTACCGTTCTCCTAGCTTGGATATAAAGGATGTGCAAATATCTTGGTGTAAAAGAAAAAAATCATAACCCGATGAATACATCCAGCGCCGTCTCCTTATTTTAGTCTGCGGACGATTATTGGGGTCTCGTTCGCACATTCTTTAATATAATTTATCTTGATCTAACCCATTGCGTCATTGTTATTATTATATTGAGGTTGTTTCATATTGTATTTTGGAGACAAATCCACCTTGTTATTTGGTTTCATTTGATGTATCACTATCTTATGTCACCTAACATGCTAGGATTGTTATTTGGTTTCATGTGGTTTTTGTCGGCCGTCGTGGCCCTGGGTTATCATACTTGACGCTTGGTCCGCTTGGATATGAAATGTTAACCAACAAATGGGTGTTATCGTCATTAATATATCAAATCCTTTTTGTTAATTTTTTTAATTAGCGAAGAAATTTAAACTTAAAATTTTCAATGTATTGTTTAAATTTTTAAATATTTTTTTAAAAATACTTTTATTCTATTATTTAATGACTTAAATCTTTATTTGTTAATGCTTGCTTCCATCTTTTTGGTGCAACCGTGAAACAAATTTTTCTTACGAGTAAAAAAAAAAAGATTATCGCATAAAAACCTTCAATTTAATTTGTTTGTTATTTTAAAAAATGATAAAAAAAGTCAATTATATGTATATTAATATAAAAGTGAATATTACTTATATTTGTCACTAAAAAAATACGTAATTAGCACTCTTAATGGTGCATTAGTATTTGATGTTGGTATAGGAATTTTATTCCCTTCATGTTGTGGATTTGAACTCTCAATCTTGTGTATGTGGATTAAGTAGATTATTACTTTTACAATTATAAAAAAAAATTGATATGAAGAATTATAGTAATGAAGGAAATTAAAATTTTCCTTTTTAAATTTATTCTTCTCAAAATTTTTATATTTAATGTTACATAAATAAAATAATTTTTATTATTTTAATATTTTTTCACTATATTTTATAAAAAATATTTTCCATTGAAACAAAAGCATTCTCTATTTTAGAGTAAAATACTTTAATTTTCTTTTAATATAGACTTAGTTACACGCCCCCCTTTTTTTTATGGTTTGAAAACCTGTAACAATCTTTGCTCAAATTATATTCTCATTGCACATAAACTTTTAGAAGTTGAAAATTCCATTAAACTTATATTTAACCCTTTTTTTAATTCTAAAATACCGTTGAACAACGATTCAACTAGATATGCTCCATTAGCATTTTTGCCCATTAGATTAAAATTTCATTGTTAACTGGTAAATAATATAATTAATGTGAGATATAATTTTTGGAATTGCTCTAAACAAAAAGATTTTATTTTATGCAGAAAGTCAAATGATCTAATCCCTCTAATTTATATGCTCGCCTAGGAAAAAAACATTTTTGCCATTTATACTAAAAAAACCAGCATTGACTATAAAGTTGAGAAAAATATAAGTTTGAATTTAAAATACAAAATAGAATCTTGCAGAAGCAGCATCGCGTGACGCCTTCAAACCAAAAAGAAGGGAAATCACAACACGTAATGTGGAATAGAAAATGGTCAAAAGTCTTACCGTTAATCACAGTAGAAATTCTTCAACTTGCGCGGCACTTCTTTGAAGGGCCGAAGGCAAGTTTTTTGTTTCCAGAAAGGCTAGTGTTAAGCACTCGATTTTCAGGAAAATGCAGAGATTTATAGGAGAAATTTTTAGATATATGTCATGTTATATGGGATGACCTTTAAAATAATTTTTTATACATTGAATTATATTTGAATTTTTATTCAATATAATAATTATAGTTGTAATTAGTTTATTTGATCATTTAAATGAATTTTTTATACTTAAGAATTTCTTGATTTACAACTATTAGAGGGAGAATCATGGCTATACAAAGACTAAAGCAACAACATTTATTAGTACAAGTGATCAATACTTTTTAAGCAAGATTTCACATTCAAATCTTGATAATGAAGAAAATAAATTTAAGAGAGCTTACTCACATAATAGGATTCGATTTTGTTTGACTCTAAATTAGTCAGAATTTAATGTAACATATCAAATATCAATAGTGTAAAGTCAATGTAACCTGTCAGATATTAAAATTCTCGTGCCAACAAAAATTGGAGCAAATGAAGAGATTTCAAAAAAAAATTCTCATACACAAGTAAAAGTGTAATTTAATAATGTTCCATTATTTATAATTTTAAAAGAAGTGTGTTTATATGAGAGCAAAAAGAGTAAATTATGATCATTAGATCTAACATTAAAGAATTATGATTAAAATATAAACTCATGATTTTTTTAAATGATAATGAGACTAGTTTAAATGATCACATAAATTTTATTAATGTTTTAATTCTAGTTATCAATGTAAGATTGATGGTTAGTATTCTCTTCTCTCACCTTTCATATAAAAATATTCTTCTCACTTGATATGTTTCTTACATATATTCATATATATAGGCTTTACTTCTTTTATACTACTAATTTTATATTGTTTATATATTTTTTAAAAAACTTGGTGTAAACCTTTAACTTTTATAGATGAAGCATTTTTTTATGTATTTCAAATACAATTCATATAAAACAATGTTATATTAAAATTCAGAAAATTATCTTTTAAAAAATTATAGCAACTTGAAAAAAATGAGAACATGTAGGAAACCATTGGAGTTTCTTTTCTCTCCCATCTTTTTAAATCGTTTTAGCAACTTCGAATTATGTACTAATTTTTTCACCAAATAATTACTAATTTGAAATTTTAATAAATTTTTCTATGCTAGTTAAAAAATTTTTACCTCAAATTTGATAAACTTCAATAATTTGAACCTGAGTTGGATGTTATTGGTTGGCAAAAAATTATGCAGAAAATATAATTTTTTAGGAAGTAAAAATTACTTGCATATAATATAAAAAAGTTACTTACTCATATCCTCTTAATAAAAAAAAATTCCTATATCATTTCATGGATAGAGAAAACTGCTCAATTTAATTAATAACTACTCTACTTTTTATTCTTGAATATATACATTTAATATATTGTTATATATTATATTTATATATTTTATTATATATAATAAATATATAAATAAAAATATAATTTTATTTATTATATTAATTTATGTTATTTTTGTTTTAATTAAATATTCTTTTTTAATTTATTGTTATTATTTTAATATTCAACTAAATATTAAATTTTTTAATATAAAATATCAATATAAATATTTAATTATAAGAATTTTATTGGATTCCGAGGCATGAGGCATGCACATTTATGTTATGTGAGCATGCTTATTTTATTTTTGTTTTTTATATAAGTTAATTTTAATTTTTATAGTACATTTAAAGTAGTCAATTTAATTAAAATTCATTAATATTTTTATTTTTATTATAGCATAAATAATATAATAATTATTTTGATAATACCCACATAAAAATTTAAAGTTCAACCTTATAAAATATAATAAATTAATTTACGAAAGCTATCAAATTCATACTATCTGTCAAACATTTTTTTAGCATTTTCTAAAAAGTTCACCTAAGTATTTATTTCTAGGAAGTCCAACTTTAGGCAAAAACTTATTTTTTTGTTGAATCATATATTCTCTTAGGCTTTGTTTGGTGCAATTAAATAATTTGTTAACTGATAACTAATAAATTCACTATTGGGTGTTTTACTAACTATTAGTTGAAAGGTGAAAGTTGTCAATTTACTATTAGATATTATCTTAGTAATTTTAATTTTACAGTGAATTACAAGTTTAAAAAAAAATCTTAATTGTAATTTATTGATGCATCTAATTTTTTGTATTAAATCATAGATGCCATAATAATAATTTTGATAATATTTTTTTAAATTTCAAAATAAAATAAAATAAAATAAAAAGTTAATTCATAAAAAGTGTTAATTTTTATTGTTAAATAAATATCTTTGAACATTTTTTTATAAGTTCATAAGGAAATTTATTTAATAAAAATTTCAACTTTGAGTAGGAATTTACTTCTTATATAAATCAAACAACTCTTTAAGCCATATTTGGTGCAAGTAAATAATAAATTAGTTGACACCAAATAAATTAATTGTTAATTGTTTCACTAACTATTAATTGAAATTTGAAACAAGTTAAATTAGATGATTTTATTATAGGTTTTTAGTAAAATTAGCTTTTGAATAAACTCATCAATGTAAATTCATATAAAAGAGACATATTAATATAAAAAATATATGCAATAAATTGATTCATATTTATTTTAAGGTTGAATTATATTAATATAATTAAAATATTTAAAATAAGAATAAAAACAAAAATATAATTACTAAAAAATTAATTAATTATATTTTATAAAATTACATATTTATTTATTTACTTTGTGTTAGGTCACACTAAATCAGTACTAAAACACTTTTTAATAAAATCACTTATAGAATTGTCAAACCCTTTTAATTCAATTAACATCCAATATCTTTTAAAGGAAATTTTCTATTACATTTAGTGTTTGATTCATAATACTCATTCTATTTAAATTGTGTAAATAGCGTGTATTTATTATGTTTTTGTTGGCTTAAAAATTAAATTTCATGGTAGAGTTATTATTAAAAAGGGCTATCAATAGCAATTTAGATGAAATCTCAAAAATCATAACTTCCTTCTCAACTAAATTTATAAATAAAAATTGCTTAATTCCTTATACTTTTTATGAACTCTCCGTCAAGTTCTTTTAAATAATTAGTATATTAGAATGAAATTAAATAAAAAAAATGTCAAGTGAAAGTGATTATTTGTGTAAAATTTAGTGCCTATTATACTGAATTAATATAAAATTTTAAAAATTAATATAAAAATATATTTCCATACTAGTGTGATATTTACATGATATTTCAAGTGGTAATGTAGTAATTTCCTCATTTACTTATTTATGTAGAAGACTCGAAGTGACAGTCTTGGGATCAAATCGGCACCGATTCGCCTTTCTATCCCCTCTGGCCTTTGATTTTTTTCCCTCCTTGAAGCATCAACTATTAAAAATATTAATTAAAAAAAATAAGAGCAGTGTTTGCTTGATTATGGTATAGAATATCAATATCGATTAATCAAATGAAAAATGATAAATTTAAAATATTTTAAAGTTATAAGTTATTTTGAAAGTCTTGTTAAAATAAATTTAGTGTATCAAATGTCTTTTAATTAATTTTTAATTTATTAATGAATAAATTATAAATTAATTTATTGAGTGTATTAAAATATATGTTCTTGGTTTAGTTTATATATATATTATAGAAATTAGAGAAATTGAAATAAAATATTATATTTTTTAAAAAATAAATATAATTAATTTGTCTATTATTAATTAAAACATCTATATTGTAATTAAGCTTCAATTTAACAACTTGTAGCTTCTGTCATTATTCATGAAAAACCACGAGACTACCCACCGTTGGATGGGATCTAACGTAAGAATCCAACCCCACACGGAAAATAGGCGAAGGCAAAGATATATATGGGGTGAAGGACAAGGAAAAGGCCGTGCCTTTCCAAAAGGAAACACATGGTATAAATGTTGGTAGGTGTTCTTGGTTCCCACGCACGCGGTTACGACACCAAGCAAGAGGAAAAAGGTTAAGCGTAATCGACATTTGGAATTTGGTGGGAAAAAAGGTGGGGTTGTTCGGTTTCTCGCACGGAGAGGAAGCTCTGGATTCCACCTCTTCCCGTCCTCTGAGACGGTGGTTACGCTGCTTTGCGATCAGGTTTCACACTCACACCTTCCTTCTTCGCTCTCTCTCTATCGCGTATATTTCAGATCTGATCTGATCTGGTTTGATCGTTTGAATTTGAATCTTTAATGTGTTCCGATTGAGTTTGATTTACGTTCTTGATGAAAGTCCGGAGTTATATTCGGTCTGATGGATGAGAAATTGTTAAAATTTTGGTGATTGCAATGGTAATAATTAAGGATTGGTTTTTTGCGGATGCTGTAGCTAGTGATTTGAATTATTCAGGGTTTTGATGAGCTTGGTGTTTGTTTGATGATGTTTGAGGGTTGAATTTGAGGTTTGGGCTTCTCTAGGGGTTCTCCGGGGCAGAATCGCAGAGCTTATCCTTCTTTTTATCTCGATTGTGATGCTCATTACAGGCATTCAATGGAGTGTGTTTCCTCTATGTGAATGGGGTTCTATTGAAATTGGTGCAGAGTGGTGGTTACTAATTGTCTGTGTGTTTCTTCAACTTTGGTTTACCAATAGTAATAACAACAACAATAACAACAACATCAACAACAACAACTCATTGTGTGTGATCCATAGATGAGATTTTGACAAAGTTTTACGTTGACCGTTAAAGGCCTAACACAGTCCAGAGGGAGAGAAATGCCCCCACTTGATTTATAGGCCGGCGTTACCCAACTCAGCAACAAAGAAAGAAAAGAAAGAAAGAAAGAAAGACGTCGGATCTATCATATTTCTCTCTGCATATTATTAGTCCAAAGAAACTTGGCAGGATCAATTCTCCAATAATAACACTTGTGGAATATTGCATTATTTGACTAGGAGAAAATTTCATGGACTTGAATGATATTTTGCTCTTTGGGTTTGGCATATATTCAGATGTATGGCGAATGCCTTCATTTTTTAAATTAGCCAATTGTAAATTCCTATGGGGCTAATTTTGCAGTCACAGTTTTTGTAAATTGCGCATACTATAACATGAGTGTCCTTAGGATGCATGAAGTATTGGAATTTTTAAATTTCATGAAGTCTTATAATTTACTCCTTGTTGGAGTAAACTTTTTTTTTGAAGAGTTTTACCTTTGTGATCTATCCATTTTATTTGGAGTAAAGTTGTGCAGAACTGTTTAATTTTATGAAGTCTGCTATATTACTCTTGAAGCACTCAGTCAATTAGGCTGGCATTTCATAACCTGTACATGTTTGTTATTCCAGGGTGCACTGCGATTGAATCCGAAGCATCTTGTTTTCTTTTTCAAGACATGGAGGGAGTTCGATTCCAGTCAAATTGCTATCAGTATCGGTTGTTTTCATTCCAAGAAGTTCTTGATTGGCGGTTTTACATCCTCGGAGATTTTCTTCTGGTTTCCTTTGTTAATAGCACTTAGTTTTCTGTTCCTCTTTAATGACCAGCACAGGGTATGTAATGCTAGTTATCTCTGAGACAGGTTTTGCATCTTTGCACTTGCACAAGTAAGCACCTATTTTGCTGCTTCTTTGGCTAACCAGTCTTAAAGTTGTTTCTTAAAAAGTTTTATTTTGCAGTGCATTGCTGACCCATAATCCAGTTAAAATATCTGATAAATCGTCCTCTGGGGTAATAAAAACTCTCATGGAGCAATTTTATAAGCTCAATACCTAGTATACTGTGTATGTTAAACTAATATTACTGGGATTAATTTTGGCCTCTACTTTTTTTCTACAGGGCTGAAGTTCATAGATTGGTTACTTGCTGCATCTTGAGTATTGGATAAGCTCTGCTTTGAATCAGTGCGGACAGTAGTTATTAGTAGTTGTTTCATTGTTGCTCTTGATGGGGTATTTGATAGCAGCAAAACATCAGCTATTTGAATATTCTGAAACAATTACTATGCAGTTTATATGAAGTAGCTTCTATTAGTGATTTAAAATCTTGGGTCACGGTGACTTGTAGCCAGAGATACTGCTGTTCCTTTATCAGTTGTTTGGTTGGATCTGGGAAGTCAGTATGATCTACAGTTCTCCTTCAATTTTAACGCCCCTGTCCTGCTATAATTATGAACCCTTGAATCTCTTAATCAATAAGGCTGTGCAGCCCATCCATCAGAAAGTTTCTGCTTTTGTGCCTTGACAGAAAATTGATGGTGGATTTTGCTGGAGCAGCAGGCATTTGTTAATATTTCATACTTCTTTCTACGCATTGTCTACAAGAGATAAATGCAATCTATCTTTTGTGTGTTTGTTTATGTTTACTGAATAAAGAAAGTGCTACTTGGTTTTCCACGAGTACAATGGAAAGGTGAATATCAGTTATGGAACTTGCCTTTATTCCTGGTTTTCTTTGGGTCCCTTTTTTAACAGATATCTTTTTAAACTTGTACAGGTACAAGATAATCAAGGAAGTTGGTGATGGAACATTTGGGAGCGTCTGGAGAGCTATTAATAAGCAAACTGGTGAAGTTGTGAGTGTCATTTTAACTAGTTTGATGAAATTGTCCTTGATCCAAAATGCTCTTCCTCATAGATTATGTATTACAGGTTGCAATCAAGAAAATGAAGAAGAAATATTACTCCTGGGAGGAGTGTGTAAGCCTAAGGGAAGTCAAGGTATCACATTTTGCTTACAAGTACCCTTATTTGCCATATACTGTTGTACGCATCTGTATATAATCTATTTCTGGTTCTTCCTTTTGGCAGTCATTGCGAAAAATGAATCACCCAAATATTGTGAAGCTGAAGGAAGTTATTCGAGAAAGTGACACACTTTACTTTGTTTTTGAGTACATGGTGGGTGTTTATTCTATTGTTTAGCATAGATAACTTGATAAAATTTAATACTAAGTATTCTATGGAAATATGGGTTGTGTAGGAATGCAATCTATACCAACTTATGAAGGACAGAGAAAAGCTGTTTTCTGAAGCTGAAGTCAGAAATTGGTGTTTTCAAGTTTTCCAAGGTCTTGCTTACATGCATCAGCGAGGATACTTTCATCGTGACCTGAAGCCAGGTAATTGTTATTCTACTGGGCATATGGTATGATAGATTGGCAAGTTTGTTCTCCTATTATCTCTTTAGACGGAATTTGAGTATGTCATTAGTATATATTCCTCTCCTGTACTGATCTTCTCTTTAATTTGTGATTTTGAAAGGTATATTATGGTTGTCAATATTAAATCCTGTCTTCTGTTTTTGTATTCAAATCAAAATCCTAATTTAGTTTGGTCTGGTATGGTCTACCACAAGGTCCAGTTGTTTTGATACAATTTTGCCTGCTTCTTGCAGAAAACTTGCTGGTCACCAAAGACACTATTAAGATTGCTGATTTTGGTCTTGCCCGAGAGATCAGCTCACTACCACCCTACACTGAGTATGTCTCCACACGGTGGTAAGTGGAATTACACATGCACAAAATGAATGTATCAATGTGCTTTGCATCAGTTCAAGTGCCTTGGTAACTAACCTGATGCCTTTTGATTAGGTATCGTGCGCCTGAAGTGCTGCTTCAGTCTTATATGTACAGTTCCAAAGTTGGTAAGTATTTGATTTTATGATAATGACAGTTTCTGATCTTGACTCATTTGTCAATTGATGTCATGATGAAGTACCTTCTAATTTTTATAGATTTTGTTTTCTTTATCTAGACATGTGGGCAATGGGTGCTATAATGGCTGAGTTGCTCACTCTTCGACCTCTTTTTCCAGGTGCCAGGTATGAAACCTTTTTCTTTCTTATTCTTGTTTGATGCATATCTAGCTGATTTTTCAGTGTTGTATTTGGGCTTGTGATCTGTTCGAGAAACATATGTCATCAGATGGTTGATCAAATCAAGGCTCTTGGAATTTTGGTAGTGAAGGAGATATAATGCCTTAAGTATCTGAATTCCTATAATTTGCTATTGTCCTTTTGTTAGCTTGAGATTACAAATATTTCTTTAATGGTGTAAAGGGTTTTATTTTGTCATTAAAATTACAAGGTGATGGCATAAATTGAAAATCCTTGTTTGAAATGGTTTTAGTGATGTGGTGTTGGTAACTAAGCAATATTTTCCTTCCTGATCTGGATACAGTGAAGTGGACGAAATCTACAAAATATGCAGTGTGATAGGCAGTCCAACTACCGAATCCTGGGCTGATGGTCTCAAACTTGCAAGAAATATTAACTATCAATTTCCACAGGTTAGCTTCCATTAGCTCTCTCTCTCTCTCTCACACACCCCCACACGCGCACACATGCCTGAACACACAAATATTCTATACCTACCATATTAGATGTTTGGATAATATATGTATCTGACCTAAATAGTCAGATGTGTGGATTTTTTACCTTGAAATGTCCAAACATTGGGATTGGATATTTTGCCATCTCTATTGAGTTGGAAATTTTTTATTTTTTATTTTTGACATTTCAATAATAAATGACTTTCTTATAATATTGTTTTAAGAAGTTAAGGGATTGGATATTTTGGCGGCTCTATTGAGTTAGGATTTTTTAAACATTTGAATGCTAAATGATTTTCTTATAATATTGTGTTAAGAAGTTAAGGTAAAGTTCACTAAATACCTTTTCTGTTTATTTAATGTACAGCTCGCTGGCATACATCTTTCTGTACTGATCCCATCGGTGAGCAATGATGCTATTAGTCTTATTACGGTAAGCAGTTTTCCCTTCTGTGTAGCCACTGCGGCAATGTCCACCACATCTTGACTAACAGATTGTTGCCTGTGTTTCCTTTTTTTATAATATGTGATTCATATAGTCACTTTGCTCGTGGGATCCTTGCAAGAGGCCAACAGCTGCAGAGGTTCTTCAACATCCTTTCTTCCAGGTAGTCCTTTAAGCATCAGTTGATTTTCTGCATTTGTAAATGATATTTGCCTTCACTTCTGATTGTGGAGCCATATTAATGTTTCTTGTTAGCTGGTGTAATTTGTTGACTCTCCTTGTGTTGTAGAGTTGCTTTTATGTTCCTCCATCCCTTCGCACCAAAGCAGCAGCCAGGACTCCTCCATCTGGTTTGTATTTGTTTAGATTCATGGTTAAGGAAATGGTTATGGTACAAATTGTAGGGAAAGTCGGATTGTTAACTGTCTCTGTTGATGTAGTAGGAACAAGGGGAGCACTGGATAGGCAAGGGGTCAAGAGATATTCTGGTGCTTTGTCTGACACAAAGCTTGGCAATAACTTCTCTTCATCAAAACTAAATTCGTCTTTGGCTACAGGTGATCTGTTTGCTTTGGCAACTTCTGGATTGTATTCATTAGTTGATAAACTATTGTAATTTTGACATGTATAATTTAATCTGGTTAGAGATGGATACTTGTATTTTGTAGTTTTAGCTGTTATTTACATGACCATAGCTTAATGAGAACATTAATACACATGAATTCCTCTCCCTAAATCTGCAAATATTTATATTTTGTAGATTTACCTGTTGTTTACATGACCATTGCTCATTAAGAATATAAATACAAATATGAATCCTTCTTCCATGAGCTATACAAGTACAACTAAGTTCCACACAGTCAAATAATATGAAGAACAATCTTCTCATCCAATTATGAATGTTATTACAGGTGTGCAACGCAAGCTGGATATGGGTAATGGGGTAAGTTCTCTCTCTCTCTCCCCCCGCAAATGTCATAGATTCATAGGTTAATGAAAAGTGGCCAAACCCTGAATCATTTGAAGGGAAGTTCTTGATCCCCAGAATCACTTAAAAGTGAATTTCTTTTTTTGAGGGGAAAAAAAAAGAAATTTTGCTTTTATATAGTGGTACTTGGTTTGAAATCATTTGTGTTGCTAACAAAGCCGCTCTTATTTTTAATGAAGGATGGTTATAAGACCAACAAATCCTTGAAGACTAACAAACAAGCAAAATATCGGCCACCAGCAAAGGACAGCCCCAGTAAGCATGCGTTTATTGCTGTTTGTTAGCTATTTCATGTTTTATTTGTGGTTGGGGTCCAAAAGGAGTTTAGTTAAGAAAGAAGTACAACATCTATATATCCATAGGAATTATAGGGGTGAGAGTTGAAATTCATTCTAAGTTTTGCTTTCTGGCATGGAATCATGGTTATTTGATCATAGAAATTGAAGGCCTTGCAGTCCATCACTGGCTGTGAATAATACAGAAATGATGTGTTTTCTCTTGCAGATGCTGTAAACAAGGGGAGGACTGCACATGCGGTCTCAGAAACAGCCGATAAGTTGGCCAGTATGAGTGTTGGTGCTCGTAGACAGTCCCGTCCTCCTCCCATGAAGTCCGGAGGCCATTGGATTGCTGGATCTGGAAACTTGCTGCTTGGGCCCGCACAGGAGATTCCGACTGGGAGAACCTACACAAGAAAGGTTGCTGGATGAGGAACATTGGCTGATGTGGCTGTTTCTGCGATGATCATTCCGAGGAATGTCTTGTTATCAAGTAGAACCTACAACTAAAAGTTACTAGCCCGCCCTTTTCTTCGTTTGTTGTCATTCATGTCTGTTGGGATATACCCTGAACTCGACTTTGCTTCTAATCTCACGTGCGACTTGTTATAAATAAAAGCTTTTTTCCCATTTGATGTGATATAATATGTATTGATATGGTCTTTCTTCATTTTTATCACGATCCTAATTCGATCATGATCGGTGTAGAATCCTTTTCTGGTTTTCACCAGTTTAATTCTAATTAATTACTTTGATTTATAATAATAAATGCCATGCATTTATAAAGGATTTAGTATTTTAGGAAGAAAATATTTAATGAGATTTTTTCAAAAGATGAGGAAGTTAAGGATACTTATAGTTCATCTAAAATGAAGATAAATAAGTTTAATTAACTTAAAAGGATTCAGTTTTACGTTCCATTTATTTAATTCTATAACAAACAAGAAGTTCAAAATGTTTTATATACATGAATTTGTATTATTAAAATAGTATTAACGAGTTTTCATGAATTTTAGTTTTGAGTAAGTGGAGTAGAGATTTAATTTGAAAATTTGTAAAATAAAATACGGAGGAATGAATTCGGGGTTTAGTGAATGAATAATCTATAAAAATAATAATACTTGATACTTACTTATAGGGTGTTTAATGAATTAGAAGTTTGCAAGTCAAATGGATTAGTTTGCAGATTTTCAGTGAATCAAGTTTGAAAAAATAGGCTTAAATAGATTGCTTTGTTTGGCCCATAAATCAAAGTGGGTTGGTCCTAAACGGATTGGATTAATTTATGAGCCTAAACAGATTAATTTTTTTTAAAAAAAATTATATTTAATAATTTAAATAATATTTATATTTTAGAAAATGAAAAATAACTTATTAATTATTTTTATATTATAATTTAATATAAAACACAATTCAATTATCAAAAAATTAAACACTTACTCAAAATGATTAATTATAACAAAAATAAAAATAAATAATAAAATTAATGAATATAAAAGTAAAATAATATAATATTTAAATTATTAAATTAAACACATACTCAAAATGATTAATTATAATAAAAATAAAAATAAATAATAAAATCAATGAATATAAAAATAAATATAAAAGTAAAATAATAAATATAAAAATATAACAAATGATAAAGATAAAATATAAATTAAAATGTAAAAAAAAAGGCCAAACCATTAATCGGTTTGACAGACTTGCGAATCGGACTAACTAGGCAAAATGGGCTTGTTTAAAAATGGTTTAAACGGACTGGACCAAAAGGGATTTTGGCCTGGTTTGGTCTAATCCGTCCATTAAGCACCCTACTTACTTATCCATTGGCTTACCTTTCTTTAATAATTCATATCACATTTAAGCATATTAGTAAACAGGAGCTATTAATACTAAGATTAACACATGGTAATTTCATTTTCAATTGATCATATGATAATACTCATGATTATTTACACTTAAAATCATATTTCGCTCGATTATAGCAAATAAAACACATTCATCCTCTTTTTGTTTCCCAAGATAATCTCATACCCTACCCATCTATTTTTATCCTTATTCCTCCCAAACCAACCTTATATTCTACTGGCTTCATTTCTAGGAATTTTCTATCCGGTATTTATAACATTGCCCCCATCACGTTTCTCACTTTTAATGTCACTCATGACATGATTTATAATGTAATTTAAATATTAGAGCTCAAACTCTATTCAATACAGACACCATTCAATTTTAGTATGCATCACAGCACTTATCAACATCATTATGCCTTCTTATATAGTTACAGGTATCCACACATATCATAATACTTAATTCATAAAGCATTTCTCAATATATATATATATATATATATATATATATATATATATATATATATATATATATATATATATATATATATATATATCTCATTCCATGGGTGATGCAATAAATTCATTACATCATATATTATATCACATAACTTTTACTTTCTCATATCATGATTATCCAACCTATGTAATTATCTTATACTTACCATGAACTACACTATTTTTAATGTTTAGTGACCAAATACTCACGTTGGGCAATTAAAAATTATGAAAATATAATATAAATGGAATATGTGTTATTATCTGGTCATCTTAACTATAACCTTTGAGTAGTCTTCTATGAATAACTCAAAAATTATAAATATAATATTCATAAAACTTGTTTCATATGAAAATAAACTCAATAAAATTTTCATGGATTGATAATTTGTCCAAATCAGTTAAATTTTGAAATGGTTACGCCCTTTGAAAAACAGATACAAAAAGTTCACTTTTTGAAATCTTGAGTTTTTGACTTTTGTCTATTATTTTCATGATATCTCAAAATATGTACAATATTTTGATTTGAAATGACTTCAATTTGAAAGTAAACTCAAATACTTTTAAACCGATAAATAGTTTGTTTAGAACAGACATAAGATGAAAGAGTTATACTCCTTTAAAATTGGTATAAAATTTTGTAGTTGATGAATTGATTCATCCACCTAATTTTTACCTCTGTACCCTTAGAATCGATTGGTTACTCAATTCTGAGGCCCACTTTTGCCTCTGGAATCAATTCATCAACCATTAGAACCCCAAAATCGATTGATTACTTGATTCTAAATCTCATTTTTTCCTTTGGATCCTTAGAATCAATTCATACATAAAAATCTTAGTTTTTTGCAAAATTTCCATTGTACAATTGACCCAAAACACCTCATAAACATATATAATGCATATCAAACTTAAATACAATCATCAATATACTTATTTAACATCTCATACCACCTTTCTCCTTCATTTATTTCTTCAATCACATCAAAATAACCTAGATTCAAACAAAATCACATAAAAAACTCATATTTCATCACTATCATCATAAAATCTTTAAATTCATGAATTTAGCTAAATTATCCACTCATTTTATATGAAAGAGGATATTAGAATGTTAGTTTGTTGATCCCTCAACCCTAATCATATTAATATGCAAGGATTCTAAAATTAGGGCTTAGAATACCTAACAAAATCAAATAAATCTCAAATCCTTTATCAACTAAGAAAAAGTAGGATAGATTCTTAATGAAAATAATGTTCTTACCTTAATTGAACAAAGAAATCAAGAAAATTCGAAGTCTCTTTTGCTTGATTGATAAAGTAGTGGAAGAGTTGTGTGGACAAAGTAAAAGAAATGGAGAAATAGGGAGAAATGAGAGGGAAATGAGGGTTTGACTAATATGAGAGAACAATATAGTCCCAGGGGTATTTTTAAAAAAATTAGTCTCGATTCTCTTCTTTACTCATATACTCACTTATATTAGTGTATAACTTTATATCTCAAAATTCTAATAAAATTTCTCCGTAAAAAATTTACTCAAATCATATCTCCACACTCTTACTTTTATTAATTGTATTTTATTTCATATTTTACACATAATATTCTTAATTCATCCGAATTTATCAATTACTCTAACCATTATTCTTTATACCATAATTTTTAATTTATTAATAATTAGAGAGGGTGTAACATTTTTATAGTCAGAGGATTTAGCAAGCAAATTACCAGTGCTCGAGAGTTGAACTCCTCATTCCACCGGTCAGGTGGACAAGCTGGTATGTCCAACTCGGTCATCGGTTTGTATTCGACTAGAATAATTTGTTTATGAATGATTTTATTTAGAATCATGCTTATATTCTGAATGAAAATCGGTTTCGATTTTGAGATCATTGTAGTGATTTTCTAGAACCATTACATTTGTTTTACATGTTACTTAATAATCCTTAATTAAAATCTGAAATAAAAATGAAGACAAAACACATCAAATAGCGTTTAGATTTTCACACTACTAAAACTCCAGCTGGAAAGTCGAGAAGAACGTGGTTGGGTGCAAAGCATTATTACGGTGATCAAAGTGGACGATATACTTTGGCCGCTTGGTGTTGGTCGACCGGAGTCTAACCTTTTCCAGAAATCAAATGAAAACACTTGGATACGAAATTCCTAACTAAGGATCATACACTTTCCAATATGCCAATTTTTATTCTCTTGCAGCTTCCAGCATATTTCAACGAATTAGCTAAGAATTGATGCTGGGAGATGAAAATGACAGCCACAAAGATCGAATTTCCTGATCGATAATCATATACTTTCCCTTTCATTGAATAGTTAAGAATTGATGCTGGAAGATGAAGATGACAACCACATAGATCGAAATTTCTTTCACGTGTTTTCCAACCATTCATTATTGTAGTAGCCAGCAGGGTCCGAGCCGAACACCATTTTTACCTTTAATCCTCACAAATTAAGGTGGAAGTGATAAATTTCATTTTTATTCATGTTTAAATTAAATTTGAATTACAATGTAGGTTATTTGTAATGACTTGAACGATATTTTTTGTGCATGTTTTTTTTATTATACAAATAAATACAAACGTCAACAAATTTTATGTATATTTATAAAAATATAAGAAATGAGAGATCTAGTTTTGAAAATATATTCTATAATTTTATTTATTTTTAAATATTATTACATTAATGAATACAATGAAAAAAATCAAATTATCATTTACAATAAAACAATCTATCCACTAATATTACATAAATAAAAAGAAAAAGGACTATTTTATTCCATTCATGCTGCCATCATCACTGCCAATTCTTTTTTGTTGTTTATCTAGGTAATATATTTGCATTTGAGTCAATGCTAAATTTTAAGTGGAATATTAAGATAATTCTCCCACAATTTCATTTGATATCTTTGTAAATAATAAGAACCATTTTATTTGATTTATTTGCTTTCACACATTGGTAAGTTCTTTGACATTAATGTTAGATAAAACGGAAAGAGAGCACTTTAGATATTAAACACAAACTCCAGAGTTGAATAATGAAAGTTATAATATTACCAAAATGTTTGAAATCGAAAATGGACACAAAATTTATTAGCACTATTGAAAACTATAGACATTGGTTACTAAATAAAAATCAATGTCTTCATTATCATAATTTCCCAAAGGAATCGGTGGTTATCATACTTTTAAACGTTAGTTAAGTTTAAAATTGATATGTAAATATTTTATGTTTCCTAGAGATGTTTGAAATGCCTTTTTTAATGATGGTTATGTAAATAATTGTTATCTTAAGTTTTCATGTTTTCCTGCAACATTGTAAATACCATGATGTTATACATTAATCAAATGATAAAAAGAAGACAAACAATTCAACAAATTTATTTTGACATTTTTTTCTTTTTAAATCATTACACAAACATATATATATATATATATATATATATATATATATGTACCTACCCAAGAATTATACTAGACCATTAATATATGTTTGCAAACAAAGTCATGATATATCTAAATTTATACTTGAATTGTATCAAAATCTTTACCTTTATTGTAAATTCTCATGTATTGAAGAAAGCTTTATTTCCCTCAATTGGAACCTATTAGTCTCTTAGTTACGTTGAAGTATTCTAAAAGATTTTGTAACTGTTAACCATCCATTATCAATTCTAGAGTACCAAGTGGAAGATGGGGACAACTTATCTATCCTTACTCTAAATTTAAAAATTCTTTAGGTCATGTAAAAGCATTTCATCCAAGAATCTAATGTCTTCTGCTCTCTCGAGGAGAAGACATTTGATTCCTGATTGGGATGCTTCCACAAGATTTGAGGTATTTTTGGGAATGGGTGAATCGTGCTTAAATTCTACCCAAACACAAAAAATGAATGAGAAAAAAATTTGTAAGCAACATTAAAAAACAATAGACATTAGTTATTAGTGCATAACAGACATGTTATGTATCACTATTTCAAAGTAAGCAAACAGTTATCATATCTTTACATGTTAGTTAAATCCAAAACTAATATTTAAAGTTTTCACATTTTTGACAGGATGTTTTAACTACCTTTTGGATGATAATTATATAGAAAATTAATGTCTTAAATTTTTGCACTTTTTCAAAATTGCTTAAAAGCCTAATGTTGGACATCAATTAAGTTTAAAATTGATATTGTAAGTTTTTCACTATTTTTAAAAATATCACTATCTCAATATATAGATTAGTTATAATTAATATTTACTGTTTTAAGTAAGCCTATACATGGATTGGGCAACCTACCCAACCTGAAAGTTCTATCTAAAAAATATTGAATTTAGGTTCATTTTTTATGCTCTAAATATTTATGGAACTTTCCTCTCATGATCTAATTAATATTCGAATTAAACTCAAGCCAATATAATAGGAAATGGGTTAGGTTGGATTTGCCTGACTTGATTAAAAAATATATTTAATAATATACTTTATATTAGAAAAATAATTATATCTAATTATTTTTAATGTAAAATATATTTTATTTGATATAATTAAATATTTTATATATTTAAATATTCTATTATCTTTCTATAAATATAATTTTTACATAAAATTATTTTTTACTTAAAATAATAAAAAAAATAAAAGTAATCGAGCCTTTGGGTCGAGTTTCAGGTTATGTCTAAACTTAATCAAGTTGGGCTGAATTTGGATTTGGACCATTGCATTTCATGTAATTATATATAAAAAGTCTAACTTGAAGTCTAATGACTTGACCCATGTATACCTTTAGTTTTAAAATTTGTATAATTTTAAAAATGTCATAGTTGTTAAATAATATGTGATAATGATAACTGATATCTATCTACTAACATGTATCTAAAATTATAGAGTAGTGATAATATGTTTGATTATTATGTTGAAAAATGAGGTCTAATATAATTTCATTGAAATAATAGCAACTATTGAATATGTTCAACTAGGTAGTTGCAACTAAACAAAATAAATAAATTTTTGCTTAATTTCATATGTATTTTTAAACTTATATATAAATAAAAAAGTAACATTATTATTACTCCTTTGTGCTCACTCTCTACTCATTCTGTTTTCATTAGTTATGTAGTTCATAATTTTGTAAATTTTACTATCTGTTAAAGGAGAATGGATGATCATTTCTCATTTAAAGAGTGCTGTTAAATGAGAGTGGATGATCATTTCTCATTTAGAGAGTGCAAATAACATTTTTCCCAAGTAAAATTCAATTTTCATGTTGAATTTCTCCAATCAAGTTATGAAGTGTATTCAGACAAACCTAATATAAAATTTACTTCATCAAATTGTATGTGGCTATTGAAATTCAACATATGAGTAAAAAAAATCCAACATCATGTTAATATAAAATTATGAGGTGCTGAAAAAAATTTAAAACTGACATTTTTACTTCAATATCACAGGCATAAATTATTATTAGCCTAATCAAATCTTAAATTTGATGTAATGAAAAATCACACCACGGGCCAATCAACATTAAAGCAACCCATGTACTTGTATAAAAATGAGTAATGCTATATGCAATAAAAATAAATTTGAAATTAAATTTTGAATATAAATTAAGAATTGCCAATAAATATAAGATGTTGTATTAAATTTATAAAATTCAAACCAATATAGAATGATATAATGAATTTGTAAAATTCAAACTAATGGATATATAAGATTAAAAACTTAAATTCAAATTTCATTTTCACTGTGTATACCATGCTTTACAAGAGCAATCAACTAATCATGAATTATGTTTGGCATCGAGCATCAGAGAGATGAAATTGTTATAATTGTTTAGATATAACAAATGCTGTAGTAATTTTATTTTAAATTTTTTAGATATGATAACAAGTTGTTTGATTTATAAAAGAAGTCAGTTCTCCAAATTGTTATAACTATTAGAAGTGAAATGGATGCGCCGCTGGAAGAACAGGGAATAGATTCAATAACTTTTGGAACCCCTTACTACTGGATGCACAAATGCTGTTGTAATTTTATTTTAAATTTTTTATATATAATAAGTTGTTTGGTTTATAAGAGAAGCCAATTCTCGTAAAAAGTTAAATTTTTTAAAAATTAACTTTTTTATAAACTCTTTGAAAAGTGCTCAAAGTGGTCTAGTTAACTTTGAAAAATTAATATTTCATAGGAACTAATTTTCTGGATTTTATTTTGTTCAATTCTAAAATTTTTTAGAAATTTTATCAAAATGACTAATACATCATTCAAAATTATAATACAAATAATAAGAAATATTGATAAATATTAATTGTTTCTAATTATCTTTTTTGGAAACTATATTTTTAATTTCTCTTTCAATCATAGTTTTTGGTAATTATAATTTCCTTTTTTTAATTTAGTATAAAAATCAAAATAGATTTATATAAAAAATTAAGATATATTTTAATATATATCTTTAATTATTTTAATATAATTAAAATAAAAATATTAAAATAAAATATAATTTAAATGAAAAAAATATTAGTTAAATAATCAATACAATAAATAATTAATTCTATCAAATTTATGTAAAATAGATATGAAATACATAATATAATTGAATACTAATAATAAATAATAATGATAATAAATATAAAATAATAAATAATATAATAAATATAGGCATATTTAGAATCAAATTTTTTATTATAATAATATTTATGATTACATTTATAATTTATATTTAATATATAATATTTATTTTTATAAAATTTTATATAATACTCATTCTAAATATTATATAATTAATAAAATAACTATATTTTTATAATTAATAATTATATTTAAATAAGCATGTCTATGTTTATCATTAATAAATTGTATTTCTTATAATTTTTAAATAATGATGATAAAAGATTAAATTGAGTATTAGTTAAGTTAAATAAAGATAATTTTGTATTTGTATTTATAAAAGATATAAAAAGTTGTTTTTATTAAAGTGGTGTAGATAAAAATTTCCTACAGTTTGTGAGAAGCTTTTCTTCCTTTATCCTGATATTAACTAATCAAATGACTCAAAATTTTCTTTCTTCTCAAGAATTTTTGTTTCCATGCTACATCTGCGAACGACCATTAAGTAATTGGATAACATACTTATCAATTTTGATGTGTTTGATATGATTGTACATTCTATTAAAAATATTTTCTTGTTCCTCTGTTAATAAATTTTGAATTTAATAGAACTTAAATGATAATACTGAACATCTACGAGACAATGTTTTTTTTTTTTTTTTCTAATTTATATTTTTGTCTGTGGATGAAAAGGTGGGTTAAGGGAAGAAATAGAGAAGGTCAATGTTGCGATATAGGAAGCGTTAATCAAGGATAAGATACTAATAATTAACTTAAACTAGCATATGAAAATTGTTGGGCACATTTTTTTTGTTTTTTCTGATTGCAGAGTTCATGTATAGAAATGAAAGCATCAATTTCATTTATGATGATTTCAATACTACAATAAATCATAGCTATCTCTATTGTAGTTATTTACTTTAAATAGTTTCTTATAGCTGGAGTTTGAGGAACAAAGTTAACAATCAGAATTGGCCGATCTTCTAGAGTCTAAATAAATTTTGGAAAATAAAGTGGATAATTTTAAAAAAATTAGAATTTAATAAATAATAAATCATTAAAAATGTAATTTCCAAATTTAAAACTGTATCTTTTAATCTTCTCATAAACAATTGTGATTATTCACTTCACTTTTTATAATATATCTTGCAAGCATTCGGATAAAAAACCCAATAAGTTTGAGTATTTTTGTATTAAAAATTAATACAATATCATATGTGTGAATTTTTTTCATTATTAAAAGTAAAAATATATGTTAATATATTTACCTTCTAGTTTGTCATAAGGGATGGGAACAAGACTAACAAGTCCTTGAATACCAACAAAAATGCGAATCACCATTTCTCTTGAGAGTTGAAAAATAAAAATGTTTACGAATGATTTAAATTAGAAAAATGCCCCTATTCTGAACGAAAAATTCTTTGGATTTAGAGATTATTGTTATGATTTTCTAGAATTATCACATTTGTTTTACTTATTAATTAAAATATGAAATAAAAATGTAAGAGAAAACACATCAAATAATGTTTAGATTTTCACACTACTGAGACTGTAAGAAACTAGCTGAAAAGCAACGAAGAACGCCTCTGTGCGCATAGCATTATTACCGTGATCAGCGTCAACGGCATACTCTAGCCACTTGGTTCTGGTCAACATTAGTCTAACCATTTCCACAAATCAAATGTAATTTTATATTATCCACTTTGATAATCGAGCATTGAAGAGATTAAATTTGTATAACCATTAAAAGTGAAATCAATGCGCTGTTGGAAGTATCAAGAGTGGATTCACTAACTTCTGAAACTCCTCACTTTGCACAAATGCTGTATTAATTTTATTTTAAATTTTTTTAGATATAATAAGAATCATTTGATTTACATAAAAAATCAGTTGATGATATGATATGAGAAATTCAACTTTGTAAAAAGTAAATTCCTCGTGAACTTTTGAGAACATGCTTAAAATATTTTTGGTTAATTTTAAAGAGTTGACATTCTCTAAAAATTAATTTTTTATATTTTGTTTAATTTAACTCTAAATTTTCTCAAAATTTTTTATCAAAGTGATTAATATACCCTTTGTAATATCCATCCCTTATTATCTATCACATTTAAATATTTTTAGGAAGATTAAAAAAATAGTTTAATATGTTTATTTTTACTATACTTTCTAAAATTATCCTTTAGGCTAAAGTCAAATTTTACTTGATCTTTTATTTTATATATAAAGTCTAATAATGTTGAAAATAAAGAGAAAAATGTAATAAAATAAATTTGTTGAGATATTTTAAAATAAATGTGTAGAATAATAAAGAATTTATTAGTAAAAAAAAGCAAATTTGAATAAAAAATATTTAATATTTTATTGAATTTTTAAAATGACAAATGAAAATAGATGAAGAGAGTATTTATGTGTGTTTGAATTTTTGTTCATTATATGTTAATATATTTACTTATAATGAATTATTTTCATTTTCATTTTACATAAAACAATATACAAACTTGCATTCAAATTCTACACTGTGCAACGCAATGGTACACATTAACCTGTGAAGGATGGGAATAAAACCGGATGTCCTTAAAGAGCAACAAACAAGCAAATTACCATTGCTCTAGAGAGTTGAACTCCTCCTTCCATCGGGGTGCACAAGCTGGCATGTCCAACTCGGTCATGGGTTTGTGTCCGACTAAAAATAAAAATGTTTATGAATAATTTTAATTAGAATAATGCTCATATTCTGAATGAAAAATTGTGTCGATTTAGAGATTATTTTAGTGATTTTCTAGATTTATCACATTTGTTTCACTTGTTAATTAAAATATCAGATAAAATGTAAGAGAAAACACATTAAATAGGTTGTGGGCAAAGCATTATTACAGTGATCAACGTCAACGACATAATCTGGCCACTCAGTTCTGTTCAACAGTAGTCGAACCATTTCCACGAATCAAATGTAAACACATATATAACCCGCGAAATTCCTAACCAATAATCATACAATTTCCTTTCCAGTACGCCAGTATTTAGTCTCTTGCAGCTTCCTGTAAATTTCAATGGATGAGATGAAAACGACAGCCACATAGATCCAAATTTCTCCCACGTGTTTTTCCAAACATGCATTATTGTAGTAGGGTCCGAGCCAAACACCATTTTTACTTTTGACCTTCACAAAGAGCATAATACAAGTATTTGTTGGAAAAACCAAAAGAAACATAGGGAAAAACAAAGCCAAAAACGCAGAAACAGAAATGCAGAAACACAAACAGAAATAGAGATGCAGAAAGAAAAACAGAAACGTAGAGAGGCTACGGCAGCAGAAATATAACATCATAGCATTGCATTTTTTACTAAAGTGTTGCTGCACTTGGAGAGTTTTCTCTCTTCTTTGAGAGCTCCAATTACAGCATTCTGCAGAATGTCTATTTATAGACATTCAATATTCCATTTCTTATTTTACAAGTTAACCAAACACACTTTTTCTTTTACAACACATCTTCACCAACTCTTTGACAGAATATATGACATATTTCATAGTGTTTTTTCTAGATTAACATTTTCCAACAGTTTTATTCCTCAAATTTCAATTTCTCTGAGACTCTGGAAATCACCAAAATGGCTGAAGCAATCCTAGAAGTTGTGCTTGAGAATCTGAGCACACTCATTCAGAAGGAGCTTGGATTGTTTTTCGGGGTCAATAAAGAAATTAAAAGGCTTTCCAGTACACTTTCCACCATCCGGGCTGTTCTTGAAGATGCTGAAGAGAAGCAACTCACGAATCCAGCTATAAAGAATTGGCTTCAAAAGCTTAAAGATGCAGCTTTTGTGCTGGATGACATATTGGATGAGTGTTCAACACACGCCCTTCGTTTCCAGCATGGAGGACTCAACGAGGTACATATGTCTTGCTTATCATATATTCATCCGAAATATGTTGTTTTTCGTGCCAAAATAGCTAGGCAAATGAAAGAGATAAGTGAGAGATTAGATGAGATTGTTAAAGAGAAGAGCAACTTCCATCTGCAAGAAGTGGGTGCGGGGAGGAAAACTGATGTTATGGAATGGCGCCAAACCACCTCAGTTATTGCTGAAGTTGAAGTTTATGGAAGAGAAAATGATAGAAACAGAATTATAGAAACTTTGATTGGGGAAGGGAGTGATTCTGAAAATGTTTTCGTCTATCCCATTGTTGGAATCGGTGGACTTGGCAAAACAACGTTGGCTCAACTTGTGTTTAATGATCAGAGGATAACTGAGCACTTTGATCTCAAAATGTGGGTTTGTGTTTCTGAAGATTTCAGCTTGAAAAGAATATTGAAAGATATCATAGAATCAGCTCATGGCAATTCGTGCGGGGACTTCAATTTAGAAGTCTTGCAAAAAAAACTGCAGGAAATTATAGGAAGGAAAAGCTATTTGCTTGTTTTAGATGATGTGTGGAACGAAGATCAAGAGAAATGGAACAGGTTAAAGTACCTCTTGGCATGTGGATCAAAAGGTGCTTCAATTCTTGTCACCACTCGTCTTGCAAAGGTCGCATACATGACTAGATCTGGATCGATACCTCCTCATGAACTATCACTTCTATCTGATGATGATTGTTGGTCATTGTTCAGACAACGAGCTTTTGGACCAGAGAAAGAAGAAACTGAGGAGCTTTTGGCCATTGGAAGGGAGATAGTGAATAAGTGTGCTGGAGTGCCTCTTGCAGCCAGAGCACTTGGAAGCCTCTTGCGCTTTAAGAGTGAAGCGAGGGAGTGGCGCCATGTTAAGGAAAGTAGTCTTTGGAATCTACCACAAGATGAAACCTCTATCCTACCTGCCTTGAGACTAAGTTATTTGAATTTACCTCTTAAATTGAGACAATGTTTTTCCTTTTGTGCAATATTCCCTAAGGATTTCGTAACGGAGAAAAATTTACTTATTGATCTTTGGATGGCAAATGGCTTTATCTCATCAAGTGGGACAATGGCGGTTGAAGATATTGGAGATGGGATATGCAACGAATTGTATTGGAGATCATTTTTCCAGGACATTGAAAAAGATGAATTTGGCAACATCTTTACATTCAAGATGCATGATCTCATTCACGATCTTGCCCAGTCTGTTATGGATGATGCATCTTACGTTATTGTTGATCGAAGTGCGCCAGATCTGCCTAGAAGAATTCACCACGTCTCACTTTATGAGAACCAGATGGAACCACATGCAGATTTTTCCTCCCACGTACGGCAACTTTTAACTAATTACTTTGATTCATTGCACTCGGACAAACTTGGTTCCTTGAGGACCTACTTTGTTCCAAATTGGCACTTTTGCGTCCAGTTTCCCAAGTTGTTAAAATTCTCTTCTTTGCGTGTCCTTACCATGCGACGTGTGAGGCAGAAGAAGTTGCCATCTTCAATCGGCCATTTAATACATCTACGGTATTTGGACATTTCTGAGGGCCGGTTTGAAACACTTCCCAAATCTATATGTAGCTTGTTTAATTTGCAAGTTCTAAAATTGGACTACTGTGAATTTCTCCAAAAGCTACCTAGCCGCTTGAGATGCCTGAGGGCTCTTTGCCACCTAAGCATGAGCAACTGCTATTCATTATCTAGCTTACCACCAAAGTTCGGTCAATTAACTTTGCTAAGGAGGTTAAGCAATTATATTGTTGGTCAAAAGAGAGGTCAGATGTTAGCAGAATTGGAATGCTTGAAACTCAAAGGGAAGCTCCGTATCGAGCACTTGGAGAGAATGAAAAGTGCAGAGGATGCCAAAAAAGCTGACATGCCAAGTAAGCATCTAAATACATTGTTGTTGTCCTGGGATAGAAATAACAATTTAGAGTCGCACGAGAATGCGGAGAAGATTTTTGAAGCCATTGAGCCTCATCCAAATCTTGTAGATTTAGGTGTGGGTGGATATAAAGGTGTTCATTTGCCGCATTGGATGGGTAATCCTACTTTCAAAGCATTATACCGGCTAGAACTTGTGGATTGCGAAAACTGCTCACAACTTCCTCCACTGGGAAAATTACCAACTCTGAAGTCTCTTACTGTACATAACATGAATTTTCTGCGTTACATCGATGATGAATCTTATAACTGCGAAGTGGTGACACGTTTCAGAGCTCTGGAACGTCTGAGCCTTACTTTGTTACCGAACCTGGAAAGGTTGTCAAAAGAAGAAGGAGAAAACATGTTCCCATGTCTTTCTGAGCTGAATGTTGCCGAATGCCCCAAATTGGCCTTGCCAAGCTATACATCTATCACAGCACTAGTAACGGCAAAAAGATGCGACGAATTGTTCTGGGGACGGGTCTTCAATATCTATGGGCCAAAACCAGGGAGTTGTAACCCAGACCAAGCATTCCTAAGTTCAGTACATAAGCTTCATGCTCTTCAATTCCTTTGGCTTATTCATGATAGAGTGTCAACCTCCTTTCCAAATGGGATGCTACAGGGTCTTGCTCGTCTCAAGGAACTCTACATTTGCTACTGCACTAAACTTGAGGTTCTTCCAACAGAACTCAATAATCTCCATGCTCTTGAAAAATTGCGTATACTAGGATGCGATAGTCTGGAGTCGTTCACAGAGCAAGCCTTGCAAGGGTTGCACTCTCTCCAAACATTGACAATTGCTAGGTGTGAAAAGTTCAAGTGCTTGTCCGAAGGCGTTCAGCACCTCACTTCTTTGAAGGATTTGGAAATTGCCTACTGTCCGGAGGTGGAGGGTTTACCAGCGGCTTTACAACAAATTACCTCACTGCACTCATTATGTTTACGTGATCTTCGAAAGCTGGCATTGTTGCCCCATTGGTTGGGGAACCTCACATCGCTTCAAGCATTAGATATTTCTGGATGTCCCTTGTTGACGTGTCTTCCAGCAAGCATTCAACAAAATATCAATTTGAAGAACTTGCACATAGATGGTTGCCCAGGGTTAGAGAAGCGATGTGAGGAGGAGACAGGAGAGGATTGGCACAAGATTGCTCATGTTTCTCGCATAACCCGTGGAACACCATCCGCATATCCGTTGGATATTTCACACGGGTTTATTCCCGTTAATACCAGAGGTATGTTATATAAAATAAAATAAAAATAGAAAAAACTATGCCGTTTTTTGTGCCTTATACAACAAACACGATCACTTTTCCTATCAGCACTTTCCTAAAAGGCTTTATAACAATTTAAAGGCCATATGACCATCAGATAATAATCTCTCTCAATTTGCCAATTATTTCCCCGTTGTTATTCTTTAGCATTTTATGCAAAAATGCTTTGCTGGAATACGATTCATGTATCCTTTCATATTTTTTTCTTTCGTCCTGTTGTTTAATTGCTCTGCTCTCCTTCTAGAATTGTCCTAATTATGTTAATAATTTTAGGTAAGAACAATATTTTTTTTTTTTGAAATTAACAATTTAATCTGATGATACTCACTGAATTGAGCGTTTATTATGAAGCTAAATTATTATTTTATACTTTTCATATGAATAGGTATATGATGACCTTGAGGACAATTTCTGCACGTCGGCACTTCTTGCAGTTATTTGACTTTGTGTTTACTTGTACGCTATCTTTGACTTCGTGTTTACTTGTACCCCTTCGTTAACTATGAACATTAGCTCTCACATTTATATTTATTTTCTGCTCAATGTGACATTTTTCCATCCATTTTGGTCAACATAAGTTATTAGGAATGATATGGCATTCTAAAATCTAAAATTCAAATTTGGTGTTTTATAGTTAAAAAATTGAGGCAAATATATTTTTGAGCCTGGCATGATGTTGATGGCCGGGGGGCATGTAATGCGTGTAATGACTATTTTATTAATTAAAAATATGAGTCCTCATTAGTGTTTTAAAAAAAATTAAAAAATAGATAAAATATGTCTTTTTTATTAGAAAAAAATGGTTTGGAACTCTAATTATATGTGGGGAAAGTATTAGGCACCTCACAGCATCTATTCAAAGAATAATTATAATTATAATAAATTTAATTATTTCATACATGATAAAAATAATTTATTAATGCCTCAAACATAAATAATGATAATTGGAAAAAAAATAGCATAATAAATTATGTAAATTATTTTAAATATCCTGGTGACATTCACTTATTAGTCTAACATAAGTAAAAACAATAACGAACTCTCCAAGATATGAGAGTATAGATTTCAAAAAATTATTAAACAAAAATGAGCTTAAAAACATAGTTCATGAATAAATAAATAAATAATATATTTACAAAATATGAATTTCAAAACTCAAAAAAAAAAAATAGACCAAACCTTTAGAAGTAGGGCCTACATGTTTTCAAGAGAAGAATCAAAATTCACGTACTTCATAAAGTTAATTTTTATTTTATTTTTTTGAAATAATTATGAGAAATGTAAATTTTAAAAGTATAATAAAAGTATTGATTTAAAATAAAGATTTAAAAATAAATAAGTAAGAAAATACAAAGGATCATTGAAAATTCAACGCTTTTATTTTTTTTATTATTATTTTGCTCACTTCGGTGTTTTGTTTTAAGAAAAAGGAAAACCAAAATTAAAATTAGGCAGAAAGGGCAAATGAAGATAATTGTAGAGCAAAACAAGGAAATAAAACGGCTGATGGAAGGAATTCGTGTACAAAACTTATTTTTTAAAATTTTTTTAGCTTTATTATAAAATTATAAAATAAAACTATGATGAGACTTTTAGAAGAAGAAAAAAGTCTTGAATTCTCTCAATAAACCAGAAAATATTAATATGAATTTATGGCCATGATCAAATATGACAAATATAATGAAGTGGTACAATGACATTTAATATTATTTTAAAATTTTATTTCTCTTTACACACACACATATATAATTTTACTTCTCTTTACACACACACATATATATATATATTAAGTAAATTGTAAATTCTGTTATTATCAAAAAAATGCATACATGGAAGTTATATGTAACTTATTTTAAACTGTAATACATGCATACATGGAAGTATCATAATATTATTTTAAAATTTTACTTCTCTTTACATATATATTAAGTAAATTGTAAATTCTGTTATTATAAAAAAAATGCATACATGGAAGTTATATGTAACTTATATACATATTAAAAGATTATGATACTCAATAAGTTTTCCTCAAACATACTATGCACATTTAATACCCAATGAATAGAAATTTTTTACTATTTTAATATTTTTAACTGTATTCTTATTATGCGACTTGAAATGTATAATTTAATCTGGTCAAAACAAACTTACCCAATTTTCTCTGTTTCCCTCCCAACAAGTCTCTGCATAATAAGATAATATAAGCAGGTTTTGAAATGTATAATTTAATCTGGTCAGGGACGTGTTAGAGCCTTCCCTCAGTTTTTTATGTTTTCTAGACTTACATGATATTTATATGATCCTATCTCAATTAGAATATCTAACTAAAAATATGAATGTCTCCATATGTACAATCAAGTTCCACGCAATCAAATCAGACATCATATATTACACGTGATAAACACTGATCATACCACTAACAAAACAGATTTTTTTCCCCTTTTAGAGAGGGATTGCTTTTATTTTTGGGACACGTGTTGAGGTATAGGAAAGTTTTTTCCCGCTCAACACTGTCCATTTTTTTATTTTTTCTTTTATTTATACTATTTACAATTTAATTTTTAAATAAATACATACTGTTAAGTATTATAAATTGTATTTAACACATGATAATTTTTTAGGATAAAAATATTTCAAATAATTTAAATTTTTTATTTAATTAAATTAATTTATTTTATTATATATTTTATTTTTAATTTTTGACTATTACTACCTTATAACTTAGATATTAATATAATGTATAGATTAAAATTAAATTCATTTATTTAAATTATATCAATATTTCCTTGATATTATTTTTTTAATTTGTGTTAAATTAAATGTATATATATATATATATATATATATATATATATATATATATATATATATATATATATATATATATATAAGTTAAAATTTTATCAAGGCTTTATACTCCATATATTATTTCACATATTTTTTCTTTGTTTCTTTTTTACTTATATTATTTACCATTCAAATATTATTAAAAAATACAAATTTAACATAATAGAATTTTTTTTTCATGTTCAAAGTATTTTAAATAAATTAAAATTATTATTTATTTAAATTATTTAATTTATTATGTATTTCATTTCCAAAATATTCATTTTTATGTTCAAACATTATTTTTCTTTTTTTATTTATTTCGTTTCATGTTTTTCTATTTTTTATGTCCACATCTATTATTTATAACTTATACATTAATATTACTAAATAATATAAATATAATATTATATATTTTGTTTTTAAATTTTTATCAATATTTTAAATAAACTAAAATTTTAAAATAAAAATTATTAATTGAATTAATTTATGATATATTCTATCTTTAATAAGAATATTTGAACATTAAAATTAAATTTATTTATTTCAATCTTACTAATTTTTTTGTTAATATTATGTTTTAAGTACTATATATAAAATTAAATATAAATATATATTAATATTTTGTCACGATTTTATGCCTCATATACTATTTCATTTTTTTCACTTTTTTATTTTTATTTTTATTATTTACAATTCAAGCACTATTAAGTAATATAAATTAAAAATAATAGAATTTGTTATGTTAAAAATATTTTAGAAAAATTTAAATTTTTATTTAATTAAATAAATTTACTTTACTATAAATATTTTACTTTTAACTCTTCGATGCTTCATAACTCAAAAATTATTTCTCTTCTTTTTATTTATTTTGTTTTATATTTTTTTTTCTATGTCCATTTCCTTGATTTACAACTTAGACATTAATTTTACTAAATAGTTAAGATACAATATTATATATTTTTAATACATTTTAAATATTTTAAATTTTATAAGTAAAAAATTATAAATAAATAAATTATATATTATATTTTTAATAATAATATTTGAATATTAAAAATAAATTATCTATTTAAAGTTTATTGATGTTTCCTTGATATTAATTTGTAAGTGCACTATTTCACATTTTTTCTGTCTTTTCAGTTATATTACTTACAATTTAAATACTATTAAGTAATATCAATTTATCACAATAAAATTTATTTTTTTGTTAAAAATATTTTAAGAAAATTCAATTTTTATTAATTTAAATTAATTTATTTTATTATATATTTTATTTTTAACTATTATTGCTTTATAGTTTTAATATTATTTCTCTTCTTTTTATTTTTATTTTTTTATTCTTTGTATTCACTTTTTTTATTTATAACTTTGACATCAATATCACTAAATAATATAAAATAATATTTTATACTTTATTTTTAAGTTTTTATAAATATTTTAAATAAATTAAATTTTTAATTTAGAAATTATTTAATTAAATTAATTAATTGCATATTCTATTTTTGGAATACAATAGTTGAAGATTAAAATAAAATTTATTTATTTCAAATTTATTAATACTTTTTATATCAATTTTAAAGTGCTACATATCAAATTAAATATATATCATTTGAGATTTTATTAAGTCTTCATACTTTATGTACTATTTCTCTTACTTTTTTTTCTCTTATATTATTTACAACTCAAATATTATTAAATGTATAATTTTATCATAATATAATTTATTTTTAAAATAAAATTATTTTAAATAATTCATAATTTTTATTTAATTAAATTAAATTAATTTATAATATATTTTATTTTTAATTCTTATTGTTTATTAGCTTAGGTACTATTTTTCTTCTTTTTATTTACATCATTTCATATTTTTCCATTTTCATGTCAACTTATATTACTTATAAACTTAGATAACAATATTACTAAATAGTATATTTATAATATTATATATTTTATTTTTAAATTTGTATAAATATTATAAATAAATTAAAATTTTATTATAAAATATATTAATAAAATTAATTAATTATATATATATATTCTATTTTTAATATTAATATTTGAAGATTAAAATTAAATTTATTTATTTAAATTTTATCGATATTTCTTTAATATTAATTTTTAAGTACTATATGTTAAAGTAATTATATATCAGTTGAAATTTTGTTAATGCTTTATACCTCATGTACTATTTCATATATATTGAAATATATAGATATAAAAGAACTTGAAAAAAGATACTGCTTTAGTAGATTGATTTGTAGATGTTACATATTTTTTTTGTTGATAGTTTCATAATGGCTCATTTGTAGATGTTACATATTTTTTTTGTTGATCTTTTATGAGTCTTTATGACTCATTTAGCTATAATTTCTTGGTTTCTTCTATTTTGGGCTTTTGCCTATTTACTTTATTAAGAAAATTATAATTTGATTTATTATGAATTGAAAATTATATATATTATTAATGAGAATGAAGATATTATATTATTAAAAAAATAAATATAATTAAAAATATTGACAAGAAGTTAAAAAAAACTTTAGAAATTTTCCTACAAAGTAATAATATATGAATAAGTGATGGCATAAAATTTATTTATATATTTAAATTTAATTAATTATATAATTTAAATAAAATTATTAAAATAAATAGTAAAACTTTAAATATATAAAATATATTAATAACTATGATACATTTTAAACAAAATTTATGAATTATACAATCTATAGTCAGGAGAAAAATTTGTGAATAATCCACATCAATGTCTAATGATAAATCTTTATAATGGATCTCTTTTTGTGGAGACAAGATCCATCCTATTTTAATTGAATGTAAAAATTAAAGATTAATTAATGCTTTCTTAAATATCAATTGTGGTTTCATATTTCTTTAATCTTTTATTCATTTACAAATATGCAAATTTAATAAATATAAATTTATTTTACCTAAAAAATATAAATTTAATGAATAATTAGAAGTATTAATAAACTCATGTATCATGAACTTTAAAACTAGTAATATGAAGAACAAGCTTAGTATCCAATCTAATCTATTATTTTTCAATTTTCATGATATTTGACACAATGTTAGAAAAGATGGATAAGGGCATTTTACAAAAGAGAAAACTTAGATGAAGTTTTATAAATATTTGCTGTGAAATTTTCAATCAGAATTTTACATGTTTATTCAATTCTCTATAAATAATTAATAATTATATTTGTTAAATTATAATTATTTATGGTGAGTTTAAAAAACAATACACAAATAAAATTTTAATTGAAAACTCCATAATAAATATCTATGAAACTTCACTTAAGTTTTCCCTTTTTACTAAATATATTGAAAGAAATGAAAACATTTCATATAACTTCTCAATTTTTTCACTATGCCTTTTTATTTTCATTCTTTTTTCTTTTTGGTTTCTTATAATGATTTCCTCTTCATCTTTGTTTTCTTTTTAAATCGTGGTAGAAATTTATAAATCTTGTTATTTGCATCTTACTTTACTATTTCTTTTAAAAATTTCATTATGACTTTTTATTTTCATTGTGTTATATATATTCAAATGTTAACATAAAATTCATGAAAGTAACATGAGAAATTCATGAAGTTTATGTTAACATTTGAATAAGAACTATCATTCTAGAAAGCTGATCGTATGTTATAAAATATGAGTTTATAAGGAAGTGTAGGTCCCACATTCGTAGAATGGCTTAAAAGCAACCTTTATCTCATGTACTCTTATGTTAAATGTAAAATAGGGCTAAGCAATCTAAAATAAAGAATGTTTATATTAAAATATTAACATTTAGGTCATATAGTAACTATATTTTATTGTTCATATCATCACCTTTATGGAACTTATAAGCTTTAATATTTAGGTAAGAGGAAGTTTAAATATTTGCTTATTTATTTGTTTATTTCTTCATGCATCATTCAATTTCCTCTCCTTTTTCTTTCTCTAAAAACTCTTTAACTAGTTCTTCAAAAATCAAGTTTAAAGATAATTCAAAATATATTTTCAAAGAACAAGTAAATTTTGAAAACTTTAACTAGTTAATAACTTGGAAATGCCTAGGATTCTAGATCAAGAACCTTACAAATCTAAATTTTGATTCTTTAAATCAACTTATGCAATTAAAACTAAAGAAAGTTTTATTAATGTTGATCCTTTACAAGAAGAATTTTCTTTTCTTTCAAATAAAGATTTTATAAAACAAAAATAAAAGTATAACATTTTACATCTAAGGTGTGTCCAACTAACTACAAAACCTATGATTAGAATGGATTTGAACACTGCTATACTTTGATGGATTTTTGTTTAGAGTTATCAAAACTACTATTTCTAAGGACCAATCTATTTTAATTGTTTTCTTAACATCTCTATTTGTTTAAAAGAAACACATAAAGATAAACTTTTGGTCTTTAACACCAAACTCCATGGCTACAATATGGTGCTTGGATCTAATCCTATAATAATCACCTATAGGATTTAGTATAAGCTCTATAATACCTAAAACTTAAGTATCCTAAAGCCATCTTGTTAATGGATACCATAAAAGATAGGGTACAGATACTAGTAGTAACCTTAGGAGAAAACACAATTCCTAAAAAGATAGTCTCTAACTAAGACAACCTAACCACAACTACCAAACCTAGAAATCCCTAAGTTAATCCAACAATATGCCTTTAGCCAAATGGATATTTGGTTATTATCCTAAAACTCTAAGTGTCTCTTGTTCAATTCAAATCATTCAAAATCCTTTTCTTGACATAGAAATATAAAATTTCAATTCAATATATATGTAAATAAATTGCGTCCAATAGGATTTGAACCTATACCCAGTAATCAAAATTTGAGTTGTTTGATCAAGTGAAGGAAATTTAATGGAATTCATAACTGTCTCAACGTTTTTTATTGTCCAAAATATTTACAAATTAAGACTAATGCTCTTTTTTACCATGCATAAACTAAACCAAGAATCAGGAAAGATTCATTTATTCATGATCAGATTATATTTATTTGATACATTATTGTAAATATTGGATGTTAATAAAAAGTTACAATGAAGAAAACAAAAAAATTATAATCTTTTAAATGAAACTATAAATGTAACTGTTGTCATTATCACTTAGAATGGAACTATCAATACTAATTTAAGAATAAAAATAACTATCAACATAATTATTAACCTTCCAAAGAGATTGGTGCAACTTAAATGGGATATGATAGCTTCATTATGATCTAACATTCTTACCAATACATTATCCTCATTCTATGAGCAAAAGCTCTTATCATGAAAAATCTTGTGATATATTAATGATGAGTATATAACACAGCTTTAACTGGTACACTTGAGATTACTAAGATAAAGGATCCTAAAGAAGAGTCTTTTACCAAGAATTGGCCTAAGATAGAAAACCCTAAGCACTCTTTTTCCTTAAATTCAACCATGTTTATAGACATAAAGAGCTTAAAACACTCTTTTTCTGCTATCAACCTTAGAAGGTTAGATAATACCTCTCAAGTATATCAACCAATCTATTAGGACACAGGTAAAACTTAAGTAAAAGCTAAAAAAAACATAAGATGTGTATCTTCTCCCTTAAAATCACCTACATGGTCTTAACTTAATAATGAACTAAGTTTGTAAATGATTAGAAAACCTATAAAAGGCTTGAATATCATATTCTAACTTGATTAAGAATCCTAAGGACAAGATGTCTACTCAGAAGAAAACTCTTTACAAAGAATATGGTTTTTAGAAATTTTTCAAAGAACTAAAAAAAAACAAGTTCATAATACTTAGATGAAGTTTATCCAAGACTATAAAACCAACATCCCACATTTCAAATAGTTTGAAGAATATGCTAAAGGAAAAAGTGTAGATTATCCCTTTAGCCCTAGAATGAAGCTTACAACTAAATTAACATAAACTTGGACTACATTAAAAGGTGAAAATTTCATTTTCAAGTTACCTCATTTAAGATACTTTGTTATAAAGACAAAAAATATGACTAAATTAATCATAGCATCTCCATTCAAAGTCAAGGATGCTAGGTAACTAGCCTCTGCTATAGACTTTTAAAATAAAGTAGAGTGAAACAAATATACTATTAAGTGTTTTCAGGCATTTAGGCAACATATCCTTAGTAAACCTCTCTAAGTGAGAGAATCCTTTGGTACTAAGTAGTTAGAAAAATCATTATTTAAACCATATGAAATCCCTGTTGATAAGCGAAAGGTTTTAAATAAGCCTTATCAAGTAAAGCTTTTTAATAAGTTAGAAATAGCAAAGATTAGTCAAATGATAGAAAACCCTAGATGAAAAATTGGATAAGTTTGTTACTATCCCAAATTCTCCATTCACTAAAAGTTTTAAAAATAATCATTAAATTCTAAATTAAAGATTTGAAATAGCATCCAAATAAGAAGATCAACCTAAGGTAGAAGCCTTTAAAGTTATAGTTACTTAGAGACCTAGGGATAGGTATGGTATTTAAAACCTAAACTTAGAACCATAAGAAATGTCTTTTGTTTAGAATTCTTATAACAAAAACAACATCTACAAGTGAAATATAAATTGCAAATCTATATATAATATTATCAAAATCCTACAATAGATGGCCATGGTAAGCACAACTTATTAAACTATTCAAGGATTTAATGATGCAACTATTGTTTATGTTCTTATAACTGGATTTACAAGTTCTTTCAAAAAATAATGGGATCAATATCTTATTTTTAAAAAAAAATTAACAAATTTTAAAAGCTTTCAAGATAGGTGATTAAGGAAATCTACTACTTAATTCGAAAGGAAGATCAATCCTAAATATAATTAATGCCTTGATCTTCACAATCATTAAACATTTTATAGGTGATTCGAGGCTTTAGAAAGACAAATCAGTAGAATTCTTCTCCAACTTAAAGTGCAAAACTCTTAGTAACTTCCAATAGTATAAGGATAACTTTTTTAAGCAAATTTATTCCTGATCAAATAGTAACTAGCCTTTTTGGAAGGAAAAATTCTTACCTGGCATTACTAGATCTTTTGGAGACAAGGTTAGGGAGAAAATAAAAAATAAATTTGATGAAATCATTCCTTATGAATAACTCACTTATAGTCAACTAGTAGCTTATGTCAATAAAATGACTTTAAAGATTTTTCAAATAGATAAAACCCAAAAACAAGTAGTTAAAGAAAAAGCCCTAAATAAGAGAGAATTAGGATCTTTCTATAAGTAATTTGGATCATCTGCCCAAAAACTTACAAATCCAAGCATGAAAGGAGACAAAGATAATTGAAAAATAGCTGAAATCCAACACAACAACAAAAAGGTAAAAATCATATTAAAAAACCTAGGAATCCTAGACACATACCACTTTTAAATTAAGGTACTAGTTCTATCTATTTTAGATGTAATAAACCTAGCTATATAGCTAAATATTGTAAATTGAATAAGAAACTTAGCAATCTCAACTTAGAGGAAGGAATCCTTAATCAAGTTAGTAGTTTTTTTTTCATTGAAATATCTTCTGAAGATGAAGATTATTCAGTAGAAGTAGAAATAGAAAATAATCTATCAATCCAACAAGAGGAATGTTATTCCTTAAAACCAATGAAACATCATCCTCAGATAAAGATGAAAAACTAAAAGAAATAAATATTCTCATAAGAGATTAAGAGTTTATTTTTTACATTAGTTATGAACTACTAAATAATGAAGAAAAGAAAGCCTACCTTTAAAAATTCAAATCTTTTTTAGAAAGGCCCTCAACTTTAACCTAATTAAGCCCCAAATAAGTGGTTATAACTTAAAGAATAGATTTAACTTGAAAAAGACTAAGCCTATTATATACATGATTCACAATTCGAAATAAATCTTCTAAAAGAAGAAGTGAAAATGTTAAAAATCTAACAAAACCAAATAATAATATAATTAGAAAATAGAAAAGAAGAAAAGAATACTGGCGATAATGTCAATGTTTTTAAATTTATTTCTTCTTTAACCATCCAAAAATGGTACATCCTTATTAAACTTATTATTAAAAAATAAATTTATAATTGAGACAGTAGCATATAGGAGCTAATCTTAATTGTAACAAAGAAAGTTTTATACCAACTAAGTTTTACAAAAAAAACTAAAGAAAAACTTAGATCTACAAATGGCTTAAAACTTTATATCAACTATGAATTATTATAGAACTCATTTTTAAAGCTAAAATAGCTTTCTTACTATTAAAAGATATGACTAGTAAAGTAATCTTAAGTTTTCCATTCATCTAATAAATTATATTGTTCTTAGTAAAGGATGAAAGAATTGAACTAAAAATCTAGGACAAAAAAACCTTTTCAAGTTTGTTAAGAAGCCTATTTTTAAAGATCTTAACCCGATTCAAAGCAAGAAAAATCAAATTAACTTTCTTTCTAAAGAAATAGCTTTTAAAAGAATTGACCAACAACTAGAAGATTTAGTTGTTCAAGCTAAAATTAGATCTATTGAAAACTTTCTTTTAAAATAAGTTTGTCTTGATCTTCCAAATACTTTTTGAAAAAAAAATAGCATATGATAGAATTACCATATGAAAAAGAGTTTTCAAAGAACTAAATTCCAACAAAAGCTTGATTAATTAAAATGAATCAGGAGCTAATAGAATATTACAAAAAAATTAATAATTTCCTTAAAAAATGGATTATCAAGAAAAGTAAATTGCCTTAGTCTTACTTTACATTTTATGTTAATAAGCCAACAAAGATTTAGAGAGTAGCTCCAAAGTTAGTAATTAAATATAAACCATTGAATAAAACCCTTTAATGGATAAGGTATCCGATCCTAAATAAAAACTAAATAAGCGTTTCAAGCGAGAAAGTGGGTTTGACTCTACTCTTCTTGGTATAGCCAATTGAATAAGGAAGTTTAGGTAAGGGGCTAATGGTATTTCTTTGACTTAGGGCTATAGATCACAGATGATAGGTTTTTTTTTTTTTACTTATAGATATGTCTAAGGTTAATCATTCTTTGCTAAAATCTTTTCAAAATTTAATATGAAGTCAGGACTTTGGCAAATTCAAATCAAATATAAGGATAGTTATAAGACTGCATTCACAATTTCATTCGAGCAATATGAATGGATTGTAATACCCTTTGGTTTAAAAAATGCTCCCTTAGGATTTTAACAAGCTATAAATGAAATCTATAATCCTTTTACAAAATTCATCATTATTTATATTAATGATATTTGAGTCTACTCAAAAAGCATTGATCATCACTTTAAGTATCTCAATGTTTTTTTCTAAAAGTAACTAGAAAAAATGATCTTGCCATTTCAAAAAGCGAAATAACTCTTTTTAAGAAAAAATCTATTTTCTTGGTTATTATATTTATCAAGAAATGATTAACCCTATAGAAAAGGTAATCCACCTTATTGAAAAAGTTCCAGTTCAAATTATTAACAATACTCAACTTTAAAGATTTTTTATATATTTAAATTATGTCTCAAATTTTTTCCTCAAATTTCAAATATTATACAACCTTTCCATGAACATTTAAAAAAAATCCTCTCCCCTGGACAGATGGTCATACTAATATTGTTAGAAAAATAAAGTCTCAAGTTAAATTCCTCCTATGTGTACATATATTAAATTTTTTTGCATATAAAACTATAGAAATGGATGCTTTTGATATTGGATAAAACAACCCTTTTAAACAAGTTAAAGGTCGCAGAGAACAAATTGTTGCCTTTATATCTAAGCAATGGAATCCAACCTAGCAAAATTATTTAACTATTACAAAGGAAATTTGGGCAATTATTTTATGCATAAGAGAATTTCAAGATGAGTTATCAAACCAAGAATTTACACTTCATGTTTATTATAAATCGATAAAGTTTTGCAAAAGAATGCCACATATCTTACACCTAAAGAAATTTTTGCTAGATGGCAAGTTATTCTAAGTACTTTTTAATTTTCAAATTGTTTATACCAAAGGTTTTTTCTAACTCTCTCTTCCTGATTTTCTTACTAGAAAATTTTTATAGGAAAAATAATAGTATCAAAGGAATGTGATAAGAAAAAGAAGCCTTTTACTCTAACCTTGAAGCTAATTATCTTAAATGCCTTACAAGAAAAAGGCAAAGTTGTGGCTTCTACCTCTAAGCCAATTACTAAATACCCCTCACCTCAATATTTTGACTTCTCAATCGAAATGTTAATAGGAATAGAAAATTAAATTCCTCCCCTTCAACTAGCCAATAAGTCTTAGGCAAATATTACCGAAAAAGAAAAAGAAAAAAGATAAACCTTTTATCTTTTTCAAACCATAATTCTAGTAACTTATTGCTAAAAAAAATCCAACAAATGGTTAAGGTTAATCTGAACTAAAAAAATCCAAAAAGCAAAGGTAGTAGTAACCTATTGCCTAAAAGATTGTGTCAAAAAATCTAGCCTTAATGGCACCAAAAACTTGGGAAGAAGATATCAAAAATACAATTAAAGAACTATTTGTCAAAAATTGACATTATTTACTAAAAACTCTTATAAAAACAAGAAAGTTCAATGAGCTTATCTGAACTAATTCAAGATCAATAAAAATAAAACATTATCTTAATGATGACAAGATTATAGATAAAACTCATTCAACTTTTTAGATTAAGAAATTTTTTTCTTTTTAAGACTAGGAATAATACCCTTACAACTTTAAAAAGTTTTTAATTAGAATCCTGTAAGATATACTTACTAGGATTATATTAAAGCTTGGGAGTAAAACCTATGACATCAAAATAAAAATTTTCAACATACTTGGTTAGTATTTTTTAATCAATAAGTCAAATACCACTTTCTACCATGCCTTTGGCTTTAGTGGCAAAAGATAAGGCTAGTCCTAGACAATTTTCCAACTGACATTAAAAAAAGATATGATTTTTTAAAGTCTTACTTTAAAAATGAAATATTTGAAAATCTTCCTATCTTACTTCAATTTTATTCAAAAATTAATCTTCCTTGAATTTATTTTTAGGAATACCAATATTTAACTATCAAGGTTAGCAACTTTCCAATCCTCCAAAGACAAGGGTCTATTCAATAATGGACTAATTATGACCATGCAAAAAAGCTCACAAGTTCTAAGTTCAAAAATAGTTTGAAAAGAATCCTTATTTCCATAAAAAGCTAAAAGTAGGATAAAGCCAATCCTTACTTAATAAATCTCAAATCTTTGCCATTTTAGTTAGAAGCCAAACTCAAAGAGACTTCTTAGAACAATTTGAAGGTATTCTTTTTTAAATCAAAAGCCAAGGTCTAAGGTTTAGAACATCTAATGTAGTAGATACAAAAGATTTGACCCAAGATAATGAAAATGATTATTTTGGGATAGAAGGCATTGATCCTCTTGATAATTAAGCTCTTTGCTCCAGCTATCATCAACATCTTAAGGAAAAAAGTCATGGGTTCTTTGTTCAACCTACTTTCAGTGGATTCCTAGCAAACACCACTATACCTTTCAACTTTTAGTGACTTAAAGAGAAAACACATCACTATAGCAATTAACTTTTTATGACTTAAAGAAAATGAGGTCACTTTATAATAATTATGTTAATTTCTATAGCATTAGCATTAACTACCGCACACTGTAGCGAAGCTATTATTCAAGTTTAAGTTTTTCTATAAATAAAATAGCTCCCCAACCTGTAGGATAGACTTGAGTTTTCAAACTTAAGCCTTCTATCCTCCTCTTCCTTAAAGTTTTCTAGTCTCTTATTTCCTAACTTGTAAGTTCTTAACTATCATATATTTTTCAACTATTACATTCTAGTAGTCTATTTACAATTCTTACTTCTTATATTTATTTTCTTTATTTTTCTTTCTAGGGCAACCTTCATAGCCTCTTTTATATGTGTATGTGTGTGTGGTAGTGCCTAATTTATGCATATATAGATAAGATAGCATGATTGCTACAAGCCTCGTTAAATTTCACTTTAAGATTTTTCTTGTATTTTTATTTTGTAGTTTTTTTTAACAATTAGATTATAGTTTTATTTTTGGAAAAATGTATTTTTAATCTTTTAATCTTTATTGAAGTTTCTATCATGTTCACTAAGTTTTATTTGAAGTAAATTTAACTACTAATTTTTAAAAAACATGCAATGCTTTCAATAGTTTAACATCATTAAGCTTTTTAACAAAGTTGCTTACATGACATCCTTATATAGCTATCATAAGTTATATTTTAATATTTTTATAGCAAAAAAGATTTTTTAATCTTCTAATTTTCATTAAAATTTCAATTGTATTACGTAAGATCTTTTTGTATAAATTGACACTTTAACTTTCCTTCTTCTTGACTACATATTTATCTAATAACTCACTAATGGGATAAAAAAAAACACAAATAAGAGATGAATTGATGTTTCAAAAATATAAATTTTAGATTTTAACAATAATTTACCTTTTCAAATGCCTAAAAGAGCAACCAATAAATAAGTAATGAAAGATTAAGTAAATAATAAATTAAAAAAATAATAAAATGTATACAGTAAATACTAATGAAAAGAGATAATAACATCAATATATAATAATTTGTGGTATAAAGAAAAAATCATTCTTTTAAATCTATTCTACTCTCCCAAGGCCAAATTCAAACCTTGAAGTTTATCTATTAGTAATTTTTATTTTACAAGTCTTTCTACACTTTCCCATTTTATTTATTGAAAAGTCAAACAATCCTATCTCGAAACACTTGAAGATTTTCCTCTTGTAATCTTGCCATGTGGGATTTGAACTCACACTTTACCTTAACTAGTCAATCTCTAAATAATTAATGGTTTTTCTTAAGAGAGACTATAAGGGTTTTTTCACACTTTAGTAGTGTTGATATACCAATCTAAGCTAGAGAAGAAATTTTAAAAAGAATAGAGGGAATCTAAAGAAAAATGCCTTTTTAGAAAAGTGAGGAGATGGCTATGTATCTTACCAAATCTATTCATAAGTGTTTGAATGAAAATTAGCATTTGTAAACACGTAATCCACAAAAAGTAACTTTGTCCAATAAACTCATTCTCTTTCCTTCTGGTATTCTTAGCTACTTGCTCTTTCTAGAATTTAATTGTTAACTCACTTTCAAGTTAATAGTTATTGAATTTATCGTGCTTGCCTTTTCCTTTATTAGCTTAAAAGATTATTCCTACTATATACTTTAGTATCTTAAAAGTTCAATTTGCTCTTTTCAAAAGATTCAAATTTTTCAATGAGATATCATTTTCTAGCATAATCTTTAACTTGCCTATTCCATATATTTCAAAACTAAAAACTATTTAATTGAGTAAACATAAAGTGGCAATAGCAAAGAGTAACTTGTAGAATGTAAAGCAATATTACAACATGACCAAAGCAAAGTGCAACTTGGACAATTTTAATCTTTGACTTCTCACTATTTGAATCATAAGTTTTTTTCATGCAAATGGAAAACAATAGCATGTCATACATCAAATTCATTCCATTTAAAGTATTAAAATATGCAATTGAAAATCAAAGCCTAATAAGAACTCCTAAATATTGGATGGTTCCTACTAAAAAAAAAAATCAAAGCAGTTGGTTTTGACAATTTAGTAAAAAGCAACTTGGCAGAATATGATTTTAACCTAGTTAAGTGCTAATCTAGCAGTATTGAAAGCATTTATACCATTTCTTTGCAATAATAAAATTAATCCTCGGAAGTCCAATTACGATTAAAACCAATTAATTACCAATCAAAATTATTTAAAGTCCCACATTTCGCACTCGCTCTCATAGTTGATTTCAAACTCCATTCTATCATCTTCTTTTTCATTATCACCTAAATTTCTTATTTGTTTCTATCTTGATTTATTTTATGTAGTATTTCTTTTTATAGCAAACTTCCTTCTTATACTAATTTGTTGAAATGACTTAATTAATACTTGTGCCAACGATGTTGTTTGACATTTCTTCTTTCTTGTCATTGAAGCGAATTTACTTATTATATTAGTAAATTTGCTTCAAATATGATTTAGGCAACAAAATTGAAATTTTAGTAAAAGTTAGGAGGTTAAAAATATTTTTTGTCATAAAAATATGAAAATATGACTTATGTTAGACATGTAAGATGGCAAGTTAAATATTATATAAACATCTCCGTTAAATACTCTAATAGCATTATGGTGTTCGATAATATTTTACTTTTTATAAAAGACAAAGAATAAATTTGATTCAAATACAATTTAGAAGATAAAAATGAAACTTTAGTTAAAATTAATTAGAGAACTAAAAATATCTTTTTGTCTAACTTTTACATTCTTACGTTATAGTGAATTAGATAATTATCAAACAGAACATGTTATTCCCTTTTTTTATTATGAATCCTAATTTTTTAATTATTGACTAAAAAATGGGAAAATATTTTCATGGAGAGATATTATATACGTGCATTGAAAATATATGAAATGAATTAAATAGACATTAATTAAATGTATTCATTTATCTAAATGTTATTTTTTATCATTAAATATATATGTTTCAATTTAATGCTTTTAATAAATTTAATTTATGTTTAAATTTAAATTAAGAGATTAAAATTAAAAAGAAATGAAAAAATATTAGAAAACAAATAATAAAAATACTAATTTTCAAAGGAAAAAATAATAGCATCAGAAAGTTATTAATGTGGAGAGTTTGGCAAGAAAGAAGTAATAATAATAGTACATCATTTATTTACACCAATTTCAATTTAGGAACATTTTTATCCTATTAGCCAAATTTCAATGGAAGCAGTGGTAAGCTTCTTTGGAAAATTCATTTCCCATTGAAAATATTTGAAATGAAGAACGCGGTAGATCTTAAATCCAAAATAATAACACAATTTATGTGCCAATAATCATGTAAATGTTTAACATATCCGTGTGAGATCTTCGTGTTCTACAATGTCCATGAGAATATGAGACGAAAGCCGAATCTTTTGTTTTTTTTTTTGTTAAACAAAATCAAATCTTTATCAAATACAATTTGGGATAATTCATTCTATTTTTCATAAAAATCCTCCAATCTCCATTTGATTATAATCTATTTCAAACCATAATTTTTTATAGGATTGGATTCAACCAGCTTTAAATAGCAAGTTGACTAATTTAAACTATTATCAAGTAAAGAAAAAAAATTAGCAATGTACTATCATAACTTCAAGTAAAAAAAATTAATATAAAATAAATTTTACATAAAATGTATTATAGTAAATTGGATACTTAGCAAACAAACATGTTAGTGCCTTTTTTGTTATGCTCACTATGAAACATGATCTTTTTATAGTAATGATCTGTTAAAAACAGAGTTATGCTGAGTGTTTATTGCAAAATCTTACTAACATGCCAAAATGCCAGGTTGCCGATTGGTGATCTCTTTGGTCGTTTCAATGTTTTGTGAAACCTCTCCAAGTTTCAGTTTAATGGAATCTCTCGTTGCTATACTCAATGTAGGAAAAAGAGGATTTTTACTCCTTCAAATATATAGCCCTGTAGGTACCAAAAAAATAAAAAATGTATATCTTTGTAGCTGAACAAACTTTCATAGACATGAGTAATAAAAAAGTTGCAATTATGATGACTATAAATAGAGACATTAAAATGTGTCAAAACTTACAGGTCAGCTTATTAATTTACAAATTTTAAAGAATTTAACCTCCATCTTGAAGGTTTTAAGAGTTGTAGGCTACAACAACTTGGATATTGATTTGTGTGGGCTAGCCTATGAATGAACCAGATAGTTGTGACACTATTTTTTTATTTTTAAATTTTATATAGGTTTATATTTTCAATTCATATAAAATTATATTCTTATTTTTTATTTTTAATTATGTAGACTTGTATTATTCATAATTTATAAATAATATTTTCATTTTATAAGTATTTTATAACTTATATTTTATATATAATATTTTTTATGATTATATATAAATTTAAAGTATATTATGACTAATTTATAAATAAATATGTGATACTTGTAAATGATTTTAATTTTTCATTATTTAAAAGTTGAAAACTTTTTTTAAAAATTAAAAAAAAAATTCGTGAGCTAGCTTAGATCTATAAGAATCGAACTAGGATTTTCATATTAAAATCCTATGAAAAGATCGAACAAATTTAGCTCAATCCGTTTAATAGCCAATTCACGTGAGCTAGTCCACAAATTAATTCAGCCCATCTCTTCTCTAACTATAATTGTAATTATCAGTCAAAAATATAGCTGTATTGTAATTAGCTCAATCCGTTTATTGTATTTACTTATAATAATTATTTTTTTTATTTTACATAAAATAATATATTCAATTTGTTGCATTCCAATTTCACTCCTTGTAGTGAAGCGGTATATACTAATTTGTCGTGAAGGATGTAAATAAGATCAACACGTACTCAAAGACCCAAGATACAAGCAAAATATTGGCCACCAGAAAAGAACCTCCTGTCAACCTGCCTAATTAATTTGTCAACAATTTCATGTTGAATTTATGTTTGGGTTCCAAAGGGAGTTTAGCTATGAAAAAAGTACAACATCTATACATCCTTAGCAATTAAAGGGTGTTACCTGTAATTCATTTAGTTTGCTTTTCTGGATATGTTTTCTTGGGGATGCAGTAGACAGGGGAGGACTGCACGTGCAGTCTCAGAAACAGCTGAAGTGCTTTCTTGCGGATACCGGCGGCCATTGGAGCTTGGACCCGCACCGGAGATTCCGACCCGAAGAACCTGCACAAGTAAGGTTGCTGAATGAGGAACATCGGCCGATGTGGACGTTGCTGGATGAGGAACGGCTGTACATCATTCCATAGTAATCAGACGGGTGGACAAAGCTGGTATGTTCAACTCTTAAACCTCATAGGCATGGGTTTGTAGCCCACCAAAAGAGAAGACGTGTATCAATATTTGATCGGATTCATCTTTTGCTGTATGAAAGTTTTTTACGGTACCATAATAAACACTTAATTGTTAATTAAAGCACGTCTTTAACGTTCATTGGATAATAATTTACCTCTTTGAACTTCAAAAAATTTGTAAATTATATAATTAAACTCTCTTTTTTTTAACAAGATGAGATATCATTAAACCTTAAACAAGTTACACATTATACCTCGGTACAATCTGGCAAAAATTATAAAAATGTTAAATCACTATTAGTTTTAACTCCAAATCAATAAATATGTTATATGTATATATTTTGAATATAATTTCTTCTCGAGTATAAAGCAAGCAATGGATGTATTAGTGCCATAGTTATAACTATAATCTAAACTTAAATAATAAAACCCAATTTTAATGATGAAATAAGACATTTTTATTGAAGTTTAGTGCTTTATAGATGATGAAATAAGTCTATCAGACAAATTATATGCAATGCATTAAACTATCTTGGAATTAAAATTAATAGATAATTAACTTTTTCATAGCTTTTTTAAATTTTAATGAGTTAATCTGTAATTCTTTTAAAAATTTAAGAGGATAACTCTTCTAAAAATTTAAGGTGTTTTATCACTTAATAAACTTGAAGCGTATAAAAAGTGTTTTCTCCAAAATTAAAGTATCAAATAAAATTGTAAGAGAAAACGCATCAAATAGTGTTTAGATTTTCACAGTTTGCGAAGAACGCGCATGTGGGCAAAGAAGCATTAGTACAGTGATCAACGTCAATAAACGTAGACTTTGAGAAGAAGGAGTTGCAGACTCCCCAGCCTCAGAGCTCAGCCCAGCAGTAGTCCTAACCTTTTTCCACAACTCAAATGCATTCCACGAAATTCCTAACCAAGCAATAAAGACAGACTTTCCTTTCCAATATGCCATTTTTTTTCCTATTGTAGCGTCCAGTAAAATTCAGTGAATGGCTTAGAAATATTGCTGAGAGATGAAAACGACGGTAACATAGATCCAAATTTTCTTCACGCGTTTTCCAACGCCAGTTTTACTTTTGAACTTCACAAAGCAACCATTATTCAAGTTCTATTCCTCAAATTTCATTTTCTCTGAGACTCGGCTTTCTGGAAATCAGCAAAATGGCCGAAGCAATCGTCGAAGTTGTGCTTGAGAACCTGAGCTCCGTCATTCAGAAGGAGCTCGGATTATTTTTCGGTGTCAACAAAGAAATTAGAAGGCTTTCCAGTACACTTTCCACCATCCGGGCTGTTCTTGAAGATGCTGAGGAGAAGCAACTCACGAATCCAGCTATAAAGAATTGGCTTCAAAAGCTTAAAGATGCAGCTTTTGTGCTGGATGACATATTGGATGAGTGTTCAACACAAGCCCTTCGTTTCCAGCATGGGGGACTCAACGAGGTACATACGTCTTGCTCATCATATATTCATCCGAAATATGTTGTTTATCGTGCCAAAATAGCTAAGCAAATGAAAGAGATAAGTGAGACATTAGATGACATTGTTGAAGAAAAGAGAAACTTCCATTTATATGAGGTGAGTGTGGGGAGGAAAATTGACGTTATGGAATGGCGCCAAACCACCTCAGTTATTGCTGAAGTTGAAGTTTATGGAAGAGAAGATGATAGAAACAGAATTATAGAAACTTTGATTGGGGAAGGGAGTAATTCTGAAAATGTTTTTGTCTATCCTATTTTTGGAATTGGTGGACTTGGCAAAAAAAACATTGGCTCAACTTGTGTTTATTGATGAGCGGATAACTGAGCACTTTGATCTCAAAATATGGGTTTGTGTTTCTGAAGATTTCAACTTGAAAAGAATATTGAAATATATCAGAGAATCAGCTCATGGCAATTTGTGTGGGGACTTCAATTTAGAAGCCTTGGAAAAACATCTACAAGAAATTATAAAAAGAAGGAGGTATTTGCTTGTTTTAGATGATGTCTGGAATGAAGATCAAGAGAAATAGGACAGGTTAAAATACTTCTTGGCATGTGGGTCAACAGGTGCTTCAATTCTTGTCACTACTTGTCTTGCAAAGGTTGCATATGTGACAGGATCAGTACCTCCTCATCAACTATCACTTCTATCTGACGATGATTGTTGGTTATTGTTCAAACAACGTGCTTTTGGACCAGAGAAAAATGAAACTGAGAAGCTTTTAGCCATTGGAGGGAGATGGTGAAGAAGTGTGCGGGGTTGCCTCTTGCAGCCAAAGCACTTGGAAGCCTCCTGCGCTTTAAAAGTGCAGAGACAGAATGGCTTCATGTGAAGGAAAGTAATCTCTGGGATTTACCACAAGATGAAACTTCTATCATACCTGCCTTGAGATTAAGTTATTTGAATTTACCTCTAAAATTGAGGCAATGTTTTGCTTTTTGTGCAATATTCCCTAAGGATATCGTAATGGAAAAAAATTTACTTGTTGATCTTTGGATGGCAAATGGCTTTATCTCATCCAGTGGGAAAATGATGGTTGAAGATATTGGATATGGGATATGCAATGAATTGTATTGGAGATCATTTTTCCAGGACATTGAAAAAGATGAATTTGGCAACATATTTAAGTTCAAGATGCATGATCTCGTTCACGATCTTGCCCAGTCTGTTATGGATGATGCATTCTGCATTATATTTGATGAAAGTGTGCCTGATCTGCCTAGAAGAACTCACCATGTCTCATTTTATGGGAACTTGACGGCACAATATCGAGATTGTGTTTCTCAACTTTTAACTAATTACATTGGTTCGTTGCGCTCGGGGAAACGCGGTTCCTTGAGGACCTACCTTGGTTCAATTCGGGGCCCTGGTATCCACTTTCTCACACCGTTAAAACTCACTTCTTTGCGTGCCCGCACCATGGGAGGTGTGCAGCAGAAAAAGTTGCCATCTTCAATCGGCCATCTAACACATCTACGGTATTTGGACATTTCTGATGGCCGCTTTGAAACACTTCCCCAATCTATATGTAGCTTGTTTAATTTGCAAGTTCTAAAATTGGACTACTGTGACTCTCTCCAAAAGCTACCTAGCCGCTTGAGATGCCTGAAGGCTCTTTGCCACTTAAGCATGAGCAACTGCCAACTGCAATTCATTATCTAGCTTACCACTTAAGTTGGGTCAATTAACTCTGTTAAGGAGGTTAAGCAATTACATTGTTGGTGAAAAGAGAGGTCAGATGTTAGCAGAATTGGAATGCTTGAAACTCAAAGGGGAGCTCCATGTCGAGCACTTGGAGAGAGTAAAAAGTGCAGAGGATGCCAAAAAAGCTAACATGGCAAGTAAGCATCTGAATACATTGTTGTTGTCCTGGGATAGAAATAACAATTTAGAGTCGCATGAGAATGCGGAGAAGATTTTTGAAGCCCTTGAGCCTCATCCAAACCTTGTAGATTTAGGTGTGGGTGGATATAAAGGTGTTCATTTGCCGCATTGGATGGGTAATCCTACTTTCAAAGCATTATCCCGGATAGAACTTGTGGATTGCGAAAACTGCTCACAACTACCACCACTGGGAAAATTACCAACTCTGAAGTCTCTCACTAGACATAACATGAATCTTCTGCGTTACATGGAAGATGAATCTTATAACTGTGGAGTGGTGACAAGTTTCACAGCTCTGGAACGTCTGAACCTTACTATGTTAGTGAACCAGGAAAGGTTGTCAAAAGAAGAAAGAGAAAACATGTTCCCGTATCTTTCTGAGCTGAATGTTGCCGAATGCCCTAAATTGGCCTTGCCAAGCAATACATCTATCACAACACTAGTAACGGCAAAAAGATGTGACGAATTGTTCTGGGGAGGGGTCTTCAATGGCTATGGGCCGAAATCAGAGAGCTGTAACCAAGACCAAGCATTTCAAAGTTCAGTACATAAGCTTCGTGCTCTTCAATTCCTTTGGATTAGTTATGATAGGGAGTCAACCTCCTTTCCAAATAGGATGCTACAGGGTCTTGCTTATCTTAAGGAACTCCACATTTGTCACTGTACTAAACTTGAAGTTCTTCCAACAGAACTCAATTATCTACATGCTCTTGAAAAATTGCGTATACAAGGATGCGATAATCTGGAGTCGTTTACAGAGCACGCCTTGCAAGGGTTGCGCTCTCTCCAAACATTGACACTTGCTTATTGTAAAAAGTTCAAGTGCTTGTCCGAAGGCGTTCAGCACCTCACTTCTTTGAAGGATTTGGGAATTGCCGACTGTCCAGAGGTGGAGGGCTTACCTGCGGCTTTACAGCAAATTACCTCACTGCACTCATTATGTTTACATGATCTTCCAAAGCTGGAATTTTTGCCCCATTGGTTGGGGAACCTTACATTGCTTCAAACATTAGATATTTCTGAATGCCCCTTGTTGACGTGTCTTCCAACAAGTATTCAACATATTAGCAATTTGAAGAATTTGCACATTGATGGATGCCCAGAGTTAGAAAAGAGATGTGAGGAGGAAACAGGAGAGGATTGGTACAAGATAGCTCATGTTCCACATATATCATTGGCCACACAATCCATGTGTCCTTTGGAACTTGGATACAGGGCTTTTCGCATTGATTACAGGGGTATGTTAAAAAAAAAAACGTCATTTTATGTGCCTTGAACATCCAACACACGATCCCTTTTCATTTCACTATTTGATCTAATAGACCTTTATACCAATTTACAAGCAATATGACCATCAGATCATAATCTTTCTCATATGCCAATTGTTTGCCCATTGTTACGCTTTCGCTTTTTATCCGAAATGCTTTGCTGGATTGCTGGAGAATGGTTCAAGTATTCTTGCATATTTTCTTCCGCCTCTCCTTCCATAACTGGGCTAATTCTGTTAATAATTTTAAGAATTTTTTTTTTTGGAAATTAACATTAGTTTTCATATGAAACGAGCATTTTATTATGGAGCTAAATTCCTTCTCTTATCCTTTTTTATATATGTACAGATATATGATGACTCTGAGGACAACTGCTGCGCGTCAGTGCTTCTTGCAGTTATTTGCGAATTCTGTTATAATTGTTCCTTCCTGTTATATTGGAAGTTGTTCTCTTTTTCATTGTAAATTTGTATTCACTTGTACCTTTTTATTGAGTATGAACATTAGCATTCATGGCCAAAAAAAAAAAAAAAGAACATTAGCATTCACTTTTTTTTCCTCTCAATGTGACACTTTTCCATCAATTTTGGTCAACATAAATTTAGGAATGATACGACACTCTCAAATAGAAGTGGATCTAATGTATTTTCCAAGAAATATACTGAGTGAATTTAAAAAAAAAAGATAAGTATAAAATTTTTGTATTTAAAATATTGAATCACAATAAAAAAAATAGATCTCAAAATAAAATCTATGTTTCTACTTGTTCAAATTTAACCAAAAATTAATAGAAGGAAATGAAAAGTATCTACATCCTCACAAATCCAGGATTCAAATTTGGTATAATATAGTTCAAAATTTTCTAGGCAAATATATTATTGAGCGAAGTATGGTGCTCGAGCCAGCCAAATGAGGTAAAAAAAAGGGTGTTTCGTTTCAATTTTTTTTTTACTTTCATAACTTTAGATTGCAAATAAACGAATATTATCAGCTTGGGCGCAATTTCTCATGAGAAAAAAAAATCAAAAAATAATATTGAATGTACAACAACTATGGTGTTGAAAGGATCCATTAAAAAGAGACCACGAAAAGGGTATAAATTAGAAAAACAGAACTCCCTATCCCATGATGACTAATCTTTTACGGAAGATGGAATCATCACATATAAATCCATGATCGGCAGTGTCAGGTGGCTGCTCCTTCGATACGGGACATTTTCACCACTTATGAGAAATCATTTTGCTGTGTAGACTCCACTTCAGGATGTAGAGTCATTATATTATCACCTTCTAAGAAACAAAATTGGGGATTCCACCTGTTTGGAACATCGTGGCAATGGAATGGATATAATAAGAGTTCAAAGGTATTGAGCTTGTATTCTCTCTCTGTTTTCCTCCCACCAAGTCTTTGCATTTACCTCCCCAAATCTTTCCCGGCTGCAGACATGAGTTGAGGTAGGTGTCAAGAATCTTATTAATCAATCAAGTTTAAAATTTAGCATAAAGAAAAATGTCTCCAAATATGCATTCAGAAAAATGTTGTATGGAGGCATACATTGTGTACTCAACCAAAGACAGAGATGCATGGATGTTGTATGTGTGCACACAACATTATTCAATTATAAAAGTGCGTCACAATTAAAAAATAAAAAAAATTAAAATTTCTTGTCAACAAAGTATTTAATCAGAAAATCCTTTAATATTAGTATGTGACATCGTGGTTGGTGATTAATTAATGAATCAAGATAAAATTCTAATCTGCCAACAAACGCTTTTGTTGCTTCAAATTAAAAATTTCATGTTCCTAGGATCTTGTTCATGTCAAGGAATAACTGGAAGGAACATAATTTAGAAAATGTTTTTGTCTTACCTGAACCTGACTCGTCGAAGCTCCCTCGTCCCATCAGCTAACTGTCGGATTGTAATGTAGACGCCAGGCTCATCTTGTTCAACCCATTCTGTCTCCATGTCACTGGCATTGCTAACAGAAGGCTCATCTCTTGAAGACGTTGTTGCCCGAGATGCATCCACGGATGACCCTCCATGGAAGTTGTGGCCCCCACAACCTTGATCTAAAGGGTCAGATGGGAAATTCCCTTTATTTCCTGGGAGTTTATAATGGCTCCTCGGTGTCCAGTCCTTGTTTAAGGATGAGCTCATGGGGCTCTCTCGTGCTGATCCTAGTCTCGTGTAAGAAGAATCTCTTTGCTGTTTCGACAAGATAACTAGTTAAACTAATGAATCGAATGTTTCATGAATCTTCCTCTTCTGAATAAATTACATTGACTTTCTCAAGATATGATTAAATTATAGATACATCACTTATTGTTTTTGAAAATATAGTCATAAAGTAAAAGAAAGTTAATGATATATTTTGACTAGACAAAAGGACATGAAGGATCGATCAATAAATGCGAAAGAGCTTATCTTAAAATTGGACACAAAAGATGAATATGTGAATTCACCAAATTTTGTACCTCATCTTCAGACCTTGAAGGAGTGTGAAGAGCTTGTCGATTGAATCTTTGGACGTTGTAGAGCTCCATGATTCTGTCGTAGTTCTCCCCCCACCATCTTTGAGCTTGCCATTTGTTGAACATGTCTCGGCTTCAAATTCAAATGCCAACTTTTATCAGCCCTTTTCCTAGATGATATTTATGTTTCAACAACTAATTTCTCATGCATTTTGAATAAGATGAAGGCCCATGAGGTTTTGGTTGAATGATGCTACACCGAATAGTGAGTCTCGTAAGACACTCATGTATATAATATAAATGTAAGTATTTTGATAATGGACTATGTTTCAAAGTTTCTTAAATCCTGAGGTCTACTATAACATTTGTAATCGTGAAATATATGTGAGATCCACCCATGTAATACCTTTTGTTGCACTGCAAGCCCTATGATTTCTAAAAGAATAAATTATACTCACATTTCCCAAGGTTTAATTCCTTTTATTTTTAGAAAAATACATTTACTTCTCTCTCTCTCTCTCTTTTTAATTTTTTGGAGTAAGAGATGTAAATATAAATTCGAAATTAAAGAAAAAGCTGAGTGTATATTTATAAAAAGAAAAGCAATATAAATGTAATCATACTATACTTCAAGAGAAGTGAATGTATCTTACTCTTTATAATCTTCATTGTAAATATAATGTTACCACCGTTAAATATCTCTCTGTCAATATAGAGAAGTTTCGAAGATTTATTTGATAACTTGTAACTGAACGCTAGGAAGCACGCCTAATATTTTTATTTTACCATAAATACCTGAAGCGAATTCTTTTAAGATCATTTCCGCCGTTAGGAAGGGAAAGAAAAGTAATATGAACACCAGGTTCCACTTGGGCCATCCACTCCTTGGGCTCGTCCTCATCTTCCAAAACTACGTCAGTAGATTGGGCCGCAGATTCTCTTGCTCTAGGGGTCCACGGCCCTGCAAATCTCGGGTCGGATCTACCAGGGCGATTGGAGCTTATGAAGTCCCATGCAGGGGTTGAACTCGTACTTGCACCTCCAATATAAGGGTAGGGCACACCTTCAGAAATTGCGTCGAAGTCTGGATAAGGTCTATGCCCTTTCTTGAGGCTACTGGAGCCTGTGCAGGGTTTGCATTGCTTGTAAGCTCCCGAGAACTTGATAGCCATATCCTTTATCTGCAAAATACGGAATCAAATCCATTTGAGTTGACGCCTAATTCTTTGCTCCAGAGGCTTTTGGTCATTTCACTAGGATCAGCATTAACGTCACACCTATTTCTTGAGCAGATAAAAGATTTCATGGTTTTATGAAAAACGACATTTTTGTAACTGGAAAGTAAATCATCAAATTACGTTAGTGTAATGTCTTGAAATTGAATTTAGGACACAGAAAGAGAAAAGCTTCCTAGATAATATCAAATATCACTATGTCACTAAAAATCCGAAGATATTAAACATGTAATGTAAGCTAGTTTTGGCAAAAATATTATCAGAAGATGCGTATATATGTAATGCCCTGAATTTAAATTAAGATATTGAGAGAGGAAAGTTTTAAAGATGTGACCAGATGTTACCGCAGGACCAGCGATCCTGATATCTTGAACTTGTAATGCAAACCACTTTTGGCATGAATACGTTAATTACTGGAAAATGTGAACAATTATTTGTGTATACAGTGGTGGGGGCAAAATCTAGAAATACTGAGTTATGGCTTTTAAAACACTTGAGTCGGCGTACTTGGCCCACTTCCAACAACGAAGATTTGCTCACAAATATTCCTTCCCCATAAATATATATGATTATCGAAACCAATAAAGCAGTCGGAAAGATAAAGCCAAACAGAACTATTTCTCTGTTTTGCCAGAAAGGGAATGCACAAATCATGCAGTAGAAGTTTTATCCCTTCTCATGATTATAAAGTAAGAAAAAAAGGAAAACAAATCATAATAAAGAATTATTTAGGAATATCCAGCTTGAATGACGACAGAACATAACAGCAGAAGTGCGCTTGCTAAATGACACAAAGGAAATGAGTGGGAATCTGTGTGAAACTGAATGGGACTAAGGTTTCAGATCGATTCATGCAACACTTTACAGCTGGGCTGTCTATTTGGGTAAATGCTACAAGTGGATGACAACATCCTAGAATTAGAACATGAATTCCATTATAAAAACCTCGTACGATACTATGTATTCTACTCTAATGGAAAGCACTTCGTAACTTTAGGATGAACAGCGCATTTTACTGTAGGATTTACTGCATTATTAGAGGACGGATAAATAAAATTCATGCTAAAAAATGGATTTGGGTCTAACATTTTTTCTTCGGTACTTCCATCCTATATTTATCCAATTGCTCTCTTGGCAGGTGTCACCTAAATCAGAGAGAGCGTTTTGGTCCAAAATTATTAGTCAGGTTAAAAAATTAGAATGATGAAGTTCCTGAAAAACAATATCTCCGATTCTGTCATAGCTCAAAAAACCTATAGACCAGATGTTAAAAGACCAAATAAAGTGTCAAGTCTAGTATACTTTACCAAGCCAAAAATCAATTCAAGACAAGAATAGATATTTTCCATTTCTTAAAAAATAGATGGCCTGAAAGTAAATTTCAAAATAAAATTATATCTTTTTTTTCTTCGAAATTAACAGAAAACTAGCTAAAGAAAATGAACAGAATTTTTTAAAAGTAGAGGGTCCCCAAGAATATATTCAAGGTCCACATTGAGGACACGCATTTGGCGGACTTTTCCGTGCATGCTAGGCATCTTTTCCTAGCATTATCTCAATTCCAAGGCTGAATATGAAACATGTACACACTCCCACTACTGATTTCCCGTTTTCATACTACAAAATTAGACAGAAATTATTGCACAAAGGGAATAAGAGAACAAAACCAATTTCATGATTAAACACTAATCCTGAAGTTTTATTTTGATAGAAAATGGCACTATGCTCCTCTAATGTACAGTTAAAAGCGGGTGAAGAATAATCGAGCTTATGCACAATTGACAGAAGAACGTTTAAAAATAATAAAACTTCCCTTACTATCATTAAAACTGTGTTGGACTTCCTCGTTTACTAAGAGACAAAAAGAGACGTATAAGATCTTGATAAATATGAATTTAGCATGTTATAGTGCAAAAACTAGTTTTCTTTACGAAAATATTTATGATACAAACATACATATCATTAAATTTAATTATTGATTATTGATATAACATCATATAACATATTTTGAAGGATTATTAATTTAATATATAATTAAATCTAATGATATATGATATATCACATACTAGATGTTATAAATTAATATATAATTATGGAGCTAGTAATTTTTTTAGGAATAGCAACAAAGACCAAGTTACTAAAAAAGTTTGATTGGTTCATTATAGAATAGCAACCTAGTACCACTAACCATCAGCATTGAAGAATAAACCCAATATTGTCTACGGTAGTGGACCATTCATCAATCCCAGCAAAATAGGCCCAATAAAATGGCGTCATCCAATCCAGTTTACCCCTAAATTACAAATATCCGTGTGGGTTTAGATGGTAGTAGACAGAGCATATAGGTAGACGCGGATACTAAAGAATCCAGAGATGGTCCCCACCATGTCAAAACCCTAATGGGGCTACGATTTTGTTTGTTCTAGGAAAAGTTTGGAAGAGAAGCTGAAAGCAAAGAAGGAAAGAGAGAGAAGTATGTGAGAGAACCTGAGTGGTCAGGCTTTTGACGGCTTCTTTCGTAGTGGGCGTGCCATTCTCACGCCCTCCTCCTTCCTCCCTCTCTTCGGCTGGTTTCGTACAGGCTATGCATGTAAACATCTTTACTCTTTCTTTTTCCTGCGCACAACAATCCATTTAATGCTCTCTTACTCTTCATTTTATTGCATCAAAAAGTGTAAACATTCAAATGCAGAGGAGGACAAATTTTCTGTAATTTTAATCTTTCCAATTATGTAGTGATTATAAAAATGAAAAAAAATAAAATTTCAAAATAAAACACGTTACATTATAGTAATCTTTGCACCCGTACTCATTGATGCAAAATACAATATCATATTCCAAACATATCAGTGAAATGATTAAATATTCACTAGAATGATTATGTTAATAGTTTTTTCCACAAACTTTTACCAGGATAAATTACATTAATTTTATTTAAAATTTAATTTACTTACACTCAACATCATTAATTTTTTAAAATTATAGATAACCACCTTCTGAAACACTTCCCCTCATTATGAAATGCAACCCATGAAATTTTTAGACTGCAATCTCTTATTTAATATTATTTCTCACAAGATTATTTCTCTGTACTTTTATATAGGAATGTTTTTTAAAGCACTTTCTCCATTTTTGTGTATAATTGTATCATAATATTTATATATAAAAGTAAAAAAAAATAATCCTTGAGTTATAAAAAGAGTTACAATTAAAAAATTAATATCAACAGTGGCAATGCTTTAAAAAGAGTAGAAGTATATAATTTAAAAAAATAAAATATATTAAATATAATTGGACAAAAAGTTGGGAGTAATCAATATAATTTATGCTTTTTACCGTCATAGCAGTGGCTATAAATTAGAAGTTTAGGACACAGGGTATGGTACATGCTACAGACTGATAAGAAAAATGAAAAGGGGTGAGAGGGTCATTTTCATCGAATAGAACAGTGAAAGTGAATGGCTATTTTAGAGCATGCAATGGCAACATGTTAGGTAGCTCAGAAAAGCAGCAAAATTAAAAAAGAAGACCCACCCACAGAGTATAAGAATTTGTAATGCAACTAATGGTACAAAAAGAAAATTGTTGGGGCAGAAGTTGAAATTCATCTTCACAGGAAGCCAAATGGTCCTTAGAATAAAGAGAAAAAGGAAAAGCAATCTTCTAAGTGGCTCGGGATCCGAGCATAAATGAAGCCTATCCCATCTCATCTCATCTCATTTCATTTCATAAACTCAAATAAAATAAGGAAAAATAAAAATTGTGTCAATAATTGAAATTGAAAAGTAGAAACAAACAACATTGGGAGGCAAGGTTTTGCTGAAGCCTACGTGCTTTGCTTTAACATTACACAAATCGAAATAAAGAAATCAAAGAGTGCTCAAGCCCAGATTCCCGACACATTCCCTTATAAAGATTTCTCCCATCCCTTTTTTCTAATCTCTCCTACAATGTCAATACTCGCACAACACAATGTCAATCAAAAATATCAAACGCCGTGTTTGGATATAAATTTTTTTAAAAATTATTTTTAAATTAAAAAAATAAAAAATAAAAAATATTTGATGAAATAAATAAAAAAAATATTTTATTTGATTACAAAATTAATATTTAAAAATAAAAAAACAAGTTAATGAAACATCTTAGATTTATCTCTATTTTTATATTTTTAAGTTACACGTCTAAAACAACAAACTATGATCTGTTTTTAAGAATCGATTATGAAGTTATTAAATAGAGTTTTTATTTTTATTTTTAAAAGAATTAAAACTATTTTTAAAAACTTTAAACAAACAAAACCAAGTATTTGTCAATTTCAAAACAATCTAATAGCAGCAATTAATGGAGACTTTAGCATGAGATAAAATTTTATATCTATTTTTTGTATTCATCATCAACACATCTTCTTCATGTATGTAACCGATTATTGTGAAATTCTGTGGATATGCGAAAAACTGTTCAACTACCTAAAAAAAATGTGAAAATAGATTATTGATTTAGCATTTGTCCACTCATAAATCACCTAAAGACCAAACTGGACAAATAAAAATAAAAACTAGCCAAAAATATTCATGATCTTGGCAGTGAGTAATGGAATGCATGAGTTCTATTAAACATTTTTGTAGAACCTTATCTCTCTGTTGTTCACCGTAGACAATGGTCGCACATAAAAGCTCACATATGAAATTTGTGAGAGAAACTGTGTGGATTATAGTGTAATATTTTAAAAGGATTTAATATGTGATTCTAGTGGGTGAGTGATTCCCCCCAAAAAAAAATTGTGAAACTAGTAAAAATAAATAAATACTACTAAAATATTTGGAATTTGACTTGAGCAATACTGTAACTTACATCATTGGGTTAGCGATTTAAATCTCCAGAAACAGGATCATGGTTAAGTTTAAAGTAATGTTTATGGGATTTTAAGAAAAATACAAGATGGGGATAATAAGAATCAATGTTTGTCGGAAGATGAAAGCGGTGTGAGGAAGGGGCAAAGGAGACATGTACAACAAGGCAGGAGAAGAAAATGGCAAAGTGATATTTGGTTTGGTTCACTGAAAAGCGGAATTAAATATTGTCATTACTATCCGAAAACGACTTACCAAGCAAACCCCCAACTGCTTCTTCTTTCTCTGTCCCTACAGCACTCAGCAAATACCCACACTGCCACAAATCAATCTATCAGTCTTCTGATTTCACCGCTTCCTTTCTATTTTCCTTTTCCTTTCAGTTTTCTGTCCTTCTGAATCTCACAGATGATGTTTCCTTCTCATCTTCTCCAGCACACGCACAGCTGAACTCTTGCCGTCGTTTTCAAAGTCACCCAGCAAAGCAAATAGCCGACATACTATATCAAAAGAGAAAACCCAACCCAAGAATAAAATCAAATCAACAGGAGTAAATCAGAGAAATCATTTCAAATTTTAAATTGAGCTAAACCTTTTGAGATCTGAAACGTATTATTATGAGTTAATGATAATAAAAACAGCTAAGACTGTTTGGCAACAGAGAAAATGTAGGGAAAAAAAGTAAAGAGCATTGAAAGACTTACCTTATATAAACTCTTCCTTATAGGAAATCGGATATTTCCAGCTCCGTTTAGTCCAAAGAATAATGGGTTCGTCTCATTTTTTTGTTTTAGCTCCTTTTTCAAAAATTTCCTTACTAGAAAAACATAGCAAAAACAGAACAGAATCCTGGAAAATTAACGAATCTTCACCGACCCGACAAGAACATTTACTGGCAATCAAAGTCGCCGAAGAAGAAGGTGCTTCTGAAAATGGCAGAGTCTCACCCGTTTTCGAAGCTCCGCTGGAAATGCAGCGAAAGAAGACTTCGCTGAAAGAACTTCAACAAAATAAAAACAGAGAAATTTGTGAAACAACTTCGCAGAAGGTACAAATGCCGGCGACAAATCGGTGAAGCGATGATTCTGGTATGCAAAAATGGAAAATATCGGATACGGGGATTTTGGTTTCGGGATAAGCAGGAGACCAAAAATCGGAAAATTGCAGACGAGGGGAAGAGAGAGAGTTGAGCCTGGTTGATATTTATATGGAAATTGAGGGGTTAACGGCGTTAGTGTTTTGGGGTTAGCTAACGGAAAATAATTTTTTGTGAGCAACCGCTAACGGTGAAAGAGGGGAATTTGGATGATAAAAAATGGTGTGGAGCAGAGTGGACATGATGGGTCCACATGTCGAGGTTCATGTATAGAAGACGGCGTACGTGGCATGATCTGATTGGATGTGATGTAATTTTGATGTAATGGATGGGAGCCGTTTGTTCAGCAGATTGTTGTTAGGCATGTTAGGAACCATCCCATCAAGGTGCATGATGTTCTTTTCTTATGTTTCCGATAATTTTTTTCGTAAATAAAAATTTTAAACTTCAAATTTTTATATATACACACGTGTGTATAGAAATTTTCACATATAAAAGATGGGCATTTGTAGGTTTTACATAATATGTTTTTAGGAATTACATAAAATGTTAATATCATATGAAATGCATTCAATGATTGAGAAATGGTTTTTAAAATGTGTAGGATTTGGATTCGGAGCCATCTCTTTCAATCCAACCTTAAATTAAGGTTAGTGTGGTTATACAAATAATTTAGTGAATCAGTGAGAAAATGTAGATCGATCTTAGATAATTTGTAGTAAAAACATTAGTTTCCTCGTCTACCAAAAAAATTTAGTTTTTCCCATATTATAAATAAGGTTAAATTAAATTTTAATTTCATATAGTTGGTTACAATTTATAGTCTCTTTTTTATAATTTTTTAAACTAATTTATTACATTGCTTTATTTTCATTTGTAATTACAAATTAATCTTTATATTCATTAATTTAAATATTTTTATCTACAATAATCTAACATAATTAGCATTTGTGGTCTTATAACATAATAACGAAGAGCTATTAATCGGAATGATAAATGATTGAAATTTGAAGGGAATATTTTTTAAATAAATACAAAGGAATCAAATCCACCGATAATTGTTGATTATCTTCGTAATTTTAATTTTATGATTGGAGTTCTATTTTCTTCATATTTATTTTATAATGCAATTGCATAAATCAATAAACGTTTATCATATTAGCCAATTGCATATAAAGATTTGTAAATCAATTATGATAGGAAGTTAATTGCAAGTGAGAATAAATTTTAAAAATTTAATTACAAGAAAAATGTAGGAACAAAACTATATATTCAAACAAATTTATTTATGAATTAAAGACTTCATTTGACCTATGAAAAAATTTAGTATAACATCAATTGATCTTGTTTTACTAATGCATGCGTCTTTTGTATTATGGCTAGGAGTTCTTCAATCAAGTGTTTAATTAAACACTTGAAAACAAAATGAAGAATAAATTCGCTATCATGGCCATTGATTTACAATTGCATGATTGAGAAACATATTTGAAAACATGATTTTTCTCTTTTGCAAATTAAAAGTTTAGAAATGAAAGAGGTTACTCCAATTCAATAACAAAACACACTACTAACCTTTCTAATAACTTACAGCAATATGTGATATACTCACATAGTTTAATTTCTTGAAATCATTGAGAGTTTAAATTTTATATATTATTAGTATAAAGTATTTTACTTTATCAACAAATAAAAAAATAATAAATTAAAATAGTAACAATAATTAATAATTTTTATAACAGTATAAGAATTTTAATAATTTTTATTAATATATATATATTATTGATAGATGATAGTTTAAAATTAATTTATAACAATAGTATATCAAATTTAAATCTAATTATTAATCCTGAAATTTAAACATAGAACAAGATCAATGATTAAAAATAATCAAAATTACCAAATTAATCAACCCAAGTAGTTAAAAGCATGATGTTTTCTTGCGTCCTAGTGAATGCATCCTTACTAAAATGGGGGAATCAACATTGATGAAGAGACAATAAAACAAGGCATTGCTTGCATATTAAGAGTGCGTTTAGACTCTGGGAAGCTTGCATGTGCAACAAGCCAGACATGCTAACCTAACTCGTAGCTTCCTTTAAACTTTGTTTACTATTTGCTATGATGGAATTATTCCAAACTTGATGTGGTGCATACTTTCCCCCCATCCTTTTCACAAAAGTTTCACATTATCTTCATACTTACATTGGTTTCTTCGGCATCAAACTTCATGCATGAAGCTTATTCGATCGAAAGTCCCAATATAGTGCCTTTTCTTTAATCCGATTAATACTCTTCAACTTTGGAACGTTGATGCTACCCCAGATTCTGCATTTCTAGACCCTAGCTATCTAGCTTGGTTGCTCGACCAACTTACTTTTATCCATGGAGCTCGCAAAACTATATTTGTATGACAACCAAATCTAGGTTTTTAGGTAAGAAAATAGCAGAAAAGGTTGGTTCCCACAAACTAATTAGGTAAATTGTCATAAACATATTAGAATAGTTAACAGAGATTGATATAATTTTTTTTGTCAAATTCAATTAAACTTGAGAGACAATGGCTAATCTAACCCAATACCCAAACATGTTTTGCTTTCAATTATTAGGCTATTAGTGTTCCATCAAAAAAATTAAATTCCTTAAGAAATATTAAAAAATGATTAAAATGATTAAGACCATAGGCTGGTGGGAAATTTAAATAGTACGGTGGAGGCGATAAATTCAAATCTCACTTCTATTAGTATACCATAAAAAATGATTTTATTATATATTCTTGTTTTGTTTGACATGAATGTACACTAGACTTAAATAGTTGATAGCATTGTAACATAATATCATCTTACATTGTATTGAATTTTGAATTTAATTGAAATTAAAAATGCTATATTTTGAATTTGAAATTTGAAATTGGATCTCAAATTTTTAAGATTTATTGAATTGAACTTTACAATTTTATTTCATTATTTTTATTTAATTAAAAATTGTTAATTTATATTTAAAATTTAATTTTAAATTTCACTTTTAATATGTGTGTGTATATATAATACTGTTGAATTGAGATGTAGGAAATAACAATTTTTTTTTTTGGCAATCGAAAGATATTAAACCCTAATATTTATGTCAAAGAATATCTCATTTAAGTATGAAACAAACCCAAAATTTTAAATCATCCCGGAAAGAATCACAATCACAGTATAACTTTATAGTTATATCATACATGAAAAATTAAATTAAATGGAGAGTAAGAATTGAAGAAGAAGGCATGACAGTAAACAAGTAATCGATGATGCTGACTTTATTCTCAATAATTAAGAAATCTTTCCAGCAAATAAAACAAACAAAAGGCATCTTAAAAGAGACAAAAGTGAAACCTGCAGCGGTCGAAATGAGATATTCTGCGCTCCCAACATGACATCTCATTCAAAGACATGCCATGGTGCCTGCCGCTCTTCCGTTAGAGCTAGAAACGTACTCTGCTTTTCCTTTGGCCAAATTGCCAAATTTACATGCGCATTTATTCTTTCCCCCTAATAAAAGAGACAAAGTTGCACATAAAAGAAAACAAAAGGATTCGATTGATGTGATTACGTTACAGATACTGTGTAGTCCTATCAACTTGCACACGGGGGACTCAGAGCTCGGTACTAAGTTGTTTTTCCGATAATAATAACTTATAAATTGTTTTACATTTTTAATTTTTATATTTAAATTTGAGTTTAAAATTTTATATATGTATTAAGAAATTTGTTATTTGTTATAGGAAATTCGATTCCAAAATTATTTAAAAAAATTACTCCCTTAATAGATATGCAAAATTTATAATAAAATTCACTTTTATAAGAAAATATGAAAATATAAGCTATAACACAGTCATGATTTTTAATTTGAGAGTAAATTGAGTATGAAAAATTGTATAAAATATAAATAATATTTAATTTTTAAAAAAATTAATATAAAATTATTACATATAAAAATAAAGACATCACTCAGTGCCTTAATAATGCAATTGCACTTATACATTAAATAAATTATAACTTCTACAATTTACAAAAAAAAAATAAAAATATCAAAAAATTTGGAATATATCTGTCTGCCTATTCCAACATTGAATAAAAAAGAAGAATAAAATGTAAGAATAGCTTTCACATAATATCTGCTAACTTTGTAAAATTATCTAAAATTTTGCCATAAAATCTTGAAGCTTTTACATAATATTTTCTCCTTCATTTTAGAAGGGCTATATTGCCGCAGATTTTGTTTTAAAAAAAATGTTTCAGAATATTACAGATTTCAATTTAAATTCTTAAGTAAATTATTGAAAATTGCCATTTGCTAGACGTATGTAAATTACAATTTTATCAATAAAAGCTGCACAGAAAATGGAAAAAATCAATTTCTTTATAATATATAAAAATGGATAAAAAAGTAAATTTTTTAAAAAAATAAAACAGTTGTATCCATATGAATCAAATTCAAAATTGGGATTGCTGGAAGATCTTCGATCTTGTCAAAAGAAAAACCCATTTTCTTTATTGCTTAAAAAAGAACAATAATTTGTTGTGCAGCAAAAGAAACCGCAGACGAAGCAAAGAACCTTTGGTCAGTTGGGTCTATCTATTATCCTCTGCTGTATTCTGTTCTGTTACTCTGTTTTATTTCTCTTTCTTTGCCAGTCAGAGTGTGCAGCCCAAACCAAGCCAACCAGACTCAGTAGTCCACTCAGAGACACACAGACTTTAGTAATTTGTACGGCAACTGCGCTGAGAAGCCATTGACGACCGGCTACGACCGGTGACTAAACGTTCAAGAAGGCTGTTTCCAGAGGACAGGGAACAGAGTACTTTCCTTTTTTTTTCCTTTTAAATAATGCTAACAAATGGAGAGATGCCATGCCACAAAAATATGCAGGAGATGATTCCGTTCCTCTTCACGCAGTCTTAAAAAGCCATTTTTTCCCCTATTTATTATCTTTTGAAAAATTAAAAATATATGTGTTTTTCCTATTTATTTATCTTTTGAAATATTATATTTCATTTTCAATATAGCTATTTAATACTATGCTAAATTAATTAATTTTCTTTAATTATTTTGATTAAATGTTGATGATAATTCATTATTTATATAACTAATTATTGACTTAAGTAACATGTTTTGACTTTACTCTCAGATAAATTGGTCTTGCGAAATCAAATGATCTCAAGTTGTAGGACTCTACCATGTCAAGAGACCTAATTCATTGATTTCCTCCTCCAATTGCTATAGTTTCCATTTAATGATAAATAGTATATGAACTAACTCATCAAGTATCATTTGAAAGAAAATTTCTTATTCATTAATAATTAAATTGGATTATCAAAATGTGAAAAATAAATTTTATTAGCCAATCGTCCTCCAAAACAATCGTTTTGAAAGTAGATAATTTTATGTTCCTGATTCGATTCGATTCAGAAAGTAAAGACATAAAATTAATATGGTTGAAAAGTTAAAATAATAATAAAATTAATTTTAGTAAAAAAATTAAAATAAATAAAACAATGAGGGAATTTTTTAAATAATAAATTTTAATTGAGTGATATTATGAATAGGTAAATAAAATTTAGAAGGCTGCGGGACTAATCTATTAGGACAAATGACACAAACAGAATCTGATAATATTATTAAGTATAGTGTTTATGCCCTAAAAAATTATTTGGAACGCGAAAGTGTTATCCTTTAAAAATTCAGTGAGCCTTGCAACCAAATCTAATTATAAATGTGAAGGGACATGAAAGTGTTTATTGCATAATTATTTTTATACGTGTTTATGTAAGAGTATATATAACACAATTTAAATCAAATTGTCCTAAATTGTCTGAGAGAAGGTGGGATAAAATCATTTTATCATTAGGTAATATTTAATTTATGAAATCATACATCCTTGAAAATTTTTATATTTTTAAGAATGTGATTCCCAAGAATTTAATTTTTAAGAATATATTTTGTATTTAGTTTATTTAAAAATATTTTTAAAATATTATAATTTTATATTTTAATTAATTTATATATTTTTAAAAATATTGTTAGCAATGTGATGATTTGTATATTTTTAAAATTGTATAAAGATAATGAAAGATTAAAGGAAAATGTATAGCTAATTATAATTTTTTATAATTTTATTCTTTTTAGAAAAATTGATTTATTAAAGAATTTTAAATATTAAATTAAAATTATAAATTAAATTAATATAGATGACTAAAATAATAAATTAAATAAATAACTCACCATAATCCTCAAATCAAAGAAAGAAGGGTTTGTTTGATTAGAGAAGAAAATAGGGAAAAAAGAAAATGAGGGAGAAAGAAAAAAGAAGGGAGAAATTGTTTTCTTAAGATTTGTTTGGTTGTAAGAGAAAATATGAGAGAAAAAAATAGGAAAGATATTAGTTATGTTTGGTTAAAGGAGAAAATAGAAGAAAAAAAATAAGAAAAAATAGGAATCCGGTTGGTGGCTCTGTATCCAGTCAACCTGAGTTGCAAATCACATAAACTTATAGCTCCCATTCGAATACAGGACGATGCAATGTGCACCCATTTCCTATAGATCGAACCGCCAGCAAGTTAGAAAGGGTAAGGCCAATTAGTCTCTTGCATCTACTAGCACCGATAGCAGGAAGCAGCCATTGTTGATTCTGCAACAACAACCAAAGGCGCACGAGTTAGCTAATAGCTTCATCTACAAATGTGTAGCAAAACAACATAGAAAATGCAGCAGGGAAAGGAATGGGCTAACCAAAGTGATCGTTGGCTAAGGAGGTGAAATTGCTAGTTCTCAGTATTATGAACAAGCTCAAGCTCTCTACTAGCTATAGGCTATAGTATTTGTCCATATAATTTTCTCCTCATATTTGAGGAGAAATTTTTGGCATAGGATCCACCCCCAATTTTCTATGCAAATTTCTCTTTTCCTACAATTTCCATTGCAACCAAGCAAAAAAAAAAGTAACTTCCACCTGATTTTCTCCTAACACTTTCTTTTCTCCCCACATCCAAATAGGCGGTAAAAGCAATTGAATGTTAAAAAAGTTTAAAGAGCTAACTAGCATCCTATTTCATTTCCCTTTTTTCTAAATTAAACCCACAACAAAAACAAAATCACATTATAACCTTCTTTTTTTTTTTGGTTTTCTTCCATTGTCTTTTATCTAAAGTTTTGGTTATGAAAAAAGAAAGAATGTGTTATGTTTATATTACACCTGGTATGATGGAATGGAATAATTATTTCATAATTATATTTGATTTGATAAAAAATAAAATAAATATTTTATTATATTTTTATATTTAGTACAACAAAATAATATATGAATAAAGTGAGAAAGTATAGTTGAAGGTAATAATATTTTTATTACAAAAATAATAAATTTCTCATGAAATAATTTAATATTATTAAAATATAAGATATAATCAATGATAAAAATTACCATAATTTCAATTTTATTATCAAAATTATAATTAACAAAATAAAGTTCTATGATAAAAGTGTGTAAATTTAAATTTACTAAATTTTTATATCAAATATTTTTTTGTAAAGAATATAAAAATATCATATTTAAGATTTTATTATTAAAAATATAATTATTAAATATTTTAATAAAAATATTTAAAAACTAATTTTTATCTAAAAACTAATATTTTTATTATATATTAATGAAGAACAATTTTGAAATATGTGAAAAATATGATAGATATGTATCTAAAAAAGTCATTCTATTAATAATGAAGTGTTTAATTCCATCACTTTTGTTATGTAATTAAGATTCCATCATTTAATAGAATGATTATTTTCTAAAGAACAAGCATTTCCATTTTAAAATGCATATCAAACAAACTTGTTGACCATTTTGATTTCATTTTATCTAATCAAAGGTACTATTTAGGTGATGTTTAATTCAAAGAAGCATACTTTCTTGAAAATCTTAATGTTCTTGAAATTATAATTTCTAGAAGTTTAATTTTTGAACAGTAACATTACTATATTTAGTTTAATTAAAAATATTCTCTTAAGTATTATAAAATTATGTTCTAATTAATTAATGGATTGTTCTACAGTACCTAGAATTAAAATTCAAGGCATCAATATTTTAACTAATTCATCTATAATATATTTATATAAGGATTTGTAGGGACAATTCAATACTTCTAAAACTTGCTTTTACAAGTAAGTAATTTATAGATAAAAATGTAAATTTAATCCTATTATATGTTTGTAAGCAACCATTATAAAAAAAATCTAATACATTAAACTGATCAAAATTATTTCATTAATAATAATAAGCTAATAAAATGATGATGCATTATTTATATAAAAGATATTTTCAAATTAATTATTTCTTTATAAACTTTCTAAATGAAATCTTATATTTATTTTAATTTTATTTTACTTCATGTTCTTTTTAACAAATTAGGAGTTAAATAAAAAGTAAGTTAAGCCAAATATTTTTTTTTCTTTAGACAAATTTAAAAAATTCTGGTTTCAAATATTTCCTTTTTTTCTCTTTTTTATTCACACATACATATGACTAAAATTTATATTTGTACTTAATCTTAAAAATGCACAATAAAATTATTACTTTATTAAATAGAATAATATATTAATTATTATAAAAATAATCAAAAGTTATTGTTCATTATTTAAATGTTGCATGAAATTAAAAAAACTACTTTTCACTATTTAAAACTAGTCATTTATATTAAAGAAAATGTATATAAAGTCTAATGCTTTTGTATTAAATAAAGAAAAATTTTATTTACCCAAAAAATTGAAAAAAATATATATTATATTCTTAAATACTTTATTTTAATTATTTTATTGAAAATATTATTTTTTAACAACAAAGTCTTTACTTACCATAAATTTATTGAAAAAATATTATTATGTACAATACAATAAAATTATATTTGGACATTAATGTATTATATCTAAATAATTTTTGGAATTTTTTGTTTTAACTAGTCAAATTTTTTTAATAGATGTTATGCTATTATTTTTTTAATATAATGTAATATTTTTCATATTTTGTTCTTTTAAATTATTTAAGTTTGTATATAAAATCAAACAATATCAAGAAATTGTTAGTAAAGAACAAACATATATGCACACATACTTATCTATGTATATTCAAATACATCTCACCTAAAAAATTGAGACAAAAAAATATAGTTAATTTGCTATTATATAAATTTAACCTAATATAAATAGTTCAATTTTGAGCTTGATCCATTGAATTATTAATTGTATTTTTTTCTTGATATTAGTCCCCATTTTATTCATAATTTCACATATTACCAAGAGAAATTCAATTTCATCTCATTTATTTTTTTATTTTATCTTATATAAAAATCATTGATAATAATAAATTAAATCAATAAAATAAATATTTCATTTGAAAATGATAATATGTATGTTGTAAAAGTTTGTATTTTATACACACTATATTTTTATAAGTGTATATGTAACACTTAAATTTTTAAATAAAACTTGCTGAATGTATTTTAAACATGTTTAGAAAACTTAATTTTGGATAGTGAAATGTGAAAAAATAATATATATAAATATCACTTCTTTCAAAAGTATCAATTGATATCAAATTTTTGATTGAAAATAATACTAAATTTTACTACTAAATTGAGCATTTTAAAAGGTTCTTTTGTGTAATAATGTGTAAGATATAAGTAAAGAAGATTATTTAAAAAAAGAGAAAAAAATAAAAAACTAGCTTCATAAATTAAAAGTTTAGATTTTTAATTTGTTAACTATATTTTATATTCTCAAAATAATAATGTGGTAATTTTTTAAAAGCATTTTAGTTTCAAAAATTTTGAATTAAAATTACAATATATAATAATAAATTTGAGTTAATAATCATTAAATGAAGTTTATTATATAGTGAAGAAGTGTAAAAATATACATATAAATTAACATGGATAATTCACTCATATTACTTATTTGAAGTTATTGGTAGATTTAAAATTAAAATAAAATTTATGGTTCAAAAATACAATTGTTATGTCATTAACTTTTTACTTATTAAATAAGTTTCGAATCTTAACTATTCATTTTTATATCATTGAAATTTAATAATTCTTAATTTACCACAAATCAATATATCAATCTCCAAATTTTTAGTTTGAATATGTTAGAATTATTCATAATTTATATATTTTTAAAAATATTATTAAATTATAAAAAATCCTCATTAAAAATTGGATGTTCAATAATAGTGAGTGATAGTGAAAAATGATCAATAATGTTGGATAATGATTAGTGATGGTCACCAATAATGAATGGTCGTTGTTAGTAAGCAAAAGTCATTAATAATGGATAATGATCAATGGATGTCATTAACAATTGGTGGCGACGATGATAGTCATAATCATAGGTGATGATTGATGAAAGTCTTTGTCAATGGGTTGCGGTAATTACAATTTTTAATAATAAATGATAATCAATAGAGGTTGCTAATAATAAATGATGGTGACGACTGTTACCAATAATATGTGTTGGTTAACAATAATTATTAATAATTGATGGTAGCAACGAAAATCATCAATTATACATAGTAATTATTGATGATAGGCGGTGATCAATTATAATCTATCGTGATAGGTGGTGGTGAAATAAAATATTAACAATAGTAAACTCTTAATAAAAAGGTGGCTAAATAATCTTTTATATTATTAAAATACTTGTATATCATAAAAATGTAGAATATTTACTTTTCTTATAAAAATATTTTTAAGGAAACATCAAATTAATTTTTTTTTTACAAAAAATACGTTTCTAAAAATATCTTTTTAAAAATTTAGATCAAATATAATTTTTTTATTTTAATAAAATATTTTAAAAAAATGAGAAAGATGATTTTACGAATCATACATACTACGTTAGCCGTGGCTAAGATGGATCGTCAGCATTGGCTGCAAAATGTGGTGCTTTGGCAGTGAGAGCAAGTGAATTGCTTTAATTTTAACTTTAAACTCTCTGTTGTGGTTGTCATATATTTGGCTTTATTCCGTGGGCTAACCCCTCTTTAAGCAAAGAATGCTCGGAACTTCTCATTATTATAAATGCAAACCAATCCCTTTTCTTTCTCTCTTTGGCTTCGTTTTGTGGTTCATTAACGCCCTTCTTTTTCCTCTCTTTCCGTGTCTGAAAAGAGTGATTCTATGATCCACCCGTAAGTTAAAATTTCTAATTAAGTATTTTTATTAATGTATTATTTTAAAAAATAAAACACATGAGTTAAATAAAAATCATAAATTTTAATAAAAAATTAAACTTGCAATGAAATTAATTAACTTTCAAAGTTTGAACTACACGAAAAATTATTCATATGAAAATGAGAGATTCCACGTGGCACGGCAAGCTTTGGCTCTCTAAAGAGGCTGTTATCAGATCCTGTTAAGGAAGAAAAGCATGGTCAAGAGTCCAAAGGCATTACTCCTCTGTTTGGTTCGGTTTTGGTTTTAATTCAATTCAAAAATATTCCCCACTTTAATCGGAGCTCCCTTAGTTTTAATTCAGTGACCCTTTCCTCTTCTTCTGTGAAATATCGCCCAATTACATCGATTTTGCTTCTAGAAGAACAGAACACGTCGGACCGTCTGGCAGCCAAGAAAGCTATTATTTGATGGTGTAAACTACACTAACTTTTTTTTCTTCCAAACGAAATCAAACCAATTCCAATTTGTGAAAGATCCTTTCATTTATGCACAAAGAGTATCATTATTATAAAAAAAATTATAATATATTACTGATGTAATGATATATCACTAAATTTGATCATAAGTTAAATTTATTTTTTTAAAATTAAATTTAATACATTATACAATTATATATCATAATTAGATTTGACAATGTATTGATAAATTATTATATCAATGATATATTATAATTATGATTCTCAAAAGTTAAAATCCTAAGCCCACTTTATTCTACTTTTATTTTTTATTTTTGTTTGTATTAGCTTGACTCTTGAAATTAATGAAGGGACCGATCAAAATGGCATAATATTTGCACATTGTTGTTGAATATTTTAATGCTCTTTAATTTATATTATTGGGTATTTGAACCCAAAAAATAAAAATATAAAAATATAAAAAAGGGGTTTATTGGCTGTTTTAGCTTCTTTATTAAGTCTTAATATATTATAACAAGGATTTGTATATCATTTGTCTTCTTCTAGTGTATGGTGATTTGCCTATCAATGTTTTGGTAGAGCCTTTAAAGATTTATTTGCATATTATCAACTCACAATGCACAATAAAATATATAAACTAAAATAATTTGCCCTTACCACCAAATGTATGAGTTAATAGTGTGAATAAAAAAAAATTGAATGAACAAAATTTGATAAACTATCCACATCCCGATTTCCAGTGCATGTAATTGATAATCATGTATTATCTACCATAAATTTTAATACTTCTAATTGATGCCACATATTGATCAAATAATGATAAAGTTATGTATCAAATTTATTAATTTTGTTAAATAAAAATTACATGAAAATTTTTATGATTAGGAGAGCTTCAATATTTTTTACCCTTAGTATTATGAGAACATATTGAGTGAGAATATTATTCCTAAAGGTATATATCAAATTATCCTATTGTTTTGATCTGAAAATGAAAGAAGTGAATATTAATCGTTAGATTTAATATTAAAAAATTAAAATTAAAATATAAAATTATATAATTTTTTAAATAATTATGTAATTTTTAAGTAATTATATAATTTTAAATTATATTTTAATTTTGATTATGATTGAAAATTTTGATGATAAATTCTCACTTATCTCATCTATTAAATAAAAATAGTGCTCTTTCTCGTTAATGTATCGCATTATGTGGGCTTAGTTGTCAAAATTGGCGCATAATCCTTGATTCCAAGGTATTCGAAGTTTGGACGGTTGTAAAATTCAAAATGTCATGGGAGGAGAGAGAGAGAGATGAAAGCATGGTGGAGATTAGACCACTTTCAACGCTAGGAATGTTCCATCATCTTTTTTCCTTTACCCAGAATAGGATATAATAATGAAATTGAAAAGTGATCATAAAGCTCTCTCCTCCATCAAAGCAGATCTCCTTATATAAGTAACAATCTGAATCCGCGAAGCCTTTTCTTTCTCCATTTCCAATGTTCAGGTTTTGATTACTTTGGTTACTACGTGTCCGCCTCTTTTCATATCTCGTTTCATATGTACAAGAACATTACTTCGCAGAGGAGGAGACCGAGCTCACCTTTCAAAAAATTTTATGCCTTTGTTTTTATATATAATAATTGTATATTTAATTTTTTTAAAAAATATATATTTTGTAAAATTGTATATATATTTAATATTTTGAATTAAAAATTCGGGCTCATTACTGAAAATAACAGTACCAAATACTCTTTATTTAAGCTCACCTTTGTCTTTGACATGTTGCATGTTGGGAATTCAAACCCAAGAATCTTGGCATTTTTGCATTCCTTGGTCATATACATTGGTCACATTCATGTGGCCCCTTAAAAGATATGGCCCTGGTAAAGGTCAAGTTGGGGGACTTCTCTTATTTTTAAGGACACTTTCATTCATGGTTAGTTTAGCTGTTAAAAAAATTACTTTTAAGTCACGTGATTAAGCATATATTGCAAGTTTAATTTCATATATCATAATATCTATCTTTCCAAGACTATTGCTAAGAAAATTTCTCATAAATTATCTAAATCAAATGTTGATAGTTTGCATTTTGATTTTTGTATTACACACATACATTATTGTAATTACAAGTTTGAATTTAAGGGATGATCAGTTCTCTCCTTCCCATTTAGACGATCTCCCACTAATAAAAGTGGTGCATCAACAAAGAGAATTTTAGAATGACGATAGTTGTCCCTACATGTTCATATATATATATATATATATATATATATATAATAACAGATATTATTATATTATTGAAGGTGTCGGCCAAAAAATAAATTTTATAAATTCTCTTAATCTCATTAATTAAAGCACTAAACTTTTTTGGTGAGATAAATAGATTGCTTATATTGGCTAATTCAAATTTTGATTACATTATCAAGACCGAGGAAAAGTTTGCTACTTTGCTTCCTTAGATGGGGAAAAGTTCAATTAGGAAATTTTTGGGTAATTTATGTGCTAGGTGAGGGTTGGAGGGGGAAAGAAATTGAATTAAATTAGGAAAATCCCAATATTCAGCTTCTTTAATTATCATGACCATGATAGGAATGTTACCACAGGAAATAAAAAAATAAAAAAAAGATAAAAATAACAAGAAAAAGAGGGAAAATATCCCTTAAGAACTATCGTTTTGAACAAAGAAGAAAAACAGAGAATAAACCACTTTAATTTTCTTTTTATTCTTTGTTCTCTTTCCAGGGACAAGATTTAAACTGCAAATCAAGGAAACCCTTTAAAGAAAAGAAGCTGAGTTTCTGCTGTTCGTATGTTAAAGTAATGCGATTGATTTTGCAAAGTGCTGTGCTCAAAATGCAGAATGCTTGTTTATTTTTGTCTCTAGTTATTGTATGCCTTACTTTGCTGATTGAGGAAAAGGACATAACAGATCCCCTGCCTATGCAACACAAAAGACATATCTCATCTAATGTTAGGTATAAAAACTGCACGTGTTCTTCTCTACTCAATCAACTTTGAGGGGGAAAAAAAAGAAAAAAATCAAGACATTGGACAGATTAACTTATTAAGTATCATCCTCTTAAAGAATTTACAATTGGTACACTTAAGCAAGTTCTTATTGGCTGGTGCAGTGGCACCCAATGCTATATCTGAAACTTTCGTTCTTTCGTGTTCTAAGTTTGCACATGTTTTTAGTTAAGTGACTTTCAAACAGCATTTACTATTGTGTTTTGTTTTAGTATGCAATCTGACTGCAATAGCATTTTAAAAGTCTGTTTATTTATCTAAGAAGGGACCTGGATCCTTTCCGTCTCCTTTTGTCATTTTTCCATCATTTTTGAAGAAATTTATATACAATTTTTACTCTAGGCTCTATTGCTTTTTTTTTTCTTTTTAATTGAGACCTATAGTTTCAAAAAAAAAAAAAATAATTGTATCCCTCTCTTTCCAGAATTCACCTGAAACATTACCTAGACAACGCGCCAGATCCATTTTCTCTTACAACCTGTATTCAAAATCTCCCCACGTCACCAGTATCCTGATCTCTGATCACCAATACCAGTGAATACTGAATTTGATTGTTGTTTGGATCAAGTACACATAAGCTCAGCCCATAAGATGCAGTACCGATACAAGAGGAGCAAAACAGCTTTGAGGCTTAACAAGGACAGGTTTCAAATTCAAACTCAATGGAGAGAAAAAGCAGCTTTAGTAAGATATATATAATATAATGGTTAATTGTGCAATTATATTAAGTGGAAAAAAGGCTGATTCTTCCTGCAAATGGGAAAATAATTAAGCAAAAATATATGCAAAGGAAACAAAAAAGAGTAACAAGTAACAAAGAGAAAAAGGCTACTTCTTTCTGGATCCACCACCCCAAATGGATTGCCAAAAAACTGGCCAATTCTTCTGGGCCTCATTCCAGCCCAGAAGTGAGCCTTCCCTCAGTGGATCCCAACTGGAGGACACAATCCCATAACTGACCCCCACTAGGGCAGACCCAAAGAAGAAGAATGACACAATAAAGGGCACCCAAGTGGGCACATCGATCTTCAGGCCAACCTTGAGATAGTAAAAGAAAGGGAAGAACAAAAGCCCAATGCTGAGTGGAATTCCAACTGAGAACGCCATTCTGTTTATCATCCTGTTGGTCACCACTTCTGGTATAATCCCTTGATCAGCCTCTTCTCCTTCATCTTCTTCTTCACCATCAGAATCTTGTTTCAGCTTTTTGGTCTTCTTGCTTTTCTTAGGGGATGGTCCAAAGCCTTTGGGGCTTCTAAGGGTTGCAAACATGGGCGTGAGGTGTGAGAAGTGAGTGTGAGTATGGAATGATTCTGGTCTGTGAATAGGGAATAGGAAATTCACATTCCTTCTAAAATGGTTGAATTTTGGCTGTGTCCATATGTTACTGCCTTCAACTTGCTGTAGCAAATCACAAACAGTTAGAAAGTGAGAGGAAGCGAATTAGCAAAAACAATTTCCCAATCTGAAGTTGTAGCGTATTCTTTTTTCATGCAAAAAAAATCTTTAACTCTGAATTCGCACTACCAATTTTGAAAATTTAAAATTAAGATCTTAAATTATATCCAGCTTTGAAGTTGATTGTCCATTAACAGTTTTCAGAAACATGTAACTTGCTTATGACTACTTTTAAGATATCAAAATATAGTTGGACGTTGGCTAGCAAACTTATTTTTATTCTATGCAACTTTCAACCAGGGCTTGCTACGATACCATTTAAGTTTCAAAATCAGTAAATTCAAAAACTATTAAATTAAAACTATTCAACCATAATTATTTATTTTTTAATGAATGTGATCAATTAGTCTCAATCTAACAATTTTTAAACTGTTACATCACCGCAGTTTTTAAAATTCTAATTATACCATAGAATTCACCCTCCCAACGCATTCTATCAAATTATTTTGCAGCATAAACTTCCCAGTGCCGCCTAGATATGTTTCAATAATTAGTCCAAAAGCTTCTCATCCGCTAACTAGGGTTGTTACTAATTGAATTGAATTAACACCCTTATTTTGTCATCTATAGCTCATCGAACTACATTGAAAATGCATTTTCTTTACTCTTACAAGATGCAGCACAAAAACCCCAATTCATAATTCTTAATAGCGTTGAACACGAGGCAAATTTAAAATTTCAATCTTTGTGCTTGCAATTTCTCAAACAGAAGAATCACAAGTAGAGCAAATCTTCTCTGGAGCCTATTAGACCAAAATTTACAGCAATAAACAAAATCGTAGAGAGGCGAAGATAGAACCTTGTAATGAAAGTGCGAGTCGAGAAATGTGGCTGCAGTTGCAGCCATTGACTTCTGTAAGTTGGTGCTAGCTCAAGATAATAAGGATGGAGGACGAAGAGTACACATGAATTGATAGCAGAGGCTGTTCTCCAACACCAAACTTCGGTCCGTAGAAGACCGGTTCTGTACTAAAAGATAAGGTTTTGATCGGATATTTCCCCCCATCCAATCCCAATTTGCCACCTTATGGCACGCTCCCAACTTGGAACGTCCATGTCTGATGTTTAATAATTTATAATTTTTTGATCCGTCTCGTAGTCGGGACTTGCCGAATATCAAATGATTTATGTAAAAAAAAAAGGTATATGAATAGTATTACCATGTATTTACAATTCGATTACGTCACTAAATTAACCCCTAAAAAAAATACATGTTTTATGAGATCTTTTTCAAAAATTTATTTTACACTAATTAAATATATAATTTTCAAAAAAATAATAATTTGATATCTATCTTTTAAAGCAGAAATGAAAGACTTAATATTTATACGATGTAAAATAAATTTTCAAAAATCATTTCACCTAAACTAAGTAACAATTTATTGGTCTACTCCATAATTTTTTTTATCTAAATCAAGCTAGCCTCAAGAATGAGCTTCTTTACATGCTTTCAGTTTATATCCCTCAATTTCCTTAGCCGTATTTTCGTTTACGCACAAATCATCATATTTGCTGTAAAGCTTTACAAAATGGCCTCACTTTGGCCCCTCATCATAGAGAGCCACATCTACATCCGCAGCTGGAACAACCGACATCATCTTCTGCAGGATACCACCGACTTCCATGGAGGCCTCAAGCTCTCTCTTGAGAATGGAGCAAATCCAAGGCAAAGGCAGAGGCCTAGTCGCAGCTCAGCCGCTCAAGGCTGGTCAAATCGTCCTCACTGAATCACCCCTCATGCTCTATTCTGCTTTTCCCCTTATTTCCCAACGTTCTTCTTCAACCTTCTCATACTGTGACCACTGCTTCAGAATCCTACAACCATCGTCTGCTTCTGTTGTTTCTTGTCCTTCGTGTTCCGGTCACCATTTCTGTAGCCAAAGATGCTTATCTTTAGCTCTAAAATCTTCACATTCTCCATGGGTTTGCCAAACACTGTCTTGTTTGAAGAACAATGCTTCAGAATTCCTCCGACAACCGCCAGAACGCCAAATCCAAGCTCGTTGCGTCGTAGCAGCTTATAATCTTTCCCCTTCTGATTTTCATATTTTGCTTTCTCTTCTGGGTACTCCCGATGATTCCATATTCTCTGCTGCAAAGTTCATACATTCTCTGATTTCATCTGTCTACCCGCCGCAGAATCAGCCTTCTGTGGAACTCACTGCTCAGTTTCTGGCAAAGGATAGGATAAATTCATTTTGTTTGATGGATCCTTATTCGCCAGATGGTCCTCAGAGATCCATTAGAGCCTACGCTATTTATCCAGTAGCCACCCTCATCAACCATGATTGCCTCCCAAATGCTTACTGGTTTGATTATGTGGATAATATTGATCCTGGAGATCAACACAACTGTGATATTGTCATCAGGATGATTCAGGATGTTCCTGCGGGAACAGAGGTTTGCTTAAGTTATTTTAGGATTAACAAAGACTATGAGACTAGGAAGAAGATTTTGAGGGAAGATTATGAATTTGTTTGTAACTGTGAGAGGTGCAAGATTGAGGCAAACAAGGAAGAGGATGGTGATTTTTCTCATGCTTACTTTCTTCTTAAATATGTTTGTGATAGGAAGAACTGTTCTGGAACTATGGCTCCTTTGCCTCCTAAAAATGATTGTGCATCTAATGTTCTGGAGTGTAATTTCTGTGGTAATTTAAAAACTGCAGTTGAATGAAATTTGATGGTGCTGATGCAAGGGTTTCTGTGAAGCCAATAGAAACATGGCCGCTTCTATGGATGTGTGTATTGGCGATGTTAATGACTAGGCAAGGTAAAATTTTTCACTTGCGATAGGCATATCAGAATTAATGTTAAAAATTGCTTCCTAACGTTCTGACATTCTCTTGAGGATTTTTTTTCGGAAGTTAAGAAGAATAGAGATAAATTACTATGTATATGAATATGTCTGAAAATTTTAATTTTATTTTATGAAGAAAAAGATAAACACTCATCATTATAAATTCTATTTACATGTGAGAAAACTTGCCTTTGTGAACTAATACAGCTTCCTTTGCCCTAAACAAAAGACAGCGAAGTGGTCAACCAGACTTTAGTGATTGAGCTTCACTACGTAGCCCAAGAGGTTGTAACTCTGGTAATTTGGTGCATAAAGTTTACTTTTTAATTCCATTTTACGGTAACTTATAATTTTTTAATTTAATCAATAAGTTATAAATTAATTTCTAAAAATATTTCTCGCACTAACTTATAAAATAATTTATAAGTTCTAATTTAATAAATTACATAGAATAATTTATAACTTATAAATTACTATTTCTTTACATTCTTTTCAAATTTATTTTTATTCTTTTTATTAATTTATAATCTATATCCTTTGTAATATAAATTTAAATAATTTTTATAAAATATAATTAATTTAATTTTAAAATAATTATATCCTAATTTTAAATTATAAATATATAAATATATATGTAAAAAAATAATATTATAAAATATAATTAATTATATTTTAAATAATTATAATTTTATGATAAATAATAAAATAAAAATTATATAAGTAAATAAATATATAAGTATATAAAATATAATTAATTAAATATTATATATTATATTTTTATTTTAAAAATTTTAATTATATTAATATAATTTAATTTTTAAATAAATATAAATTATTTTAATTATATGTCTATTTTTATTAATATGTCCTTTTATGTTATTTGTATTATTTTATAATTTTAGCTAATTCAACCTTTAATTTTTATGAAATATTTTAACTACTTTATCGGTCACCAACTAATTTATTAGATAACTTACAGCTATTTGTACGGACGGAGCCTTATTCCAAAAATGGTTGAGCCTTATTAAGTAATCCAAAAGACACTGGTGAGTGGTTTAATTCTGTCTTTGCCTCGTTAAGTGTCTGGCAAAATTATACATTGTTTATGCTCATTAATTTACTGTTCAAAAAAGCATTCCAAATCTATTGAAGTGGTGCTCAGATTCGTTTATTATTTGCTTGGGACTTTTTCCCCCCTTGTTAGCTTCCATCCTTTCTGCTGCCTCTTATTGCTTTTTGTTTTCTGAATCTTTTCCCCTATGTATTGTATTATTTGTTTAACCTTAGCTTTGGATCCCTCAAATCCCTGGATAGTAGGAAGATCTAATAGTTGCAGTACGATGTTAGGACCTTTTTTCTTTGGAATATGCTTGAAATTTCCTCCGATAGCTATCGTTTTAGGTTCCATTTCTGCTCTTATTTAAATCGGGTACGGCTATAATAATTTTGGTGCGAATCCTTCTCCAAACCAGATATAAATTTCAAAGTCTGTGCTTGGCAATTTGATTCAATGCAAATTTCAAATATTTGATTCCCAACAAGAATGCCTTCCATAGCAAAAGCTCATAGTATCTGCTAAAATCTAAAAATTTTTGGCCTAGTTTGAGAACCAATGCTTCTTGTTGCCTCTTAGTTTTGTTCTCTAAAACTTGAAACAATGTAGATAATAATGGTCTCTTCCTTCTAATCCATTTTTTTTAACTCTCACTTTTGCTTGGATCTATGAATTTATGGAAAAAAAAGTGGAAAGAAAAATGTGAAATAAATTAAAAATAATTTTTTTAATATTTAGGCACTATGGAAAACTTAATGTCAAAAGAAAAAAAAAGTTGAAAAAATATATCAAAATTTAGCAATATATTTTCCTATAGTAGAAAACTTTAGAATTACAAAATTATCCTTTGCAGAGCTTATTAAATAACTTTATTGACATGTATTAGGAGTAATTTTTCATTTCCTCTTTTATTTTCTTTTACTTTTTAATTAAACCAAATAAAAAATATTTTATCATTTTCTTTCCATCTATTTTTAATATATCTAAACAACAAATAAAAGAATACATATATGGGGAATTCTACGGTACCCCCGGGGTTTCAAATTCGGGGTGATGTGGTGCATTGTGGACCATTAGATGAGATTACCAAAATTCTTAGTAATCTCATCCAATGGCTTGTATTGTGCTACGTCACTCCGGGTTTGAAACCTCCCGGGGCACCGTAGCAAGCACCTACATATATATATGTATATTGTTCCACTCTTTTGCCTTTTTTTTTGTACTTATTATTAGTACATTTAAACATGGGATAAATGATTGGTTTTTGCACTTGCAATTAAGTTTGGTTCGACTTTTTCTCATGGAGATTGTGTAAAATATTTTTAATGAATTATTATTAATTGAATCTTTTATTTTATTTTATTTAAAATGGGTTAAATCTAATCCCCTAAATTTATAATTTTGAATTTAGTTTTTATGATCATTTTTATATATTAAAAATTTCTGGTGAATTGGTATATTTAATAAAAAATATAAACTTTAACTTACTAGACTTTTGATTGGTGAGCATAATAGGTTTTTTTATTTATTTAATCAAGTTAGAGTATTTTATTTTCTTTATGCTCTAATCTTAATTAAAATACTTAGTATCCCATTAATTACAAATTTGTAGAGAAGGTAAAAAAGATCAAGCCTTTTATTCATCAATTAATTTATATTTTATTATATTCAATATAGGTGCATTATTTATTTTAAAATTATGTATTTTGTATTCTTAATTTATATAAATTTTTATCTCATATGAATAATTTTTGCTTACGGATTATAGTTCTAAATTTTAGTTCTATTAATTTATAGACTTTCAATTAATTTTGGTATGATTATTGTTGCAACGTGTATAATTAAATAAAGGTATTCTGCCATATTTTTTAGGATGGACACTGAGGAAAGAGCTAGCAGCAGACCAAATGAATCCACATCCGAATACAATGATTATTTGATCGTCATGTCCCATAACAATAACATGCTTTTCACATCATTGGGCACCGGCAGGGCTTATAGAGATTGTTTTTCTTCGCGAACTTGGATGGTTGAATAAGCTATCAATCGAAGTATGGTTACATGAATTTAACTCGAAGTTTTAGCAAGCTTCGGAGACAAGGATGACAAAATTCTCCTCGGATTTTATTCTGATAAGCGAGGATCTAATATTAATTTTTGCCCGGTGGAATCAGGACAAATTTTTAATTTGGTGTAAATTTAGAGCACAAGATAGTATTTTCTTGCTTTATCCTACAAAACTTCATGATTACAAAGTTATATATATATTTTTCTTTATTCGTTCTACACACCCACATGCGTGCGTGTGTGTATATATATATATAAGTATGATATATTTGGTTCTTCTAGTGACTTAAATATTAATAATACATTAAAAAATTTAAATTTACCTTTTATTCTTTTGTTTTTATTCAATTATTTAGAATTATCTATCATAATTGTTTCTTTTTTAATTTTATTTGAACAAATTATATGAGATTTTAAAATTTTCATATAATATTTTTTGATTATACGTCAATTAGAAATATTTAAATTTAAATATTGTTTTATTTATTTCTTTTTGAATTTCCTCGAGGCACCGATACACCACAAGTCGTGAGGGATAGCACGCTAATTTGCCCCGCAAGCCACCGGCAGGGATGGGATGAGGACAGAGTGAGTCAGAATGTCACTAGGACAGAATAAAGAAGGTCAAGTTACATTGATTATCCATAAAATTTAGTTTAAATACATTCTATGCTTCTCATTTTTTAAATTATACGCCTTTATTCTTTAATCATTCTTTTTTTATTATAAAATATAATAATTAAAATTTTTTAATTATAATTATTTTCCTAATATTATATTTAATGATTGAAAGAAATTATTCTGACATTTTCTATACAAAGCTCTTTTATCAAAGAATAAAAAAAAGTAGATTTATAATTTCTTAAAAAAAGGTAAATTTATATACAAAAATGAAAACAAATTGTTTTTCAAATTTTTAAAATAATATTAGAAAAGGAATGGCAATTTAAAAATTAATATTATTATATTTTATAATAGTGAAAGAATAATGAAAAAATAAAACCATAATTTTAAAAATAAAGCATGCTGGATATAATTATAAAAGAATTTTTTTAATAATAGTAAGGAAATTAAATCATTAGATCCACATAATTGAGAATCAGAAATAGAACCTTAAATACAAATTCTTGGAAAAATATTAAGTATCATCAAAGCTAAAAATTATCGGTTAAACAAAATCTTTATAGATTACTCAATAAAATAAGACTGATCTGTCCCATCCTTCGCCATACCTGCTCCGAAAGGAAATCAGCAGAAGTATCTGTTTGTCTCTTTTGACGTTACTCTCGTATCAGATAAACCATTACTTAAGTCCCATGTTAAAAAGAACATTACCAAATACTTTTTATATTGAAGCTTCTAAACCAACCCCATATCCTTTTTTATGCTTAAAGGACGGCTGGATTATGGAAGCTGCCTTCTTTCCCACTGTCATACGTTGGGAATTTAAATCGATAATGATAATGATCAAGATACATTATTTGCACTAAATATTTTAAATTATTAAATTATATTTAATTTATATAATATTATACAAATTAATAAATCTGAACTTTTAGGTTTAGTTATGCACCATAAAGTCTCTCCCATTCAAACCCAAGGATCATGGAATTTTTTAATTCCTTGGTCTCGTACGTTGATCTTTTCACTAAAGAAGACAAAAATTCATCATTAATTAGAAAAATCCAATTACTAAAATACGGGGATAGTGATAGAAAAGAAGATGTTAACAAATAATACATCAATAGTTGAATTAATTATGAATTAATTTCATTTGTTACTACATTCTATAACTAAATAGGTTATAATTTGGTGAGACGATAATGAAAGGAGGGCATGGTAGGATTGAATTAGCGACATATTTTACTATTACTAAATTTATATATAACGGCAAATTTTCTGTCCTTAAAATACAAATCACTGACATATATTTTGTCGCAAAATTGATTTCTTAGCCAAATTTGTTGAAAAATATAAATTCAGCTATGGATAAATCAGCTACTAATTGTAAATCATCGATAAATCCATTGCTAAATTAGAAAATTCTTAGAAAGTAATGACATCTTTTTCAAAATGTAATCTTTAATTCCATTATTAATATATTGTACTTTATCAATATGCTATTCATTTTTATGGTAATCAAATAGCTAACATCCTACCTAATCAAATTTCATAAAACCTATACTCTTTTAATAATCAAATACTCCAATTACATCTCATAAAACAAAATTAATTCATCAAATAAAATTAAATGTGAATATTTTATTTATATTAAATAAAAAAGACAATAAATTCAATATAAAAAAATTGATATCCAAAATTTATATATATGAAAATAAAAATAAAAATCCTAAATCACTAGTTCTCAAATAATACATTAATGTTTTGCTGATGTTGCTTGATTGTTAACTATTAAGATGCAAATCACTATTCTTATGCTATTATCCTCTCTCAACTCTAATTTATGTTAAATTATCATTTTAAAATAAACAAAAAGAATCTTATTTGAATTCATTCATTACTAATTCAATGGAGTTAATTTAAGGGTATCGTTAGGAATTAAAAAGCACATATTTCCATGAAAAATTTGTTAATAATGGCTTTAAAGATTAAAATTATTGTCATGGATATAAAAAAGTAAAGAATTTCTTTAAGGACACCCATATTATTGTTCATTTTTTCCATTAGGCAATACCTTTGAATATCTAGTTACTTGTATTTTTAATTTAAAAATTATTAGACTTATATTAGGCTCCTTGGTTGCTTATATTATAAGCATGGAGAATTGACACCTTTTTCTACAATTAGGAAACTATTAAATAATCATAGTGAAATAATTTAAAATAATATTAAGTGAATAAAAAATATGTCATCTATAACTTGCATATAGTGCGAAAGATATCTAACCCATAAAAATATCACTTCCTTTTTTCAACTTGAATGTATTGTTCCATATCAAATAATGAATCATCTTTTTCATTATTACTTCCTTCACTCCTTATCTTTTGTTAAGAGAAGTCATATCACTGATACCTAGTATTTCCACATCAAGTAATTGAAGTTGTTTTCAATTTGGTCCTCCTAAAAAAGAAGTTATCGTTTTAGATTTTTTGGTAGTGGCAGGGAGAAAATCTCACTTAAGATCCTTTTTGAACCATTTATGGATTTCATTTAGCAGCTAACAATACAAGTTTTGCACTATTAAAAACTAAGTATAATTTATAAGTAAGTTAATAAGGATCTTTAATTAACTCTCATCCCTATTACTAAGTTAGCAAAGGCACAATCTCTTTTTTAAGAATATTAAATAAGAAAAAAAATATTTTTAAATGTGAAAATATTAGATATTGGTAGGATAAATTCTCTTAAAAGAAAGTAAGGAATGAAGAAACTAATAGTAAAAGAGATAACTCATTATTTGATATGGAATAACATATTCAAGTTTAAAAAAAAAAGAAGTGATTTTTTTAAATCAAAGATTTTTTGCATTATATGTAAATTATAGGTGACGATTTTTTTATTAGCTTATTAGTATTTTAAATTATTTCACCATGATTATTTAATGGTTTCCTAATTATGGGAGGAGGGCATATTTTTACATGCCCATAACATAAGTAGCTAGAAGTTTAATATAGATTTTACAACTTTGAGGAAAAGGTGTAGATAACTAGGTATTCAAATGTAGTCATATAATAAATGAATAATGATAAAAATTCATTTACACTATAATATCCCTAAAATAATTCTTTACTTTTATGTTCATGGAAATAATTTTAATCCTTAAGGCCATTATTAGTAAACCCTCATAAAAATATAGACTTTTTATTTCAAATGATACTTTCAGATTTACTCTATTGAATTAGCAATGAATGAATTGAAATAGAAACTAAATGTAAATAAGAATAAAGAATCAGTGCTAATAAGGAATCTATTATATGTATTATATTAAGAAATTGAACTTTGTAAATTATAATCAACCTAAATAATATGGATCCTTTGCATTTATTACTTCTTCTTATTATAAATAAATAGCACCAAATGTTAGCTAATGTTAACCTTAGCCCCATTTAGAAGTTTTTAATAATAATAGCATATTTGATCTTCTTACATTTAGCAAATGATCAACTAGTATCCTAATGCAAAAATTAAAAATTGAAGGAGATTAAAGAATGACGGCTATTATGATCTTAGTTAGGATTATAAAACAAATGATATAAGAGGAATTCATTTTAAGGGATTCAAGTTTTTCATAAAAATGTTACTTATAAAGATAAATCTTATGTCAAAATATTTTTAAAATGAGGTCGGAATCTCTTCTAGGAAGAAAACCATATTTTAAAATGTTTTTCTATGAAAATCTTGAAACACAAAGGGACAATCAATTAATTAATTGATTCTAGGCATCTAAAGAGCAAACTAGATAACTTAAATAAATTGATCAATTGATTCCCAAAGTCTAGAGAGTAATTAAGGCAAAATGAATCAATTGACTAATCAATTTAGTATTTTAAATTATTTAAAATTAAGTTCCTTGAATCGATTAATAAATCCACTCCATGTCTTGTAAGTCCTATTTAAAACTAAGTTTTCATTAAGGTAAGATTGATTAATCAATCAATTCTGCATACCTAGAGCCAAATTGAGTTCTAAATAAATCAATTAACCAATCCATTCACCATGTGATGATTTCAAATGTATAGTCAAGTGAATCAATTTACCATAACTTTTTTAAAATTTCGAGGGTCACTTGAATGGATAGAACAATTAATCCATAAGGCGTCAATTACTTCGTAATGACTATATTTTTTTAGTAATAGATTTTTTAACATTTCAACTTCTATGTAAAAGCTTGAACTCAATTTGCAAATATGAGAAAGTGCTATTACTAGTATACAGACACAAGAAATTCCTCTTTCTCTCATCTAAAACCTAAAGATCCCTTGAGTCCACTTAATTAAATTCCTTTCATTAGCTTTTCATTGTGTATTCTAACTTTTAGAGTTTATGAGCTATTTTCTTGATTCCAAATTACTCATTTATTGTACATTAGGGTAAGGTATCCTTAAAAATTTTAAGAGTATTAGATCTTTTAATAGGTAAGGAACTTAAGAGAGGATTCTTAAAGGAATTAAATAAGAAGCAAAGACTTGTACTGATACTTCTTCAAGTACCTTCAAACTTGAAATGAAGAGATAGTGGATTTGACTTCAAAATTTGAGCCAGATAGGCTTGGTAATAGAAGTGCTTCTTTAAATATTGGATCTTTAAGGTCAAACCACTATAAATCATAGTGTTTCATTCCTTTTATCTTTATCTCTCTATTTATCTATATTGTACTCTATTTTTTTTAGTTAAAACTTGATAATATGCTATACTTGAATCAAGTTTGATCAATTACATTCTTACTTTTATCCTTAGATTGCTTATTAGCTATTTTTCAAAAATTGAGTACAATTTTATTATCTTACAAAAAGATTTTATATCCAATTCAACCCCTTTTGGGTGAAATCCTAAACAATATTTGGTAGACAAGCTTGGCTCTTGGAACAATATCTTACAATCTTAAAAAGATCTTATGGATGTAAATAGTTTTAACTTTTTACCCAAATGCCCTCCATTAAATACTTTCCTAGGTTTCAATAAATAATATTATACTTATTGGAAATAAAAATTAAAAGATTTTATAAAAGTCACTAATATTGATATGTGGGATTTGATTAAGAATGGATACAATCCACTAACCAAAAAGGAAAATAATATAGGTGTTTTAAAACTAAGATCTGAATGGAGTGAAGATGAGAAAATAAAACATCAACTTCACTCCAAAGCTATGTGAATTCTATCAAATTTTTTATGGCCTAATGAATATGAAAGAGTTTCAAATTGTTTAAGTGCAAAAGAAATATTTGATGTGCTTAAAGTAGCTTATATAGGAACCACACAAGTCAAAAAATGTAAAATGCATACATTAGTTTGTTAGTATGAATTATTTAGAATGGATAATGGAGAATCCATTAAAAATATAATGCAAAGATTTACTACTCTTGTTAATTAATTAAGTCTTCTTGGAAGGTATTTTATAGATGTAAAGCTTGTTTACAAAGTGCTTAAGTCATTAACAATTGAGTGGTAACCAAAAATCATTGCTATCAAAGAAGTAATGAAGATTAAGATATTAACTCTGCAAGATTTATTTAGGAATTTAGAAGAGTAGGAATTAAAGTTTAAGAAACATGTTAATGATAGTGAAAGAAAAAAGAAGTTTTTTGCTCTAAAAGCTAAAACAAATGCTAATGAAGATGAAAGTGATGAGGATTGCAAAGAGGAATTACGTAACATATCATTAGAAGATGACTTAGCCCTCCTTACTAAGAAATATCAAAAGGCACTTAAGAAAATTTGTGGTAAAAGAAGAATTCCTTAAGCAAATAAACACATAAACAAAGGAAAAAGTAACAAGTAAGCCACCCCTACTTGTTATGAATACAAAAAGTTTGGTCACATCAAGTTTGACTGTTCTATATACTTAAAGAAGTAACTGGAATATGAAAAGAAGAAAAATAAAAGCTTTCATAAGAAAACTCGTTTAGCTACTTAAGGAGATAATGATAATAATTATTCTTGTGATAGAAATGATAGAGATGAAGAAGTTTTTCTTTATTTGATGACTTTAAGAGATAAGATGGAGGTGAGGTATCTATTTTTAGCTCAAATGATGAATTTGATTATATTATTTCTAATCTTAACATTAACTTACTTAAGACCAAGAGAAATATTAAACTTTCAAAAAAGTTAATTTGGAAGACAATATTGAGCAATTAGAAAAAGAAAATGAAGAATTAATTCAAGAAGTAGAAAGTGTTAAGAAAATTACATAGAAATGTACCTCTTGTGAAAATCTCAAGCAAAAAATTAATGATTTAACTAAAACTCTTGAAAAATTTACAAAAGGGAAAGATTCATTTGATACTTTTCTTAGCCAAAAGATAACTTTTAACCAAAAAAAAAAAAACTCTTGGATACACACTAAACAAAAAAAATCATTTTTATAATTTTTTTTTAAAGAAATCATGAAAAGACAACCCAAGATAACTTATTTTTATTATGGAGAGAAAGGACATGAAATATATTCATGTGCACACAAAAGAAACACTTATGTTAGATTAAAGAAAATTTAGATTCTTAAAAGAACATATATTACTGTTAACATAAAGGACCTAAAGTTATTTAGGTATCGAAAATAAAAAATTGATGTTCTTTTTGTAAGTTTGCATGAGAACTTAAAGTGAGATGTAGTATTTGGATAGTGGTTACTCAAAATATATAACAAAAGATAAATCCAAATTTATCACTTTGACATTTAAAGAAAAAGGAAATATCACTCTTAGAGACAATTCTAAAGGCAGAGTCATAGGAAAAGGTAAAGTTGGTAAGCATACTAAATCTTGTATTGAAGATATTTTATATATAAAAAGGCTTAAACATAATTTGCTGAGCATTAGTCAATTCTATGATAAAAGGAACAAAGTTACCTTTGATTCAACTTATTACATTGTTGAAAATCAAAATGATAAGCAAATTAAGTTAATTGGTAAGATATATAGAAATATTTATATGATAAATATTGATAACAAGTATAATTTAGATTCTAAATGCTTAGTTAGTATAAATGATAATTTTTGGATTTAATACAAAAAACTTACTCATGCAAGCGTGGATTTTATTAGGAAACTTTTCAAAAATAAATTGGTTAATGATTTATCAAAAATAAAATTTATTAAAGATAAAATTTGTGATGGATGTCAAAAAGGAAAATAAGTAAAAATCTCTTTTAAGTTTAAAATTTTCATTTTTACATCTAGACCATTTTAATTATTACATATGAATTTAGTTAATCCTTCAAGAATTAAAAGTCATAGAGGATATCTCTATGCATTTGTAATTATTGATGATTATTTAAAATTTATATAAACATTCTTCTTTCCAAAGATAGAACTTTTGAAGCTTTTAAAAAACTTCCAAAAATAATTCAAAATGAAAAAGGAATCCATAGTAAGTATTAGATGTGATCATGGTAGGGAATTTGAAAATTATGATTTTACTTGTTTTGTGATGATAATAGCATTAAACATAACTTCTCATCTCCTAAAACACCTTAACAAAATGAAGTTGTTGAAAGGAAAAATAAGTGTCTAAAAGAGATGACAAAAACTGTGCTAAATGATAGCTTTTTTCTTAAATCATTTTAAACTGAAGCAATAAGCATTACTTGTTATATAAAAAATAGAACCCTTATTAGATTAATTTTAAAGAAAACTCCTTATAAAGTTTACAAAGGAAGAAAGCCAAATATTTCATATTTTTGTATTTTTTGTTACAAAAGCTTTGTATACAATAATAGTAAAGACAATCTTAAAAAGTTTAATGCCAAATCTGATGAAGCGATCTTTATTGGACATTCTTCTAATAACAAAGCTTACAAGATTTACAACAAAAGGACTTTGCTAGCAAAAGAATCTCTTCATGTAGTATTTGATGAATCCTCTTTTAGCATGGAAAAAGGTATCAAATAAAGATAAGGAAAAAGCTGACTTATGGATCATTCAAAAGAATCTAAATAATCAAAATAAGAAGATGAAAAAGATAAAGAATTAGCTATTTCCACAAGTAATGCAGATCAAGAACCAAGTTATGAATCTCAAAGAGAATGAAAAATTATGAGAGGTTATCCTGTTGATCAAGTTATTAGTGACATGACTTAAAAGGTAACCAAAAGTTCTTTCAAAAGTATTTCTAATCATTTAGTATTTTTATCTTAGATTGAACCTAAAAATATTAGTGAAACAATAATTCATGAACATTAGGTCTTAGTAATGTAAAAAGAATTAAATTAGTTTGAAAAAAATAAAGCTTGGGAACTTATGCTAAGACCAAATGATTATCCAATTATTGGCACAAAATGGGTCTTTAGAAACAAACTTAATGAAAATGGCATCATAATAAAAAAAACAAGGTCAGATTGGTTACAAAAGGATATAGTCAAAAGGAAGGCATTAATTATAATAAAATATATACACTAATAACTAGACTAGAAGTTATTAGAATGTTGTTAGCATATGTTTACATGAAAGGATTTACACTTTATCAAATGGATGTTAAAAGTATATTTCTAAATAGTATAACTATGAAGGAAGTGTATGTTGAACAACCTTCAAGTTTTGAATGTCATTTCTTTCCAAATCATATATTCAAATTAAAGAAAGCTTTATATAGTCGAAAACAAACTCTTAGAATTTGGTATAAAAGACTAAGTAAATTCTTGATGGAAAAAAGTTTTTCAAGAGTAAAAGTTAACACTACCCTATTTATAAAACATAAATTTGATTATACCCTCCTTGTACAAATATATATTAATGATATCATATTTAGAGCTATTAATAATTCTATGTGTAAAAAATTTGTTAAGTTGAAGTAGAGTGAATTTGAGATATCTATGATGGGAGAGCTAAATTTCTTTCTTGGATTGCAAATCAAAAAATTAAACTATAGAATTTTTATTAGTTAAACCAAGTATTCAAAATAGTCGATCAAGAAATACAAAATGAATGATACTAAACCATTTCCTACCCTTATGAATATAGCAATTAAGCTAGATCTGGGTAAAGAAGATAAAAAGATGGAGGTTAGAATATATAGAGGAATGATAGGATCCTTGCTTTTTTTAACTACTACCAGACTAGACATTATTTTTAGTGTGCATATGTGCACAAGATTTCAAACTAATCTAAAAAAATCACATTTGATTTTTATGAAAAGGGTTTTTAGATATCTTGTAGGCACACTTCACTTTAGTTTATGGTATCCTAAAGAGAAATCAAATTTCTTGATAGGCTATTCGAATGCTAACTTTGTTAATAGTAGATCAGATAGAAAGAGTAGTAGTGGAGTATGTCAATTTCATGGACGTTTAGTAGTTTTTTGGCATAGTAAAAAGCAAAATAATGTGGTGCTATCTACTGTTGAAGTAGAATATATAGCATCAAGTAGTTGTTGTACTCAACTTTTATAGATGAATTAATAATTATATGATTTTGGAGTGAATTTTAAAAATATTCCCATAAAAAATGATAATACAAGTGCCATCAATCTCACTAAGAATCTTACAATGCACCCAAGATCTAAACACATTGAAATAAGGCATTATTTTATTTACGATCATGTCCAAAGAGGAGATATTTTACTTAAATTTGTCCAAACTAATTTTTAACTTGTAAACATTTTCACTAAACCACTTAGTGAAGATCATTTCAATTTCATTAGAAAAAATTAGGCATATTAAATTTTCTTAAAAAGTAATTTATGCACTAATTTTATGTTTTCTTGTCAATATATTAACCTTAGCATTAGAGATATCTCGAAAGTTTATTTTACAGGTACAAGCTTTCATCTTCAACAATCACAGCTTAAAATCAAGCGTCAAACATTCATGAAGTCAAAAAATTACATTACGGATCATTTAAAAGTTGAAATGATAAGTTAAGAGTCTTCAAAACACAAGGAATCGAGTAGTCAATTGATTTGAGGGTATTAAATCAAGTGACTAATCAATTTAGTGAAGATCACATTGAAAGGGAATGAATTAAGTGGTCAATCCATTCTAAGAATATAATGTTGGTCTTTGAAATTCCAAAATGGATTCATTAATTGATTAATTGTAAATGGAGGGAATTCTAGGAATTTGAAATTTTTAGCCTTAAATCGAGTGGTCAATTGATTTACAAATGAACATATTCATACATGAATCAATTAGTCAAATTAATTCTTTAGGGCCTCTATATATACCTTGCCACGTGATAATTGTGCTATTCTACTTCCTTTATTTCTCTCTCTGATGGTTTGCATGCTTCTAGTTCTGCACTTAACCTTACTATATCTTCATTTTTCTGTCAAAAACCATCAAAATACATCTTTTAAAACCTTCCTATATCATTTCTAGTATCATCCAACTGATTAAATGTCCAACATTACCAAAACCCTAATTTAGCCAATGTCACTTCATAAACCTTCTAATTAAAAACCCTTCCATCTTCTTCATAAAATCATAACTTGCATCTAAAACTCCCATTCATCATCCTAAATCTTTTTTTCTTAAAATATTGTGATCATCATTCATATAGGTAAGAAGAACATAGCACTAAAGCATCCTTGCACTGAATCAAGCAAGAGGAAATGAAAAGCCACTAGTTCATCATTATAACCCTTTCCATTTGGTGATACAGTTCTTGAGAAAGTCTGCTACTATAAAGCAACTACATTTGAAACATTCTTAGAATTCATGATTAAAGAGATAAATCCTAGAAACTATAAGAACATCAGATTTCTAAGAAATGAAAATTTAGAAATATATCGTCTATTAGAACATTTGAATTTGTTGAAATTTTCTAGGCATTCAGCTAATATTTATCCCAATTTAGTGTATCAGTTTTATGTAAATCTAAAAAAAAATGGTTAAGAAAGTTTGGTTAAATTGATCACTATAGTGAAAAGATCTATATTAGTATTCATGAATTAGTTGCCATTTTTGATATGGATGCTAATAAACCTTTCACCAGTACTGGGAACACTGTAGAATATTCTAAAGTTATGGCTTTAAGGCTATTTTAGCCCTGCTTTCGACTAAAAGTTATTAAGAATAAGCTATTAATCACATGATTGTCTATGGAAGTTAGAATTCTGCACTACACTATTTCTAAGATTAACCTTCTAAAGTGCCATAATTTTACTTAGATTGATAATCATGAATGATTCATGATGTGGGCTATAAGGTAAAATATTCCCATCAATTTTCCTTACCATATCCTGCTTCACATGCATTCCTATATCAATAGAGACTTCCTTCCTTATGAGATGATTCTCATTAAGTTATTTAAGGTATTTAAGATTTAACTTGATAAGGAGGGAAAAGTAGAAAAGTTAAAAGAATCCTAGAGATTAAAAGCTAAACACATGAAACAAATTTCTTTTCAAAAGATAGAAGGAGTTTAGAGATTTATTGAGAGAGGAGATGCAATTAAGGAGTTTGACATATGAGCCTTATAAAACCATCTTATAGCATTACATCAAGAAACTTGAAAGGAGCTGAAATCATAAATTAAGAATCAATTCAAAAAACTCAAAGAAAAGTTAAACATTACTAAAAAAGAAGAGGATAGTTCTACTAAAGAAGAAGCATATTCCCTTCAAGCAAAAAGAAGAAGTAAAGGAAAATAAAAAACTATTCCATAAAAAAAGGAAGCTAGAAAAAAAAGAGAGACTCTGAAGCAATTTCTTTAAGCAGTGAAAAAGTTAAGGACAATTTAGAAAATATAATAGATGATTAGAAATAATTACTCCTTCAGCCCTATTTTATCCCCATAAGACTTATCTTTTACAATGCATATTATGTTTTAGATTTTTAGACATTTTACTTGCTTTTTAGATAGTTTATTTGCTAGATACTTGGTTTATTGGATTTTTATGGCTGGAAATCATTATGGTGGATATTGTATTGATAATTATTTGCTAAATACTTTGCATTTCATTTTTTATTAATGCCAAAAAAAGGAGGAAATTATGAGTAGGAGATCTTGAAATTAAATGAATATTATGCATACTTTGAGAGGTAGTGTTCTAATAAAGAGGAGTCACTGTGTTGAAAATATGATTTAATTTCAAAATAGTTTATCATTATAAAAAATAGGAGATTGTTGACCTTAGTCCCATTAACTAATTGATTCACCATGACTTTTTCAAAATTTCAAAGATCGTTTGAATCAATTGACTAATCAATTCATAACGTGCTAACTACTTTGTAATGGTTATATTTTCTAAGTGATGGATTTTTTTAACCTTCTAACCTTTATATAAAGGCTTGAACTCAATTTGAAAATATGAGAAAGTGCTATTATTGTTATATGGACACAAGAAACTCTTATTTCTCTCATCTAAAACCTGAAAATCCCTTGAGCTCACTTGATTAAATTCTTTTGATTAGCTTTTCATTGTGTATTCCAACTTATAGAGTTTGTGAGTTATTTTTTTGATTTCAAATCACTCATTTTTTGCCTATTAGGGTGAAGTATCTCTAAAAACTTTAAAAGTATTAGATCTCTTGATAAGTAAAGGCTTTAAGAGAGGATTTTCAAATAGACAAGAAGTAGAAACTTGTACTGAGACTTATTCAAGTACCCTCAAACTTGAAGAGAGAGTGAATTTAAGTTCAAAATCCAAGTTAGATAGTCTTGATAGTGGATATACTCCTTACAATATTGGATCTTCAAAGCCAAACCACTATAAATTGTAGTTTTTTATTCTTTCTATCTTTATCTCTCCATTTATCTGTATTAAGCTCTTTTTGTTTGTTAAAACTTGATAATGTGCTATACTTGAGTCAAGTTAATTAATTACATTCTTACTTTCATCCTTGAATTGCTTATTAGCTATTTTTCAAAATTAAGTAAATTTTTATTATTTTGTAAAAAGTTTTTATACTTAATTCACCCCCTCGTAGGTAAAATCTTGAACAACAGTTAAACCTCACTAAAAGTGGTGTTAATTTGGCTAAGTGGGATAAAGATCACTAGTAAAAATCACTCTCCACTTACAAGTAATCAAAATAGCAAGTCAAGATATGCTTTTGGTCTTCTAATGCTTAAGTCGGCAAGGGCAAAAAGGAGTATATATGTAGTAGTGAAGAGAAAGTAAAGTGAAATTAGAGAATGTACTTGTCTTATGTGACTTGTATTTATAGAGGAAATCATACTTGGGATAAATCGGCTATTCCCTAATTGGGTGAAGAAGCATTTAAATCTTTTAACTAAAGTAAATCATTTTAGAAGTGATAACCATTTTCTACTATTGTAATCATCTCCAGCTATCCAATGGCCTTATCTGGTTCCTTATAACTACTCCAATTACCCTGCAGAGTATCTTCAAAGACAAGCTAGCAGATAGGCTGGCTTCTTATATAATGGGCTAACCTTGTTTAATTGGGTGGGGATTGATCTAGGCCTAAGAATGGATCAAACCTAGTTTAAAATCTAATCTAGTCCAATGTAAGTATTTATCAAATGTAAGTTGGCTTATGATGCCATTTGACTATTATAATTTCAAGTAAAAAATTTTGAAAGAAAATAATCCACTTCAAATTTCGATGATGGAAAAAAAATATTATATTGTTGTCAGAGATACCGTTATTACAATTCAAAGCAATTAGTGCTTTTGATGAATACCCTAACCACTTCAAATAATGAATACTTTAGTTAGATTTCAAAATGAGAAAACACTTTCTCTAAAATTTATGGTCTTTCTAATTTTTTTTTGTATTTTAATTTCATTTATAAGGTGGATGGATTACTTTTCTTGTGACATGGGGATGGATCATTCCCTCTCTTCCCTCTCACTCATTTTTTTAATCTACTAATTTTATCTCATATTATGCACGGTTTAATATATAAAATTTAACATTAAAGATAGATATTTTGCTGCAAAATTAATTTAGATAGTAAATTCATAAAAAATATTTATCAAAAGCGGAATCTGTTATCTTTTTAAGAAAATTATTTCAACTTATTAAGTTTAATTTCGGCTACTTATTAAGTACATAATTTAACTCTATGAACTCAAAATTAAAAATGCATGAGGAAAAAAAAGGCAAAATCAATACGAACGAATTGTTACATGCATTTTTTAGGTGAAAAATGATGAAACTACATAATTCAAGTAATAAATTGAACTTATAAAATTAAAATAATTGAAATTGTTAAAAAAGATTAAAACTTAATATGAGTATTGTCATTCAATTTTTCAAAGATTTACAATGACATGAATAAATATAAGCAAACATTATAATATATCATTGATGTAGTATTATATCAATACATTATTAACTCAATTGTATATTAAATTTAATGTATTATATAATAATATATTAATAATTAAATTTAATAATATATTAATATATTCCGATATCAATTTACATCACAATCATCTCCGTGAATATAATGCTCATATTGCGAGTAGAGTAGTACCAAATTTCGCCACACATGTGCAGTTGCTTGGGGAAGGTTTGATCATGGCTTTATGGGCTAACCCCTAAGCATTTTGCCATTTTGGATAATTTATACAAGGATAGATTATTGTATGATTGAATTGTGTCTTGCCTTGGCATCCTTAGCTACAATTATTAAATAAAGAGTATTTATTAAATTTTTATATAATTTAATATATCATATATTTTTAATTATAATTAATAAATAAATAATAATAATAATTTTATTAGTCGGTGATGTAAGAATTTCACTTCAAACAAGACATCCACGTGCTTAGGCCTTTTCTGCATATCACCTTCTTTCCAAATTCCTCCTCTACACCTCTCTCTCTCTCTCTCTCTCATCGTATCGTATTCATCATCTTCTTTGTCATCAACCGTCACTTTGTCCGTACACCTTACAAAAAGCCACGTCTACATTACCAGCTGAAACACCTTCTGCCGGATTCACACCGACTTCCATGGCGGCCTTAAGCTCTTTCTTGAGAATGGAGCAAATACGAGGCAAAGGCAGAGGTTTAGTCGCAACTCAGCCGCTCAAGGCCGGCCAAATCGTCCTCACCGAATCGTCCATTATTCTCTATTCTGCTTTTCCCCTCATTTCCAGACTTTCTTCTTCAACTTTCTCTTACTGTGACCACTGCTTCAAAATCCCGCCACCATCGTTTGCTTCCGTTGTTTCTTGCCCTTCGTGTTCCGGTCACCGTTTCTGCGGCCAAAAGTGCTTATCTTTAGCCCTAAATCTTCCCATCCTCCGTGGGTTTGCCAAACACTGTCTTGTTTGAAGAAATCCGCTTCAGAATTCCTCCAACAACCGCCAGAACGCCAAATTCAAGCTCGTTGCGTCGTGGCAGCTTATAATCTTTTCCCTTTTGATTTTCTCATGTTGCTTTCTCTTCTGGGTACTCCAGATGATTCCATATTCTCTGCTGCAAAGTTCATACATTCTCTGATTTCATCTCTCTGCCCGCTGCAGAATCAGCCTTCTGTAGAACTCACTGCTCAGTTTCTGGCAAAGGATAGGCTAAACTCATTTTGTTTCATGGATCCTGATTCGCCGGATGGTCCTCAGAGATCCATTAAAGCATACGCTATTTGTCCAAAAGCCACCTTCTTCAACAATGATTGCCTTCCAAATGCTTGTAGGTTTGATTATGTGGATAACAGTGATCCCGGAGATGAACACAACACTGATATTATTTCAGGATTAACAATGATTATGAAAATAGAAAGAAGATTTTGAAAGAAGACTATGGATTTGTTTGTAACTGTGAGAGGTGCATGATTGAGGAGAAGGAAGAAAAGCATGGTAATTTTTCTCATGCGTATTTTCTTCTCAAATATGTTTGTGATAGGAAGAACTGTTCAGGAACTCTGGCTCCTTTGCCTCCTAAAGATGGTTGTGCATCTAAAGTTCTAGAGTGTAATTTCTGTGGTAATTTGAAAACTGAAGTTGAATGAAATCATCAATATGTCTGAAATGTTCATTTTTACTTTTGGAATGTCTGTCTTAAATATTGATGGAATAATAAAATTACAACAAATAAGCTTCATTATGTACTCCTTGAGGAGATGGTAACTGGGGTAATTCAGGATCTTTCGCCAGCTTATTGTTGTTTGAAATCATCACTTCCTTTTTAATTAAGGAAGAAACTTAAATTAAATTTTCAAACATAATTTTATATTTATATTACTCTTCAATTCAATAAATATAATTACTAATTAATTATTTAATTGATTGAAAATTAAATACGAATGAATTTTACTAAAATTTTCTCCTTTAATTAATTACCTCACATGGGTTGAAATCTTCAACCCTCGAAGAGATTTTCTTGTCTCTAGGTGAAATAATCTTCATAAAATATTTACCTACTTTCTAATGGCCAAGAGATAAACGCAACTTGCCTTCTACTTGATTAAGTGAGCAGCATGTTGACATTAGCCTTTAATGAAAAGCAAGTGAAATGGCTTTATGAATAGAAATCATCTTTTTCAATTTTTGGTGAGGCCTTAGAGTCGAAGAAGCAAGAAGCAAGGCTTTTTCTAATTTGAGTGTTTCCTTGATTTACCGAGTATATTTAACTGTATTTAAGTGATTTAAAGGATATTTTGTATTTATTGTTCACATAAACTTAGTACATAAAAAATAATCACACAATTGTAATTAATATTTTATTTTTAAATAATTATATTTTAATAAGTATAATTTGATATAAAAAATTATTCTCTTCTTTACTTAACTGAAAATTTGCAAGTTTTTTCTTAAATTATTAATTTTTTTGTCTCAAATTCGCTATTTATTAAAGTTTACCATTCACTCTTATGCCCGGCATTTTATTCAGCATCGGAGGGACTGGCAAAATCATACAATTTTGTTTATGAAGTTTACTCTTCAAAGAGCATTCCAAATATTTTTGTGCCTTGTTGTGACTGGTGCACTAATTGTGTCTTTGTCACTTTAGGTGACTCGCAAAATTATACATTGTTTATGCTCATTAATTCAGCATTCCAAGTCTGATGGCTTCTTGCAAAGATTGGATTCTCATTGAAAAAACTAAAAATATTATATGCACCAATGAAATTTGAAATTGAGTTCTGAAATTTTTTTGTATGTTTATTATATGGATTGAACCTTATAAATTTATCTCATTATTTTATATTTAATAACAATCCTTAATTTGCATTTAAAATTCAATTTCGAATCACATTTCTGATATAAATAATATTATTCTAAAAAAAATAATTGATAGATAGTTGCATGCAAGGAATTCAGGTTTTTGTTTGTCCACGGGTTTTCAATATCTAGTAATTCCCTCAAGAATTTGATCATTGCACGCTGTCCTGAGATTGGAGTTTTGCCTGAAGCATTAACTGCTGTACAATTTGTCATTTTTTACCTTTTTAATCTTTTTCTGGGATTTTTCTTCCGGATATTGCGTTGTCACGTGAATGGTTGGCAATACCTTCGTCAGGCTCTGAATACAATTCTAGGATAAATTGCCCTGAATTTGGGAATTTGGCGTGAATTAGATTAAATTCATCTCTTGCTTCCTACGATTTTAATTAATTCTTAATTAGGTTCTTATAATATAAAATTTTAAATTAATTTTTTATACTTAATTTTTTTTATTTTAGATGCTTTTTGTCATCTTATACTTGTTAAATTCTTATATTTATTATACATAAAAAGAACAATCATAATAGATTATTATTATTATTATTATTATTATTATTTGATTACAATCGGAAATTGAGTCAATAATCCATCCACATAAATATAATACTTGTAAAATACTTCAAATATATATGCATTTTTATTTAAAATAAAACATCATGAATGAATAATAATAACTCACTGACTCGCATTTAATAGTTGGCTAATCAAATTGTGCATATAATTTTATGTAAAATATTTTAAATTTATTTTTAATGACAAGTTGAACCAATCAAATCGTAATTCTAATTCGTTAATTTTTCTATTTCCATGTCTAGATCAACGTAGAAACGAAATTCTAGTATAACAGACTCGGGTCCAGTGGAGCATTAATTAATTTCATTCTCAAGGCTGTTACGGTAGTCAATTCCCTCCTCATCAGTTTTCTTAAATTTATATTCCTCGGCTTCTTTTTAAGTATTCTTTAAAAAATTATTTTTATTTATCTATCATATTAAAAAAATTCAAATACATTTATTATCTTCTTTCATATTATCCTTATTATCTAAATAAATATTTAACAACTTATCTTTTAATAGCCTTAAAAATACCTAAACTTTACTGTAATTTTTTAAAATTTTCTATTTTTATTGTAATTTATTGTTTTAATATAATATAATTTTTTTACATCTGTCTCTAACCTAAATTTATCCCAAATTTTCCAGGGTTACGGTCTTCTCAAGTCTTTCAGAACTACAATATATCACATGAAAAGTACATAAACACAATACGCATCAATTCAGAAACCACTTTTCAAAAGAAGACAAAGAGATTGAAAGAACCAAACGTCTATTGATTATTAATCATATGAACTGAACAAAATAGACACAACTCAAAGATAGAAAATCCACGCAAAATTATGGTTCTCCCTAAACTAAGCTCCATATCATAAAACTGTGTACGAATCTAAAACCTAGAAGAACAATCTGACGGCATTCTACATGAATTTAGCACCGGAAAAATCCATATTCCTCATCTTCGGATTCTGAGCCATGAACTGCTTCAGCATCTCCTGGTTCTTAATCTCATCGCTGGTTGGAAGCCCTAATTGCTTCTGCCTCTGATCGAACATCATCTTCTCCACCACCGATCTTGTTTCAGAGTCCAATTGAGATAGCCTGCTTGGTTCAGGCTCGGCTTTTTGAACATCAATCTGGGGCCCACCCTTCAGCAGAGATTTCCACCAATCCTCCTTCGTCTTCGTCAGAAGGATCGAAATCGCCTTATTATCTTCCAAACTCCAATAGCATTCATCAGGTTTCACAGATTCGAACAATTCGCCGTCGATGATTGGATTCTCGCCCTTGATGCCAGCCTTCAAACTATTTTTCTTTATCTCGCAGAGAATTGTTTTGGATTTGGTTCCTGGAGTGACCGGAACGGTGACGGTTACCTCATGTCGGTTCTGGCCCCATGAATGATCATCCATGTCGAGGCCATTGCCTTTGTTTGGCGAAAGCAGGTTCTTTTTCCTCTCCTCAGCCGCGGCATTATCCGCGGCGGCTTCAGCTTCGGACTTTTTCTGCATCTCCTCCGACTTCTTGGCCTTCTCTTTGACGGAGCGGGCCAAAGAGACAATCTTTTCTTCGGCAGAATCGGTCTTGAACAGATCGGAATGACGAGCAATGAAGTTGAATGCGTGTTCGAGGAAATTAAGTAGGTTTGATGGGTCGAAGTTAACGTTGAATGGCAAGGACGAAGGCTTTTCGGTAATGGGATTCTGTTGTGATTGGTCATCTTGGTAATCAGTGATTACGGCCATGGCTGAATTGCAGAGGACTAAGAAAGAAATATAAGACTAGGGTTCTGGTGTGATATATATTGATACGTGGTCCTCGGGGGTTTATATAGATGGAAAATGCGAGATCCTTAGGTCCCAACAAATCGAAGTAATACGAAAGACCCAGCCGGATTCCGTGAGATGAGGAGGAGTAATAAGAGAAAAAATAGTTAACTTTTTTAAATTTTGATGGGATCAATCAATAATTTTTTTTAAATGACCTGATCAATAGTTCTACGCTGACAATAGATCAATTATAATTAATGCTAGGTTATTTCTTTACAACATAATAATATAAGATTTTAAATTAAATTTGATTGTTGTAAAATTTTTTACATTATTGGTGAATAAAAAAAGATATATTATTAAAAAATTAATATTAACTAAAAATATTTATTAATAGTAAAAAAAATTAATAATTTTTTAATAATATAATGATAAATAAATAGATAATAGTGTAAAATTAATTTACACCGATTGATTATATTTAAATATGTAACATAAACTTATATCTTTTTATGAAAATATTTCCCAACATCAATAATTATAATTTATTCAAAAAAATTATAATTTAATTTAATTTCTTATTAGCTTTGAAGTCTCTGATATTAAATGCCAAAAAAAAGAAAAAGTAATATAACATTTTTCCCTCCTATCCATTTCTAACACATTTCAAGCCTGTAATTAGTATAACAAATAAACTGACTTAAGTTTTATTGAATTAATCAATTAGTTGTGTTAACCTTTAGATTAACTTTTAGATTAACCTAAACCTTAACCCTAAATTAACCTTTAGAGGTATTTGGTGTATTAACTTATCTAAAAAAAATAAGTTCTTATTTAATAATCTTCATAAAGTCGATTAGAGCTTATAAACTAATAATTTTAAGAAAAAAATTCAAATTTACCCCTCTTCTTTGAATTAAATGAAAATATATAACCTAGTAATGTAAATAAATATTTTACATATCATTATTAATTCAATATAAATAAATAGAAAAATATATGATGCCATAAAAATATAATTAATTAAATTTTAAATAATTATGTTTGTATTCGTATTATAAATATTTTAATTCTATTAATATAATTTAATCCCAAAATAAATATAAATTAATTTAATTCTAATCTCTATTTTTATTAACATATATTTTATGTCATTTTACATTTTTCAACTTATTCATATCAAATACAATTAGTTAATTTTTTAGTTATCAATAATAAACTTTCAATTATAAACTAATTTATCAACCACTAATTAGTTTATTAACTAGTTGTGCCAAATAGAATTCAAATATGTATTTTACTAATAAAACTCAATTAAATTTTATTTATAAACATCAGCAGTGAAAAGTTAACGGACAAGTCACTTTTAACTAAGGATGAACCCTTAACAGGGATCGTGGCTCTGTGGCTCAGTCCAAAAATTCAAACACTGATTAATTTGACATATAATAGTATATTAGTCAATGTATATTAATCATAAGTAGTACTCTCTTTCTTGCATTTATTTTTTTAACTTTACTTAACAATTAATTGATTATATTAATAATCAACTGATTCATTTAACTATTAGTAAAGTTGGGTCGAATTTCGTGAATTTTGAAAGACTCAATCCTTTATTTTAAAAATTTTAAAAAAACGGGTCACAACCAACCAAGATTACAAAAACCTACGGTCTACGTAGGCTAACCAACGAATTTATTTTTTACATTTCTTAATTTTATATGAGTTAATATTTTTAATTCATATAAAATTATATTTTATTTTTTATTTTTAATTATATAGAGTTATGTTATGAATAATTTATAGATAATATTTTTATTTTATAAGTATTTTATAACTTATATTTTATATATATAATATTTTTTAAGCTTATATATAAATTTAAAATACATTATGACTAAGTTATGAATAAATATATGATACTTTTAAATTATTTTAATTTTTATTATTTAAAATTTAAAAATTTTTAAAAAAATGAAATTAAAAAAGATGCTAACAAGTTAGCTTGTGTCTAAAAAGATTGAACTAGAACTTCTATATTGAAAGCCTGTGCAAAAAATGGATGGGTTTGGTTCAATCCATTCATTAAACAACTATAACTAGATGATTGTATTAATTAATTAGATTAAGTGATAATATTAATTGTTTGAATAAATATGTTCATAAAGTTAATTGTTTATATATAAAATAACATATAAAAATGTGAGTAAATTTTGTAATTTGTTTGAGTATATTATTTTAATTTAATGGTATCTTAAATTTATATATTATTTATTAAATTAAATTATTCTTAAAAATAAATTAGCATATATTATTACACATTTTAAATTTTTTAAGAAATAAATAATTATAATTTATTAACATTATTTAATTTTTTAAAATAAATATATTTAGGTGTTAGTCTCCACTTTTGTGTTATGTTATTTTATATCAAGTTTTTAATATAGTATTTATTTATATTATAATAGTTTACTATTTTCATACATACATATATATATATTCTTCGTTATGACATTTTCTAGGAAGAACGTGATTTAATAAAAAATTAATTTCTTTGTGCAATGTTTTAAAAATTGGGCTAAACAGGAAACTAAAGAAACTATTATGCATCAATTAATTTTACTAATATTTTTTAATGTGAAAATTTTAAATTCATTAAATAATTTTATAACATGATTTTTAATATATTATAAAATTTATTTTATTAATATATATTAATTTGTTATATAAATTTAAATTAATAAAAAAGTTAAATAATTATTGATTATTTTTAAAGAATTATTATATTTTGATATATATTAAATTGGTATAAATATAATTAAGAATGTATAGTAGCCTAATGGTTAATTTCTCTCTTATAAATTCTAGAGTTTTGGGGATCAACATCTCTCCTTAACATTTTAACCAAAATATAAATGTACATGATTATACAAGTTGGGATAATTTTATCTTTTTACAAATATTTTATATTGGAATTAGTTTGTAAATTGTTATATATGTGTATAGTTAAATTCCCAAATTGAAATATTAAAATATACATACTAATTATTGGAAATTTATATTGTTTTGAAATCAAGAAATATGATAGTTTATGATCAATAAACATGTTGACTTATGATTAAAGAGACATGTTAACTTATAATAAATAGGCATATTGGTTCATAGTGAAGAGGTTTTTATAATTAATGTTCAAGAGACACATGACTCATGTTTAATAGATATGGTTGTGTGCAAAAAATATGATAATCAAAAGACATATTAGTTAAAGGTCAAGAGCTATATTAGTTTATAATCAAGAGACATTATGGTTCATAGTCAAAGGACATTATATTGGTTAAGTATCAAAAGATGCATTGGTTTATAATGAAAAGATATTTTAATTCATGATCAATAAATATGATATTGGTTAAAGATAAAAAAAATTTACATTGAATCATGATTAAGAGATATTTCAATTCATGGTTAAGAGACATATTAATTCAAATTCAAATATTGTCTATATATATAACTAAAACAATAAAACAAATATATAAAAAATAGAAAATACAAAAATAAATATTTGAGTCAATTAATGACTACATACAATTTTGTGTGAATAGAAAGAAATAAATGAATTTATCTTTCATTTTGAATGAAAAAGAATAAATAAATCCTTATTTTTCATCATTATGTTACTTCTCTAAAACATTGAAAAGAGTTTTTGAGAAGAGATTATTAGATTGCTAGCTAATCAATCTCTTCAATACTTAAATAAATTTTAGAAGTTATTTGTTACAAACTTTGCAGTAAATAGTAGGGCTAAAGTTGTATAGGCCTTGGTCACCCACACCAAAGAGGAAGTAAATTGGGTATTTTTAAAACTTGTACTATTTTTGAAATTCTCTTTCAAAAAAATATTTGATTTTGGAAAGTTATGAAAATAATTTTAATTTAAACAATTTCAAGAGAACTTCATAAAGATGTTGCACTCAAGATATGACAATTCAAAGAATTAGTGTAAATTAACTCATTCAACTATTTATAAACAAATCATTAAGAAATAAATTTAAGAAAATTTAATGAAGATGTTTGCATACAACACATGATAATTCAAATACTTGTACAAAGCAATTCATTCAATTATGCATAAATAAAGAATTATGAAGCCAAATGTATAGATGAATTGCTCTTTCAACTATTCAATCATTCAAGGATCAAGATCAATATTAAAAGTATAATATTCAATAATTTCATTAACTATGCATAGATAAATTATTAAGAAGCACATGGATAGATATACACCTTTTTTAAGCATTTAATCATTTAAGCAATAACATAAGCATTCAAACATAATATATTTAACAAATAATAATAACAAAATAGAGCATGTAAAGTAATAAAAATAAAGTATAATGCAGAGAAATAAAAAAATAGGATAGAGAGATCGAATACAAGAATTTATAATAGTTTCCTTTCTTAAGTATCCTTTCCAAAGTGTACATCCACTCTTCAAGCTCTCCAAGTTTATATTTCAATCCATTATCCTTTCATTTCAATTGGTACTTGAAGAAGCTTTACAAAGTTCTTACTCTTCCTTAAGCAAATCCTTTTTTTAGAAGGGATATCTCATCCTCTCTAAGATTTTTCAAAGGATACTGTTGGTGTGTGTTCTAGGAACCAATCATATAGATGATTGAAGTAATACACAATGTATTATATTTTATTTTAGGTAATTTAATTATTATATTTTATTTTATAATTTTATTATTATTTTGCGCAATTTATAACTTAATATAATAATTATCCTTGGAATAGCTTCGCTATTCCTAAAATGTCCCTAGTCAAGTTTTATTACGAAAAGGATAATAATAATACATCGAGACTAGCATGTATAATGACTGATAATTTCGAATCATGGATATCTGATTTTAAGTCAATATATGAGGACATTATTAGTGAACAATGTATTGGACTGACCCATTATGAGAATATTGTATGGATAGACGTATCATAAGTTATTTTCATATGATCACAAATACATATAAACCTTTGACCTGAAGTCATTACGATTTCCTACATGAGGAATTACTCACTTTAATATTGTCCTATGTCACCTTTAATCAGGATAACGAATAGGGCATTGATTAGGTGTGTCATAAATCATGCAGAGGGAAGTGAGTGATGTAAATGGAATTTTATTACTCTTGTATAAAAGATAAATATCCTTGGGTCCCTTGATTGAGTGAGACTTAGAAATGCATGGTCATACTCAATTGGATTAATATGTGATATTAATCATTTATTTTAAGTCTACTCAGTATCAAAAAATATAAATTGAACATTGATGAGAATGACACAAATTCCATGCCTCCAGTTCAATTTGGATATTATTACAAAAGAGTTATGATGTAAAACGTTGATCATGTATTAAGTGGATGTCGAATCACAGACATTCTTATTACTTGAATGGCAGTGATGTATTGCTAGATACCGCTCACTGTCTATGGCTCAATAATGAGTCATTGTCAACGTAGTAAGAACTTATAGGGTCATACAAAAGGAGTAAAAATAAAATAATAATTAATTAGACTTTAATTATATTAATATCCAATTAATTAAATTTATTTTTGTGCATATATATATATATTATTAAGAATAATAATGTGTTATTCACGTAATATATATATATATATATATATATTATGTGATATTATTTGATATTAAAGTAATATCAAATAATTACGTTATCAGATATTAGATAAATATATTATGAGATAATATTATTTTGATATTCGATAACTATATGCAATTATCTAATATTAAGATATTTATATTATGAGATAATATTATCTAATATTAGATAATTAATAAATAAGTCCTATCTCTCCTCATTATCTCTAAGATAAGGATAAAATGAATTGTTAAGTGTGATTAGAATTTTGAAAGCATTATCTAAGTAGGACTAGGATTGTGACTTGTCTAAGTTCTATAAAAAGGAGCTTGAGGGCAGCACATTAAAAAAAACACGCTCATAAGCCTTCTTAAAACCCTAAATCACTCAGAAAATATCGAATCCTAATTTCTAGAGAAAGAAACGCATCCTAACAGATTCGTGGAAGGCGAGAGGTTGTTGTTCACTCTATGTGGATACCGTAGAGACGTTGTACCTTCCGGCCGGCGTTTGATTCATCAATCTCAAGTTTTGATCAATAGAAACACGAGTGCCCAATAGGTAAAACCCTAATCATTGATTTATACTTTTTGCATGGATCCTACGTAGAATTCAGATTAAAATTTTGAAATTCTACTACATGTAATAATCTAAATTCACAACAGATACATCACCTTTTTATAATTAGAAAGTAATATAAAATGAATATCAATTCATAAAAACTCTCTTATAGAGTGGATGAAAAAAATAAAGCTCCTAGAATAAAGAAATTTCATAAAGAAAAGTTCAAATCATGATTTGGATGAAAAAAGGAATAAAATGGATACTAAAGTTCAGGCTTTCTCTTAATTGTATTTAATATTTTTTAACTTATATAGGAAGTCATGGAGTATTATAAACATTTAGGATAGTATTTGATATTTTTTATCTTATATAGAAAGCCTATGAAGTATTATAACCGTTTCGGATAGTTAGAGATAAAAACTAACCATTTATAATTGTTATACACACATCAAAACATTAAAATTGATTGGTTAATCGATTCTAATAAAAATTGTCATCTTTGATATGTTCCAAAATTGATTAGTTAATCGATTCATGAAAAGAAAATTAGTAGACTCAATTTTAAAAGGTAATAACTTCTTCATTTTAAGACTATTTTGAGTAAATGACCTATCATTGGAAAGCTATTTAAATTTATTTTCAAATAGATTTAGTTTCATGCTAATATCTAATTTAATTTTTGAAATATATTTAAAATAATGAGTAAAGGTTAGAAAGAATAGATTGTGAAAATTTGATTTTGAGAGTCAATTTTTAAAATTTATTACTCTCTCATATCTTAATCATTTTAAGCAAATAACTTGATTCATGAAAAGCTTCTCTGAGTTTATTTTCATATAAAATAATTTCATGCTCATATTATTTGTAGTTTTTGAGATATAGTAAAAAAAATAAGCAAATGTAAAAAAAGACTGAAATGCAAAAAATTAATTTGTAGACTTAAATTGAAAAAATCATAACTCTTTCATATATTAATTATTTAAAATAAATGATATGTTCATGGATAGATATTTAAGTTTATTTTCAATAAAAAAATTATAATTGAATCACAAATATTTTATGAAGATATGATTAAAAGGATAACTAAAGGTCAAAATTAAAAAGATTAAAACCTCATATCTCATTAGTTTTCAAAGTATCCTATAAGTTATCTTGTAAAAATATAATTATGGATTATTTTTTAAAAATGTTTTTATTAGGCTAAGATTTTAAAAATATATATTTGAACTTTATATCATGACAAACTCTATTTTACAAAAAAGCTTAAGCCTAAGATGAGAAATTATATCAATAAAGTCCTTAGACTTTTCTTGGTACTTTTAAATTTTTAAAACTTGAATCTTATCATCCTTCAATACTTAGATCAAATCTTCTTTCTTGACTTTTTTCCTTATTCTTAAGTTAAGCATAATATGATATTTCATTACTTTATTTCAATGCTCATCCTTTTTTATCTTGAACTTTCCTATATAATAGACATAAACTTTGCAAGACATATAGTTAGTCTAATATAATATATCAAGATATTAATATGCATTATTCATATATAAATTATATAACAAATTGGTAAAAATATGTATAATCATCGTATTATATGTCTTGATCAATCTTATGCTCAATGATTCTTATTTGTAAAAAAAATTAAGCATTACTATTACAATCATAATATAGTATGTTTATTGAAAATTTTATAATACTGTAGTATAAAGATATGCAATATTGTTGCAATATTTATTTATTATCATCAAAACTTATCATATAAAACTTAAGGCGAACATCTCTTAGAGGATAATATTTTTTGTAACATGTTTTGAGTACACCATTTTTTTAATTTATTTTCTATTTTATTTCATGATATCATTTGGTAGAGTTTTTGAAGATAACACTTCATATCATATACCAAGCATATGTGAAAAACAATAGATGCTTCTTTAACAATTAAATCAGAATAAGGAACAAAGAATATTGAAGGAAGATTTCATTGCATAATTTTCATAATATAATATCAATGCATAAATATAAATGAAAAAGATAAATAGGTGTTGAATTTTTCAAAGTTCAAAACTACCGTATAAGATAAGTAATTATTACTTTACTCATTTATTTGTGATAAATAAATGAAGTTTTCTATATGTATATGCAAAAAATAACTTAAAATTTATATGTATAGCATTCAATATATTTCTAACAATTATATTGTACAAGATTTTATCTTCTCTTTGGCTTTTCTTTTTACAAAGTGCATTCTACACCATGAATTAGGTAATTGAGAACTATATGTTCCTTAACCTTTTTATTTTAGCTAATTAAGAGAAAATTAGCTAAAATAAGTTGTTCACTAAATATTTAAAGTAGTTGTTTAACTTAGCTCATTTGCTTAAGGGCCTAAATTAACTATTTGACAAAATTCTCCTTTACCTTTCCTAAAGTAAATTCTTTATTATTTTTTTAATGCAAAAAATCTTGTGAATCCTATTGCATTTTTATGAAAGCTTTCTCTTAAAGCTTTTTGGACTAAACAAGAAAATAAATCTTTTTCTCACCATTCTATGTACATCTTAGGATATAGAATTTTTTTTCAAAAAAATCATTTGAAATCCTATTAAAAATAATTATTATAAACTTTGCTTATTTTAATATATAATTTATTAAGTAATATATATTCTACTATTAAAAAATATTTATTTATTAAGACAATGGCTCCCTCTAAAAATCTTTCCTCATTTCATCCTTACCTTTAGTTACCACTCTATAGAATTGTATATGAGATTTTCATCTTATACAACACTGTGTTCAATTCTTTCAAAATCATTGGATCTTTCAAAAAGAAAAATAGAGGTGTGATGATTTTTCAATTTTTATACTAGATACTCTAGTAGCACTATTACAAAAATGTAAATAGATGTCAGCTATATAATAAATATGAAAAAAATGATGTCTTTTCTTTTAAAATTTTTTAATTTTTTACATTTGTTATAAGTTTTTAGTAAAAAAAATTGATGTAATATTTTTTTGATAATTGTATAAGTAGTATTCCACTTAACATACACATAAATTTAAGAGTTTGAACTTATGAAGTAAGCAAAGTAAAACCCCTATGGTAATATCAGGTATCACTACACCACTAGGGGGCGTTGGCTTATATAATATTTTTTAACATTGATTTTTTGCTTCCCGACTAGAATATTTATAATAAAAATCGAATAAGTTTAGTATCTTATAAAAACATATATATTTGAGTTAAAAATTTTAAAGAGTCATAACTTTGTCCTCAATTATTTATTTGCAGCAATTTTTTTATTTTATCTTACTTTTTGAGCTCTGTGCATTTGTAAGTGGCTAAAGGTAGTTCACCCTCCCAAAATAGTAAAAGAAAGGCTATTTTCATAATTTTTTTTACTTTTTATTTATCTCTCGTCATTGTTTGACTAACTTATAAATTCATAAAAAAATTTCTTAAAAAATGTACATAAAAAATTGGAGAAATAAAAAGGCAATCACTTTAAAAATAAAAGTAAGAAAGATACCTTTTATATTTTGAACTAATGTCTTAGATCAAGGCATTTGCACTATACTCAATATTAGTTGAAGAAATATTGATAACTTACTAATATGTGGAGGAGGACAAGATGAGATATAAGATTCTATAGAAGGAGTTAGACTAAGGTAAAAATTGAACTTGAAAACAAATAAAAGAAAGAGTAAAAGTGATAATAAGAAAAAAAATAACATTCGTCACCTCTTTCAAGACTTTAGATGTCATACTACTATAAAATTGCAACTAAATATTGATGGATAAATATCAATCAAAATTAATATAAACGTTTATTTTGACGTGGTAATATTTTTAAAATTATTTAAAAAATTAAGACGACGAATCATAAATGTAATTGATATCTATTAGATGCAATAATATTTTCGTAATTGTTGGAAACTTAATATATCAATTTTTTATTTAGTTAATATCAAAATAATTTTAAGATTATCAAGAAAATGAGAAAATTTAATACATTAGTTTTAAAATTAATTAATATCTAAAGGCACTAGAAAAGTATAAAAGAAAATTGTCAAATTGTATACATAAACTTTTAACTTAACCAAAGCCTGAAATTATAGTATTTACAAGGTTATTAGGAAATATAAAAATTTAAAATGTCAATTTTGTATATAACCATTGTCTAAAGATATTTCAAAAATCTAATGTGAAATATTAAAAGTAGACACATCAATTTTGTACTTAATTAATGTCTAATTATATAATAATTACCATTTACTTGGAAAATAATGATACAAATATGTTGATTTTGTACTTAATTTACTTTTAATTATTTATACTCTCAAAATTAATTATTTATCTTTCTTTTCTCATTTGTATATTCAGCATTTATAGTACAAAAAAAGGATGATCACAACTAAATTATTAATAACGTTATGATTTTATATCGATTAAATTTACACTAATTAAATTTGTATAAAATCTCAATTACTCCTTGTGTATTAACTATTTAATTATAAATGGTGCAATTGATATAAAGAAAGTCTTTCTCATATGATTCTAGTTTTCTACAAATAACCAATGTTTTAATTTATTATAATGTCAATTCCAAAAATAATTACTAGCTAAATTTATAATAGCAACGAGATTTTTTAAAATATGAAAAAAAAACCTTTTGATGTCACTTTTTTATAAAAAAAAATTAATGTATTTTCATCTCATAATACTTTAGATATTAATTTTTAAAATAATTAATGTTTAAAGTTATTAAAACAATGGCATTTTTAAAAATATAAAGAAACTTTATTCATCAATTTAAAAAAAATTAACATATTTTCCTCCTTATGGGAGTAGTAACATTTTTATGTTATAAATAAAGTACATATTATTTTTTTCTCATTATCACTCTTTTTCTTATTTATTTTCAAGTTCAATCTCTGTCTCCATTCAACTTCCTTATAGAATTTATATTTCACTTTATCCTCCATTACACAATAATTACAAACATTCATTCAATTAATATTAAGCATAAAATAAGTATCCTATTTTAGGCCATTAGTTTAAAACATAAGAAGTGCTTTTTTTATTTCTATTTTTCAGACATTTACCTTCTTTATATCTCTATTTGTGTAGGTTTTAAGATTTTTTTATCTGTATTTCCTTTATATAACCTTTGAGATTATATCTAAATTTTAAACACTTATTATACATTTGACAAAATGTTACAACAAAATTCAAAGTTGGCCAAATAATAATGAAAGATGGAGAAAGAGTGAAAAAAAATTCATCAAAATGGTTATTTTCCCTAATTCCTGGAAGACAAATTGCCTTTGGTCGTTTTTAAATGGATAAATTTCAAAATTTATACAAAATAAAAAAATTTGCTTCAAATAGACCAACAAACATAAAATTATAACTTTTCAAAGCTTTTAACTCAAACTATACATTTTTAGTAGAATGTTGGATTTATTCAATTTTGCTTGTAAATATTTTGATGGGAAAGTAAAAAACTAATATTAAAAAAATATTATGTAAGCATTTCATTTTTTTTATAAAAAAAATATAAAATATAAAAAATTAAAAATTTTAAATAAAGAGACATAAAAAACTCAAGATTATAGCTTTCTTAATTTTGATTGGATAACCAATGTTAAAATTAATATATAACAATGCTCAATTAGACTTTAGTTAAAAATTTACATGTAATCTATTAAACACCCAATATATATATTAGTAATTATATAGTAGTATTGATTATTTTAGGAATCAATGTTTAAAATCTAGCAAAATTTAAAAAAAAAAATATCATTTGTTGTTAAAAATTAACGTCTAAATTTTTTTTATATTTTCAAAAATATTACTATTCTAATAATTTTAGACATCAATTATTTTAGAATCCAATTTCTAAAGTCTCATGCAATGAAAAGACATTAATTTTTTTAAAAAAAAACTGACATCTAAAGTTTTTTTATATTTTGAAAAATGTCACCATTCCCATGAATTTAGATATTAGTTATTTAGGAATAATATCATAATATATTAAAATATTAGTTATTTGTACAAAAAATTAGATGTCATATCATACAGAATTTTTTTAAATCAATTATGCCGTCTGCAACCAAATAGCTAATATATAAATAATAATTGAGGATTTATACAAATTTAATTAATGTAAATTTAATTGATATAAAATTACAATGCCATTTGCAATCCAATAGTGATGATCTATTTTCTAGTATATATAAGACATCAATTATTTGTGTTATAATTATCTTTTTTTTTCTTGTAATTCAAATCTCTAATGTGCAAATACGAAATAAGAGATAAACAATTTATTCTAAAATATCAAATAATTAAACACTAGTTAAGTAAAATTGATGTCCTATGTATTATCATTTTTCAAGTAGTTAGCGATTATTATATAATTAGGCGTAGATTAAATACAAAATCAAAATCAAAGTATTCACTTTTTATATTTCTCAACTAGATATTTCAAATATCTTTAGGCGACAGTTATATATAAAATTAACATCTTAAGTTTTCATAATTTCTTAGTTACCTTATAAACTTTTAGATGTAGGTTAAGTTCAAAATTAACATATTAAAATGTAACATTTTTCTTACTAAACTTTTATAATATATTTAGATGTTAGTTAATTCTTAATTGATATCTTAATTTTTTTTAATACATTTAAATATCACACACTTTAACATCTGTTAAAGAAAAGATCAACATCTTAATGTTTCTTTTGTTTTAGGTAAATACTATACATTTTTACATTGATCAAATAAAAAATTGATATGTTAAATTTTTCAATAATTTTAAAATATCTTCATATTTAAATAGATGTTAGTTATATTTATAAACTATCATCTTAATTTAATTTTTAAATAATTTAAAAAATATTACCTTCTTAAAATAGATGTCAATGTTAATTTTGATCGATTTACAATTTTATAGTAATAGCTTTATGTATAAAGATAATGGATTTGGTTGTAGTGGTAGAACTTTATTATGATTTCTAATCACATTCTTCATCTAATTACCAGTCTAAAATGAAAATGATAACAAATTTGGATCTTATTTTCATACCAAACGATCTAAAATAACTAAATTTTAATCCAATTAGCCGCCTGCCTTAAGTTGAGGAATCAGCAATTTTTTTTAATTTTACTGACAGATAAATTAAGTATTATTGAAAAATATATAATTAAAAAATAAATAAAATAATTATAATACTTTTCATTTTTTTAAATTTTAGGTATCGAAAATTAAATATTTTAAATTAAATAATTATCACTATACTATATGAAATTAATTTAAATGGTTGGGTGGATAAAAATTAAAGTAAAAATATGTATTTAAAATAAATCAATGTGTTTTTCATTCCATAAAAATACATTGTTAAAAAATTTTAATAAAAAAATGAAATGCAAGATAGATAGATTATTATGAATATTCTAGTTAAAATTTGGAGTATTTTCCAAGAAATTGTAAAATATAAGTATGTATAATTCAGGAAAAATGGAAACGAACATAATTTATTATATGTGTGTGTGTCGTCCTCTAAAATTGTTCCAGTTGTTAATTTTTCTCCCAAAACAATCTTAATAAAAATTCATATCAAGTGGTATTTAATATAATGTCCGTCATTTTTAAATTTTATTAGATTGATTTATTTTCTTTCAAAATTTAATATATCACAATTATTTAATTTTTCATCATCTTTTAATTAATTAAATAAAAATTTCATAATTTACTAATAAATCATATTTAATATTTATTTTAAAATTTTTATATTTTATATTTTTTATTTAAATATATTTTATATTCTTAATGAATTATTTATATATGCCCATATAGAATAACGTTATAGTACTCTTGCATATTTATCTAGTATTATTACAATTATAATGCTCATATGAGCATATATATTATATTTGTTATTACTTTATTTTACTAATATTAATTTAATTTATAGTAATATATATTTAACTTTATAGTATAATTATATTTTTGAAATATTTTATATATAATACTATCCTTTTATACTATTAATTAAATTTAATAATTACAATAAATTTCTCACTACATTTTAAATTATACTGTGTTTTAAATTGTTAATTTCATAATTTCACTGATGTTCTTATTAATTAAAATTTCAAATACAGCAAATTTAAAATCATTTTTAGATAGAATATTTGTACAATATAAAATAATTATTTTTAATTAAATATATTTTATATTATTAATAAATTATTTGTGCATGCCTATATTATAAATCATTATAGTGCATTTATTGATAAAAAGAGTGACTATTATGTTTTTAAATTAATTTTAAAATAAATAAGTTTGATAAAATTGAGAATCTAATCGACTTTAATTTTTATTTAATTATTAATTTCAATATCTTACATTAATTTTTTCATAAAATAAAATATTTTTATTAAAAATTTGAAGAAAGAGAGTAATATGCATATTTAAATATAAGTGTGTCTTTATATTTCTCATTATAATTTTTTAACTATATAAATTATAATAATCTTATGATAATTTTTAAAAAATATTTATTTATAAAATATGAAATATATATTGATTTTGACAAAAAGTGAATTGCATACATTGTACTGGAGTTGAGGTAGTGTGTGTGTGTGTGTATATATATATATATATATATATATATATATATATATATATATACGATCTATATATAATAACTTTTAATTATAATTTTCATGTTGTCATTGATAATATATAGTTAGATATTATTTTAAAATCATTCTTATGATTTCGTATATTTTATTAAAAGAGAAATGAACATAAAAAGCAAAGCAGAATATAGATAATTACCAATCAACATTTCATCAATTCAAGAGAAAAATTTTATTTTATTTTTTATTTGAAAGGCCAACATCTAAATTTGGAGGAAAAATACACAACATATATATAAGTGTGTAGCAAAACCTTGTATCTTAAAGATGAAATTTGAATTTTATTTTTGTCAGTAACCTAGCCCTAATTGCAGTGAATAACTTGTTAGTCCATGTATGATTTTTTCCCCCCAAAGAAATGGCTTAATTTAAAAAGTGTAACATTGCGCCGATTTTAAAAATTAAAGAGTAAAATTAATCCAAACAATTGTACTGGGCAACTAAAAATGAAAAAAATTTGAGGATTAAAAATATATTTTAGCCAAATTAAAAATGCTTGACCCAAATAAGATATAAAGAAACTCATATATTTCGTAACTATATATTTTATCTTGTTTTTCATTAAAAAAATCTTACCAAACTCTTAACTGTCATTCAAGCAATAGCTCAAACAATCCAAATATTCAGGCTCAATTTATTTCCACAAAAAATGAAATTTTATAGAAAATACTTTTGTAACAAAAGATATTTTCAAAAATGAATTAGTTTTTGTTGATTGAGAAACATAACAAAAAATGAAAAATACTTTCTCTTAATTGATGTACAAAGGTAAATTATTTTCTTTCTTTCTTTTTTTGAAAAATATAGTTGTACATACACATTTCATCTTTAAGGTTCAACAATCATTTTTATTAAAATATTTTCAAGATTGAAGTCAATGAATTTTTAATAGTTAAAAATAAAAATTAAGTGCATTTTGTATTACAAATAAAATTTAAAGAAAAATAATCAAATGCTTATTTTTCTTCTTCATCATTTCTTCCTAAACTTTATTTATATTCACATGATTTTAGCTAAAATTGATAATCACAATTGTCAACTTTCTTGATTGGCATAATACTTTTTAAATATAATAATAAAGTGTTAATTCAATAAAAAAATATATTATCTGAAATGAATTTTAACTGTTAATAAATAAATGTTTGAATTAAAAAATGACATTTATTTTTAAAAAATTTATTAATATTTTAATACTCGTAATAATTATCATCCCAATACAAGGAGAGGAGGAGAAAATTCGGAGTGTGAGGAGATATGAGATCGAAGAGAAGTAAAAAGAGGTAGAGTCAAATATTTCTTTTTATATACATTATCATTTTTTTTCTATTGACCGGATTCAACTTTCCCTTGACCAGATTTAATACATTATCATCATCTATTGACAACATTCAATTTTTTAGTTGATCAACTTTCTTACTCGTCAACCGTTGTACATAAAAGCATTTTCTCCTCAAACCAACCGATCCTATTTAGTTCTTGCAAGCCATGTCCTCGTTGCATGTGGCCAGCAAATTCAATTGGGCTACAAAGCGAAGTTTCTGACTAGGCTATTCTGAGGGTGATTCAGATGAAGCAGATACCGGCTCATATCCAAAACAAAAGACATCAATTTTTCATCATTGTTACATTCATTTTATTTTATTTTTTTTTTGTGGTAAACTAGAATTAGATTAGCAAACAGTAATCTGTCTGGTTAGAGAAGTGCCCAAGGCATCAAAATTCAAAATCAAAAGCGCTCCCGAAGGAAGACATTCCAAAACAGTCAGGTCATTACATAGATAATTTGCATTTTTTGCCAAAAAGTGAGTTAGCCTCCCCGTAGACATGGGAAAGCAGAGGCATTCCCAATTCAGCAAGCAAGTCTTTGTTATCTGCAATGAGGCTGTAGGTTGCACAAGAAGAAGACTGATTAGTAGATTTAATAGCATCAATAGCTAATAAAGCATCTAATTCTTTTTTTTTTTTTGGGTGAAAATAAAGCATCTAATTCAATCATGATCAGGAGTAGGCCCCTATTCTGGACAAGCATCAAGCCATCTCTTAAGGCATTCAATTCTGCCCCAAAATTGGAACATACTCCAAGACTCCTATTGCAACCAATCACCCATTCTCATCTGTTGTTTCTGATGACTACTGCACAACTAGCAAGCTCCGAATTTCCCTTAACTGATCTGTCAGTATTTAATTTATAAAAACCATTATTAGGAGGAAGTTGCCACCCAATATCCACATCTAGTTGATGAGAAAGCAATTTTACATGGCCCATAACCGTCCAATATCCCATAGCTATGGTTAAAATAAAGGTTTTTAAATCTAATCTGGCTTGTCTTGTTTAAAAATTTTGTTGTTTCTAAAGAGCCAAAGATTCCAAATTGTCAATGAAAACACAGGAACCTTTTAAATTGCAACTTGATTCAAAATACGCAAGATTTATCTTGGGCCAATCATACAGATCCAAATGAATTGAACCAGCACAAGATGCAAGAGAAGGAAGAGATTCCCAAAGAGACATACCAGCAGGACAAATATGATTTATATTGTCTAAACCAGTATTACATAAAACATAAAATGGTGGAATATCCATTCCTCTTTTAATCAACAGAACCCTTGTGGGATTATATTTTAAAACAGCAAGCCAGATGAATCTCAGGATACGTTGGAATTTTCCAAATCTACAGACATGGCTGAATGAGGGGTGTGCCTAAGCTTTAAAAAATAATAAATGCTATGGGTAGAGCATAACCCAGATTTTGACAAACCCCACACCAGTCTATCCATATTTCCCTTGATACTAAAATTCCCAGAATAGAAGACATAATATTAGAAGTCAGAAGACCAACTAATTCATCTAACTTCCAGGCCCCATTAATAATAACGTCCTTAACTTTCAACATCTCTACCTCTGTAGGTAACAGTCCCCGAACCAGCTCCCTAATAACCCCTTCATCTATCCGCTTATCAAACCAGAAATTAATTTTTCCCCATTTCCAAACCCACTTAATACTTGCTTGAATGATTGCGGTGTGGACCTTAAAGCTTTCTAGTTACGCGAACGATGTCTATTTAGTCTACAATTACCATTACTAGCTAAAAGAAGATATTTCTTTCTCAACGCTTGTACCAAAAGAAGTTGGCCTTCTTGAATAAAAGTCCGTGCAAGTTTTCCTAACATTGCTAAATTCATAGAAATTGGATCCTCTATGCCAAGACCACCAACCTTCTTTGGGGCAATAACCATGTCCCAACTAACCTGGGGAATCTTCCGACTCTCATGTGTCCCTCCCCATGGAAAACTCCTAATCACCTGAAAAGGCTTTGCATGAATGCATTTGGGGATTAAAGAAAAAGCCATAGGAAGATAAGGCAGAATTTATCAAAACAACCCGACCAGCAAGATAAGAACCTAGTTTCCCAGCATTTTATACGATCACGCAGCTTGTCAACTATGAACAGAAAATCTATACATTTATAATCACTTCCAATAATTGTCGCAGGGTATCTACCCATCCTTTATGTTGAATACCTAACCCTTGACGAAGGATATTCCTAACATGAGGTTCAGTATTCTTTGCAAAATAAACAATAGATTTATTTTTATTAACACGTAACACCGAAACCTCAGCAAATTGCTAAAGATCCCAATTAATAGTCTTACAATTTTTGACATCCGCTTTAGCGCAAAGAACTATATCATCAGTATAAAATAAATGTGAATATTTGATTCCATGTTTACTTAACCTCACCGGATTTCAAGCTTTCTAACAACAACAATCTTCTATCAAATGATAGAGAAATTCCAGATATAAGATGAATAGGTAAGGTTACAAGGAATTACCTTGCGTTAGACCTCAAAATGGGGTCAAGCTTACCTAAACAAAATATTCCGAAAACCCCCTGAAACAAGACTCATGACCAATTTAATGGAATTTTCAGGAAAATAAAAAAAGATAAGCACATCCCATGTTACATTCATGATTAAAGGAAAGTACCAACGATCATCTTAATTCATTGTTTCAAATTTTCATCTTTTTAAGGTGTGAGATGGCTGGGTGTTTAAGAAAAAAGTCTTCCTTTTTTCCCCTTATTCAAGTACAAGCTTGAGCTGAACCTAGGCTATAAAGGCATGTTTAGCAAAGAAATTCTTTGTTTTTAGGTTTAAAAATTAGTTGCGCCACCAAACAATTTCACAATTATCTCACTCCTTGAATTCACGTGTTTAAGACTCATTTCCCTCTCCGAAATGGGTTATAAATCAGTTACAAATCACCACTCTTAATTTATGAAAACCAAATGCAGGCTGGTCTTCAAATGTAGTTCACGTTGACAGTTGAACAATAGATGTCATTTATCAGAATCACTTTGAAGAACGTTTGGTGCTTCCAAATTCATACGAAAAGCGTCATAAGTACAATAGTAACACCAGCCCTGAGCAGCGCTAGCTACCATTCAACCTAATGCCGCTACCAAAAGTGATAAGCATGACAACTATCTTACATCCAATATTCAGAACCCCAGAAATTATATTTCCTTTCATTGAATCCTTTCTTCGTCAAAACTATTATCCATCCATACAAGTTTGATGCTTCGAACTTCCAATGAAAAGCATCGAGCTTGCATGCATGCAACACTTGATAAATCCGGTAACGGTACAAGCCAAGAAGCATAGAAAGATGAGACATAAAGCCAATGTCATTGCAACAAAGAAAAAAGAAAGCACAGTAGCACACTCATACGAGTCTACAAAGGGGAAAAAATACATAATTCCTTCAAGCATATGTAGGAAGCAATAAAGACGATATAATTTAGACATAGAAAGTATTCCCTCAAGAATCTGCATCCTAAAGTAAGCTAGAGGACGAAAATCCTTTAACACAGCCGTAACTTCATTTATTTATTTAGGGCTTTTCTTTGGCAGATGAGAGGGATAAAGATAGGGAGTTCATCCCAAAAGCTTGCTTCAGGAGGATGTCGACATACCACATAAAAATAACACTCCTCGCAAATAACTTACAAAGGTCCATTGCAATTGCTGTTGAAATTTGAGCTGCAGCCAGAATCTTTATTGAGTCTATACTCGGTGGCAGAGGAGCCTAAATCCCTCTTCCAGTGCCAGTCGCTAAATAGGGTCTGTCTCTGTTTCAAACACCCTGCTGAATTCAGCTGCCCCCCAAAGAATTCTTGTTGCTTGGATCTTGCAACCTCAATGTTCAATGGCTCAGCTTCTTGAATTTCCCTTAGTTGGAAGAAGTTGTTACCCATAATAGAACCATTTTTTGATTCTGAGTCAGGGTTTGAGGAGATTTGAGATGTATGAGACCAAATACCATTTGAGGTAGAGTCATAACCATGAAAACTCATATTTCCCAACCCTTTTTGAAAGTTGTGTTCATCTGCTTCAGAGTTCAATCCAAACCTGCAGAGTGTTTAGTTTAGCAAACTCATGACGAATCATATATTTCGATCATGCACAAATTACAGTAAGAAAGAAGCGTTAGATTTCTTCAATAGCTCCTCACTGAAGCGCCCAAAAATGGGAAATAAAATGAGAAATAAAGCATTCTTAAAGCAAAATGATGAAAAGTGACAAAATAGCTGCAAATAGATAAAGGGTTGGTTCACTGCAGCAGAACATTCCAAAATCAGCCCGCACATTCCCAAAGACATTTTTACAGACATCAATAAGCTGCCTTTCCAGAAGAAACATTTCTTATATGCTACACTCTAAATATGGTTATAGCTTCCCAATTATTCAGAGGTCATAGACATCAGTTGTAGCTGTTCAATACCTTAGATTCTTAGGTCCTCTAGAATGATAAATCAGTTAGTCAAACTTCCTTAAAACAGACCCTGAAACATCAATATAATATTGCTTCCCTGTCATATTTGCTCTTTCTAAAATTACAACAAAAGAGTAGTGGTCCCTTTCAGCATGTTCATTTCTTAGTCATTCACATAATATCAGTATTAGCTTGGTTGACACTTTTTTTTTTTTTGGGAAAGAATGGTTGACATGAATTAGCAACTACGATAATGGTACTATGAAGTGGTCCATATGTTCTTTCTAAATATACAAGAGAAGAGCAGAGAATCTTACATTGATGGAAATTTTCAAGCCCAGTAACTGATGGAAAAAGGAAAAAAAATGGGAATCAAACACCAAGTAATTAGAAAGAAACCCCATATACCACAATTCCCCTAAAAAATGCATCCTGAAACCATAGGAAAGGCTGTCATCAAAATCATAAACTACTATTTCAAAGTGTCAACATTCATCAAGTAAGATGTATGGTTAAAAGTTAGTTTTGCTTTCTTATCTATGTCTAAAAAATTCAAGTTTAATTACATCACAAATTGCGTAAGAGCTTCAGTGTTCCTGCTACTATTTTAGGTTAGTAGTAAGCAGTCCTCAATAAAACCTTTCATTTGGATCCCCTCAACCCACCTCTCGATACTTCATAAAACTCTTCCCACCATCTTGTTTCAACTTCAAGTGTTTTATATAAATGCAGAAATACACTCACAATGAAGAAATCAGGAGCTCAAAATTATAAACCTAGATTTGTGATAAGGGGCTGAGATCTGTTGTTGCACAGTAGAATGAGTCTGATTACAAGAAAGTCAACAAACCAATTATCAAACATCCCAAAATAAACACTGCTGACTACTTAAGATGTTATCACCGGCTCGTTAACTAATAATGCGAAGGAGAAAAAAAAACGAAAGAAGAAGGGTTTCGTTAATTATCACAACTCACAAGTAACTCAATCAAGCAGTGGATACTGGTATGATATACCTGTACTCTTTCTTGCTAATCTCACTGTGAATAGACTCCATCTGCAGCTGGGATAAACTGTTCCCAAGGTTCAAACCCTCACCACTGCCATTTGTGTGCAAGGGCAAGTTCCCACAGCCACTTCTGCTCCCAGTAGCAACATCTGATCCCACAATGGATGAAGACTGAGGAGCAGCTGCTTGTGATTCCACAGGCTTTCTTGAACGGTAGCGGCGGCGAATCATGTGCCGCTCGCAGTATTTAGAATCCGGATGTGCATCTCTGGAGCACCGCCACTTCTTCCCATCGGTCCTCCTGCACCTCCCCGGTTCTGGGTCTATCTTCTTCCCGAAATAGGAGCAGTAACTCACTATCAAAAAAAAAAAATCATTTTTTTAAGGAAAACTCCAGAAATGGAGAGGGGAAAAAAAGCATAAATATCAAAAACTGCAAGTTCAACTTCCAAAACAGACGGATTCGAAAGGAAAAATAGGGGAAATCGAAAGATTGGGATCTTCTCGGGGTTTACGAGCAGGGTGATGAGAGAAGTTCGCCGACATCAGCTGGAAGCTTCTACGAATAGGAGCGAGTAGTTCAGGGGGAACAGGCATGCCGGCCTTGAGATACTTGAAGATGAGAGCTTGGTGTTCCAGCTCCTGCCATTGCGCCACCGTGAACGGTGGTTGAGTTCCTGTCCACATCGGTGGACCGTTCATTCCAGTGTTCTGCTGCTACTAATGCTACTGAAATTGTGATTTGAGCACATAGATTTGAGAGAATGCTTAGCTTGAAATAGAGATTGATACAACAAGAGAAGAGAGGCGGTTACCTCGGAGGGCGAGACAGAGGAATCAAGTTCGGCCATGATCAGAACGACGGGATATTTAGGAAGCTTGACTACAACTGAGGTTCTCAGATAAATTTTCAATTATTTAACTGGGGCAATTATATGGATAAGAAATTTACCTTGGACCAGGCTGAAAACCTATTTTAATCATTGAAGTATTAGCATTCTTTCAATTTCATTTTAGAACCAAGGTCTACATCAATTCAATTTTTAAAAATGTAGAAGTAAAATTTAATTTTTTAACAAATATTAGTTACTTAAAATAGGAATTAAAATTCAATTTAAGTTTAAAATTTTTAAAAATTAAATTAATAACCACCTTATTTCAAATATAAATTTGATAAAAATTTAATATTTTGACAATCATGATAAGATTTTTAATTAAACTAAATCAATAAATTAATTTATAAAAAATACAAGTTATATTAAATTTACTTCTCAAATTTTATTTTACAGCAATTAACTAAGTTTAAGAACAAACTTGATGTAATAATTTCATTCTAAAAATTTATTTTACATCATCTTGATGTGACATCCACAATTCATATATAAGTTTATTATAAAAATTACATATACTAAAGTAAAATAAGTATTAAAAAAATCTAATGTAATATATATCGTTTTTAAAAACAAATTTGATGATTTATTTTTAGCTTTAGTAATAACAAATATTATATTTAATCTCCTATTTATAAAAATAATAATTATGATATTTTTAAATTTTCATAATTAGCATTATTCATTCTTTATTTTTGCTTTGTTATAATTATTTATTGCTCCCTTTACTTATAATATTAAAAAAATAAAAAATATTGACATGACTTGTTAAATCTCATCTTGCTAATATCAAATATAAAAATCTATTGAAGAAATTATATATTTATTCCAAAAATTTGTTTTACATTAATTAACTAAAGTTTGAGGAGAAATTTGATAAAATAATATTATGGAGAATTCCACCTCCTAGGAAGTTAAGTATTTTCATCATTAAATTATTTTTATTGCTCTAAAATTTTTATTTTTTAATTTAATTAACTTGCTTTAAGTTTTAAGAAAATATAATCTAATGATAGAAATATTCAACCTCTTAAGTATAGCATTATCCAAGTTGATATAATCAATGGTGGAGGCAAAAATTTTAGGTTAATGGAGCCGAGAATAAAATATTATAAAGCTTGATTAAAAAAATTTGTAATTATGATTATAGTATATATGCATAGTATGATAAATAAAATCAAACTAATATAAAGTAATAAATATAATAAAATTTTTATATATATGTAATAGAAATAATATGAAATACATACTTTTATATTTTGAGTTTTGTCCGACATTCCTTCAAAGAATAGAAATTATTAATTATCATATTTATGGCAAATTGTCCAACAATCTTCTTTTCAATATAAATAATCATGTAATCTTTGAGAATTCATCTTCCATCTTATTACGGAACCTTATTTTGATTATCTTCATCGCTAAAAAGGCTTGTTCAGAAGTAGCTGTTGAAACCAAAAGAGTTATGACAAGTTAAAGCAACCAATCAACCAAAGGATAATGTATTAATTTTCCAATTTCCATGCATTTTTGAAACAATTCAAAAATTGAAGACAAATTTTGTATTTTATGATCATAAAGCATATTAAGCTTATAATGTTGTAATTCATATCTTAATTGAAGCTTTTTCTAATCTAAAAAATTTGAAGAATAAAATTTGATAGCAAGATTACATATATTATCAATATTAAATAACTTGTATCCATCTTTTGGATCCAAAGTTGTACTCAAAATGAGAAGTTCTGTTGCTTACTCATTGAATCTACTATTTAATTCTTTCAATTAATAATCTATCATAATAGTAAATACATTTACCTGATAATGATGTTCTATTATGATGGTATCCTTTTAGCGACGAGAACAAATTATCTCAAAGAAGCAAGCACTCATATCAGGAACTTAGATACTTTGATTATGACAAAAGGAAGTCACATTTGTTAAAAGATTGCCCTAATCACTATCCTTCAACTTTTGAATCAATGATTTTGTACTCGAAACCAAATGTATAGCATTTAAAATATCTTGAGATGCTTTTTGTAGAGCTTAGCAAAGCTTATTAGTGTATCTTATAATTTCTTTTATCAAGTGCAAAATTAATAGAAAGTCAAATGAAATCAATGACTTTAAAGTAAAAGCAACATCGGCTCATTGAGAATATCTAGATCTTTTAATAGCTAGATTTTCAAGAATTGAAATAGTTGCACTATACATTCATAAAAAGTTGTAAATTAAATTGAAATGAGAATTCCATCTAATGTCTCCAAGCCTCTTTAATGTGCCAATTTGATTAACTCCTTTTCTTATTTCAATCTCATCCATTGTAACTAATTTGCAATTTCATTTGCATAAGCAGCTTGTAATTCATCATTGAGCTTACAAGGAGATGTGACAACATTAACAATAAAAGATAAGTTCTAAAAAAAAGTGTGGAGATCAACTAATTCTTTAGCTATAAAAACAAGAGTTAATCGTAATTGATGAGTAAAACAATGAACAAAATATGCATATAGACATTCTTGAAGAATTAGAGCTTGTAAACCATTCCACTCTTCACGTATGTTACTTGCTCCATCATATCCTTGCCCTCAAACATTTTGAATGTTAAGAATATGATGAGATAAAACAAAATAAATCTCTTGCTTAAAAGGAGATGCAATGATGTTTTTAACATGTATATGATCTAGAAATCTCTCCTTCACAAGTTCATCTCTATCAATAAAGCTAACAACTAAAGCCATTTGTTCTCTTTTAGATTTATCTCAAGCTTTATCAACAATTAAACGAAATTTTGCATCACTAATCTCTTTACAAATTTGGCTTTGCACTTTTCTTGTAAAAACATTTAAAATTTCTTTTTAAATGGTTGGAGATGTATATTTTGCATTTTATGGGGCATTTTCTAATACAACTTCACTTACTTCTTTATTTTAAAAAGCTAAAAATTTTATCATTTTAAGAAAGTTACCTTGGTTTTTTCATCTCATACTTTCATCATGCCCTCTTAAAGCATATGCTTGAAAAGTTAGCCATTTAACAATATCTACAGAGGCTTTGAGACGTAAGCGATATTTCTAAACCTGTTCAGAGGCTTACTTGTACATAACTTGATCAATATGACATGATTTATTCTTGAAATCTTCATAACATTTGTAAGTTACATTATGAGCAAAATTAATATTTTTGCCCATATGAAATAGAAATGCACATTTTTTCCATTATTGACTTTTTTTCTAATTTCTAAATCCTTTTGAAACAAATGCATCACAACCTAAATGTCCACTTGATTTTTTTGCAAACAAATAGCATAGAAAATAAAAAGCTGCATCTTTTTTTTGTGAGTATTCTAGCCACAGGGAACTTTTAAACTAGTGAGCTTGAAATCATTGTGGATAATCTACATTATTAGAAAATAGATAGACATCTTGCTTAAATTGATAAGGCTTATATTTTATATATGCCTTTTGAATTTCATCCTGTTAATTAATAGAATAATCACAAATTTAAGGGTAATTTCTAAGATCAAGCACAAGAGTACCTATGCCAATTTATTCTTGTTTAACTCTTGCAATTTTAGAAAAGGGTTCCTCCATTGTATGACTTGTAGGTTGCTTAATAACATTTTTCACTTTAATATCTAAATTTGGAGTTGATGTCTTAACTTATGTGTCTTCATTACCCTCTTTTTTCTTAAAAAAAAGAGTTAATAATTTTTTTTAACATCTTTAGACCTAAAATAATAAAAAATCATATAAATGATAATAATATAAAAATTATTTTAATATTAAAATACAAAAAACCCCAATCTAATTTTTAAAATTAACTAGAAGTTACAAAATTGATTTCTCCCTTTTCATTTAATCCCAAGTTATAAATTTCTCATTCACTACAAGTTATATAAATATATAAAAGTTAAAACATTTAACTAAGAAATATCAATTATATTATGTGACTAAATTAAGAAAAAAAGAATTTAATACCTTTAACTTGAAACTTCAAGTAATTAAAAATTTAATGTATTTGAAGATTCAAATATAGTACATGGTGCAAGACAATAAATAAAAATAGAAAGTATAAGATAGTGAAAACTTTAAATATATGATGAATCTTATTGTTAATTGATACATATAGAGATTAAGCAATATACACGATGCATTATGAAATTAAAAGGATGGAATTAGAATAATAACATGGTAGTGTTTTCAATAATTATTGATCATATTTATATAATCAAACAATATGTGTCTTTATTATCATATAGCAATATTAAAAATTATTTTAATATCAAAATACAAAGAACCCCCATCTAATTTTTAAAAAATTAGTTAGTTCACAACCTTATACAATCTACCCATTAATTTAATCTTCTCTTTCAATATTTCTATAGCAAATAAAGTGTAGAAATTACTCACTCATCATCGTAATTCTTTTCAATTTAACCAAACCATTCAATCATGAAACTTCTTACCAATAAAATAAGGAAATAGAAATCACAATATTATGAAAAGATTGTTATTAGTACTCCATAAAATAAATAATATGTCTTAACCACTATCATAAAAATGGAAAAGAAAAAAAGGAAAGACAAATTCCTTTTTTACTAATCATATATACAAGACAACATCAATTTCATAGGGTTTTATAAATATTAATAGGGCTTGCACGTAGCCACTGTGAGTTATACTTTGAAAACCTTAAATAAATAATGAGTTATATTTTTAAGATTTAAAAAAATAAAAATAAATTAAACACTAACCTATTTCAGAGATGAAAACATAGTAAGACGCAGAGCAGAGGAATTGAAAAAACCAGAGAAATTGAGGAAAAAATGGGCAATGGCTAATTAGTAAAAAGACAATTTCCTTATAGGAGAAGCTTCTAAAAGTAAAATGTTAGTAATAAATTCAAAGCATAATAAACATATATATATAATATTGGGCTATGAGAGCTAAGCAGCATAAAGCCCAATTAATAAACCCTTTAAATATAAGTATTAGACAGAAAATTGATGAAAGCCTAATAATGTTTTAATAATTTAATAAACTTAATACAAAATTATTTATGATTTAGGGGGCCAATATAAATTTTAAGTTTATATATTATAATAAATTTTAGGAGTGAGAGGGGTTGGGGCCCACCCTAGCCCTTCTTATCTCTGCTTCTAGATATAACATCTATCTTTTTAAGAATGAATTTATTGTAGAAATTATATATTTATGTACTTGTAAAATATGAAATAAGCTTTCCTAAAAATTTTAATGCAATTTATCTTTTAGCGATAAATTTAATGGTTTACTTTTAATTTTAACTTTCTTAGTAAAAGAAAATAGTAAATACAATATTTAATCCCTTATTTATAAAGATAATAATTATTATATTTCTTAAATTTTATAACTAGATTCATTTCTTATTTTTTGTCTTTATTATAATTATTCTTCTTTTTCTTCACTTATAATGTTAAAGTAAATAAAAGATATTGAAATGGATTGTTATATTTGGTTAGAATTGAGAAATAAAGAAGAAATAGAGAGAAATCATGATCTGAATGTATTATGTATATTGGCCTTTAGAGACAATTTTATTTATACAAGAAGAAGCCTAAATTAAAAAAAAAATACACCAAGTTACATTAATCAATATCCCTAATTATATACAAATCAAATCCTTAAGATAATTAACAATAAATCTTAAGATATACTCAAGGTTAGAAAATGACTAAGATGGTGAGGTTTGGTAAACAAGTTAACGAGTTGATTGAGAGTGAGAATAAATACAAGGTGAAAAGCACTATAAGTGATATATTACTAAATAAAGTGATAATCAATTTCGATATGATTGGTATGTTCATGAAAGACTCCATCATGGGTAATTTGAATAACATTTTGATTATCACAATAGAGAATTATGGAAGAAGATTGAGAAATGTCGAAGTCATTGAGTAACCAACATATCTTAAGTACTTCAAAAATGGTATTTGCACGGGCCTGATACTCGACTTTAATATTGGAATAAGCAATTAAAGTTTATTTTTTCTTTACCATGAAATAAGAGAATCACTAGGAAAAATATAATAATCAATAGTGGAATGGTGATTAATAGGATTTTCACCCTAATCAACATCATAAAGCTAAAAAAAAGTTAATAGAGAAATGAAGCCCCAAAACAAAGTTCCCTTCACATAGCAAACAATACGAAAAACATAAGCATAATGAGTGAACATTAAGCTAACATGAACTGATTAACTAAGTGAACATTATATAAAATGTTTATTTAAGTAATAGTAAGATAAATCAGGCTACCTACCAATTAGTGATAGAAAGTAGAATTATCAAGCATAATACCATTCATTTCATAAGTGTAAACCAAACATTAGGCTTAAGGAAAATGGATTCAATGTGACTATCGATAAAGTCAGCTACAGAGATAAAGTCTAAAGCATACCTAACTTATGATAAGAAAGAATTATCAATAAAGGAAAGGACTTCAAAACCCATAAAGTAAATAAGAGGATTAAGGACTTTCAATTTAAAATTATGACTTAAGGATGCTTTAAGACTAGTAATGCTAGTCTTATTATCACTTATAATAATCATGTCATTAATATAAAAGAGTAATAATATAGTATCTTGCACAGCCCTACAAATGAAAAGAGCAAACTTATAAGGACTAAATAAGAATCTAAGCTAACTACTGATGAAATTGAATTTTACAAACCAAGCTCGAGGAGCTTCTTTAAAATCATACAAGGCTTTACGAAGATAATAGACCTTGTTCGGTGGATAAATGAAGCCAGGTTGTAGGCATATATAAACTTCTTTTTTGAAGTCACCATTAAGAAAGATATTTTTCACATCCATTTGGTAAAAAATCTATTTAAAAGTGGTAGTAATAGCAAGAAGAATACAAACATAAGTGATAATCAACACTATATTATTAAGTAAATCTTTTAGTTACCAAGCAAGCTTGGTAATAATTAACAATGCCATCAGAATAAGTTTTAATTTTATAAACCCATTCACACCTTATAAGCACCTTATTTAGAGGAAGATCAACCATATTCTAAGTATTAATTACCTTTGAAACTTGTAATTCTTCTTGTATAGCTTGTTGCTAATGAGGATTGGTAAGTGCCTCTTAATAAAACTAAGGTTCATAAAAGTAAAGCATAGTAAAAAACAATGATAATCATAAAGATAGGTAGGGAGATTTCTAACTTAAAAAATATACATAGAAGAGGAAAAAGTACTGTCATGTGCAAAATCGATGGGTGGGATAACATCAATAAAATAAGTCAAAACCTTGAAAATTGTTTAAAGCTTACTTAGAAAGTTAAAAGAAGAGCATAAATCTAGAAGGTTTATGCCTGAAGTACTTAAAAATTATGTCGGTATCACTTGGGGAAAAAATCAACAGAGAGATTAATAAATAAAATAACAGAAATGGAGGAAATTAACTTGAACTAGAAAAGGGAGAAGAACATGATTTTTTCCTAGAAGATGATATAACAAGAGATATGAATACATTGAGAGATAAGATCCTAGCAAAAATAGCCCTTATATTCAATACTATATCCAAGAAAGCAATAAGGATATGTAAGGTTTAAATTTGGTGTATTTATAAGGTTAAAGAAAAACAAAGCAAGTATAGAAAAAACTTTAAAAGAATTATAATTTGGAGAAGTATAGTGGAGATGTTCAAAGAAAGAGACATTACTAAAGATTAAAAAAAGAAGATGATTAATGACATAAACAACAGTGATAACAACTTTACCCTAGTTACATTTGGGATAAGATAAGGAAATAAACATGGCTCAAACAGAATCAAGAATATAACAATATTTTCTTTCAACACAACATTTTGTTAAGATATGCTAGGACATGAAAACTCAAAAAGAGTACATTATTTAGTTTTTAATCATAATATTCCATAGCATTATCACGATGAAAAAGTTTAATCAATTTTAAGAATTAGGTTTTAACCATAGTAGCAAAAGTAATATAGATATTAAGAAGTTCTAAACAATTTTTCATCGAATATATCCAAGTGAAACAAGAATAATCATCAATAAATATCTCAAAATATTTAGATCTCTAATAATAATTATGGAAATTAGTCCTTAAACATCAAAATGCATAAGATTAAAAAGAGAATTAGAAATAAAAGTACTTTTATTAAAATATAAAAGCATGAATTTTAAAATAAAGTACAACATAAAAAACTCCTTGAAATTGTAATTGCACAAGGCATTACATTTATATTTCACCAATTTTGTTGTGTGATTGAGATTCACATATATTGTGGTCTTTAATGGTAATAAAGAATAATGTTACGAGCTAATACGACCATAATAGATCACATCAAGTGTATTTGATTGCAACATAATATGTATTTTTATGCTTAAATTGTAATACAAAGAAAAGAAAAAAAAAGAATGAATCTAATTAGAAATATAGAGAAACATAAATGTATAAGAGATTTTTCAATTTTACAAATGATTAATAGACATAAAAAATATATTTAAGAAAAAAATTAGCATTTTACATGGTGAAAGAAAGGATAAAGCCTTTAAAATTCTATAGTTAAAATTTGAACCTTAAAAGTAAAAGCAAACTTAGACCTTAAAAGTGAAATAGATACAAATCCATGCTCTAAGGTATAGATCTACACTTTGAAAGGCATATCAATGCTCTTAAATCCATAATCCAACATCCAGAAGCCAAACCTTAAGCAATTTCACTTATCAAAGGTAAATCCATGCTTTTGATCCCACAATCTAGCACCTATAAATCAAGCATCAATCGATTTTACCTCTAATTTTCTCCTTTTTAAAGCAAGTAAATATCTTAGTCTTTCTTTCCCCAGTTTAAAAATTAAAAGCAAAAATAATTTAAGAATAAGAATTAAAAGTTAAGTACAATAAAGAATAAAAGGAGAATAAGATAGAAATAAGAAGCTAATACTTCAGGAAAGATAAAGTAAAAGGATTTGGTTATTGTCAAAGAAAAATGGTAAAGTGAAATTTTTTTTAGAGAAATGTAAAGATATAGAATGAGACAATGAGACTTGATTAAGACTTAAGAAAGATAAAGATATTTAAGGATTAGCGAGTGAAAATATTTGGACATAAAATATTAGACTAATCTTAAATAATTATTATTAATCAATTAGGAATAATACATCAGCCAATTTAAAATTTTTTTTATTTCAAAAAATTGAAAACTAACTTATAAATGAAATAAATTAAATAATTTATGACATTACATGGTAATATTTAATGCCTTGTTTATCATGACCTAACCCTAAATATGATTGGCATAAAATTTGTCATCAAGTTTCTACTAACCTATTTTGATTCATTCATTATACTCTAAAGTATGCATTTAAAATATGTAACTAAAGAAAGTATACTTCATTGGGGATGAAAGTAAGGCATTTCATATCTTACAAGAGTTTACATATAAAAAGAAGTTAAACTTGCTTATAACCTTTCTTAGATAAGGATAAACTAACTTAACTAACTTATAAATATAGTTTATGTGTCTTTTACCTTTTAATTATACAGAATAAGACCCCAATATACTAATCAAACAAAATATCTTATGCTACAACTAACTTATAAGGCTTCTAATAAGCCTAACTCTAGAGAGGTGGTGGGGGGAGATCGACTTGTAAATCCACAAATAGAAATCTAGAGGAGTAATTTTAGGCTTAGTAAGTAAAGCATCCGAATATAAATCATATAATAGAATTTGCTCTTCTTGCTCCTATAACTTACTTTAATATCTCAAATTTAACATTATCAATTTTTATATTTCATAGATAGTAAATGATGCTCACAAGCCTTCATAACTTAATTCATGACATTAGCATTGTTAATTTATTAAATAAGCACATTTGAAACATGCATAAAAAATTCTCATACTCAAATAGTAATTAAACTTCTTTTTATACCCTAATTTATCCTTATCCCTTTACAAACTCTAATCTTATCCCTCTAGAATTTACTTTATCCCTTCATAAATGGTTACTAGTTTAGTAAATCTAATTTTTCAGATTTCCTTTATCACACTTTTTCATTTTAACATAATTATATCTTTCGTTCTCTTTCAATGTTATCCCATTAACAAGACATAAAATAATTATATTAATTTTTTTATCATTATTATATCCTTTACAATGTGTAAATTACTTTTCTCAATTCCTAGCATTGTTGCATTACTCGATTTCTTTTACTTATATGCTTTATCGTATGAGCTTATCTCTATTTCAATCATTCATTTAAGGAATCATTCTTATAGAAACAAAGGCCATAGTTGACTAAATACTCAATTATTAGCAGCTCTAGAACTAGTTCTCTAGGTATATTCAATTATGTACTTGATTATAGACCATTAATCATTTAGCTAAAGTTGACTATGGGATTGCTGATAAGCAAGTTATAGTTGATTATTTACTTTCAGAGGTAAAATTTCTAGTTTAACAATTGAATATATACTTGATTATAGCTTTTGAAATAATAATTTCTTTGGCCACAATTAACTATAGACTCAAGTATAGTGTTCTAAAGGCTAAACTATCCTCAATAATCAATGATGGGCTTTCTAAGAGTAGCTCTTTAGGGCTATAGTCAACTACTGGTTAAATTTTTAGAAATCTTAACTTTAAAAATATTGTTCATGTTGCTATTAATTTATTTTCATGCATTTATTTCTCATTAACACCTTATCCAATCATCCATTTATGCATTTAGTACTTCATTTACAACATTTGTAACATTAAAACAACTTAATCATCATAGATCTTGACAGTTATAGTAAAATCATACAAAACCTAAAATATCTTTAAACCATCTATTTCAATCAAATTTTGAAATATAGTTTAAGATTATTACTTAGCTAGTATAGAAGAGTTATGAGGAACCTAAAGTTAGTGATAAATGGTTTCTAATCAATTAAAATTACAAAATTTGAAGTTAAGGTTTATTTTTCTATTTTGAACTTATCACTTGGATTCTTTTAAATTTAAGAATAAAATCAAAGGAAAACTTATCATAGAAATATATTTTGATATTCTTACCTTAATTATGTGAAGAAATTGATGAGAAACAATGCTTTCCTAGCTTAATTGATGAAGAAATAAAAGAAGAAGAAAAGGAAGTTAAGTTGGAGAAGAGTTAGGAATTTAAGAAAGTAAGGAAATAGGAGGAAAGTTAATGTTTTTATAAGAATAAGGTAACGGCATTTTGGAAACTATGCTCTAAAACTCTTCCATACTCATATACCTACTTTAAAATACTCATAACTTCTAATTCTTCTACTTTATTGACTTTCTTAACTTCTTAAATTAATTTCCTCTTTTTAACCCTATCCAAGCATGCTTATTATAATTTATCTATTTTCATTTAGTTTTCCCTATGTAGTATTAGTGAAATTATTTTAATCATCTCTTTTCATAATGATAAATTCTAAAACTAAGGGGAGGGTGTAACATTGTTATTGAAATATGCAATTTTAATAGCATTAATTTTCTTTTAACTATTGTTAGCATATAGGATTAAAGTTTCATAGGTATCAATCACCATTTCATTATTTTTTGCACATTATTTTTTTATATCTTTTAAATTTAAGTAATTAAATCTTTCAATTACATATGAGTAATTATGTTTCTTAATATAAATCAACATATCTTTACATGTGAATCATTTTATCTATTAATTAAGCACTAAAGATTATTTAATCTTTTGGTAATAATGTCATATCTTTTGAATATAATTAACATATCTCTTAAAATAGAATTTTTGATAAAAACTAGTCATACTATTGTAACTACATGATAAAAGATAAGATTTTCTTTTATAATTTACAAATTATATGAGATTTGAAAAAATTAAATTACTAAACTTTAATTCATTTATAATTGAATTTATGATAATTTTATACTAGCTTCATTTCAATTCCAAAAGAATTAAAGGATTGAAAATTATGGGTAAATTAAATGAGACGACTATAAATTATATGTATTAATTTAAAAGAATAGAAAATTTTAATATTTATTTTTTTAATCATACATATTTTTATATCAAAAAATCACTTTTCTAGAAAATGACTATTTTTAGATAATAGGAGTCTTTATCATGTACTAAAAGATCACACAAATGTTTGATGTAAAGGTTGATTTACATATAAATAAATTATAAGCATAGGAGTTAATTTGGAATGTAATATTTTCATTTATAGATAGTATTTGCTATTGTTAGTATTGTTATTATCATCATCATTATTGAAAATGCTGCCATATTATTAATATATTTTTCAAACAAATTGTAATACCTATTAAAAATTTAGTAGTTAAGAATTTATAGAAATAAGCTAGACAATATTTGAAGGTAAATAGACATTACAATTATTAATTTTTCACATTAAAAATATTTATTGGGATATTGTATGAAAAGTTTAGTTGGAATTATTTCAAAAAGAATTTTTGAAAATTATAAGAATTTATTAGAAATTAGTGAAAATTAAGTAAAAATTGTGAGAATTGAGAAGTTAATTTTGATGATAGAAATTATAAAATATTATTATAGAACTGTTAGACTAATTTTATGAATTTTACAAGATCTGAGGTTGATAGAATTTATGATTAAATTAGGGTTATTAATTGAATTAATTTGAAAAATTAAAAAAAGGGTAAAATTGAAAAGAATAAAATTAAGTTCAAATTAGCCTAATTAGGCATACAATTCTATATGGTCCTAAATGATCCAAGAAGAGAAGAAGTTAGACTCAATTGTTCTATAAAAAAAAATCCTAAAATTAATTAAGTAGCAAGATAAAGCATTTTTTATAGTTAATTATATTAATTAGAAAAAACAATAAATGACTTAATTTGGCCTAAGAAGATGCACGACCATAGTACTTTAAGTGAGTAAAGTTAATGCTTTAGGGTTTAATAGAAATTTAATAAGGCACTTTTGGAAAGTTTACTAATTTAGGTTTCTTGACCTCCAAGGTGATGATAAACATGAATAATTAAAATCCTATATAATATTCCTTAATTTTTTCTATTATAAAAAGCTAACAAATTTCTTGCATTTTGCAAGAACAAAACTACTGACTGAGACAGAGGAAAAAGAGAAAAAGAGAGAAAAAAAAAGACTTAGCATACATAAATTCATCTTATAATAGTATATTACACATACGAGAATTAGGATCTCGAATCCTCATACTATACAAACTTGTGGTACATGTTAAGAAGTGTGTAAAGAAGAGAAAGTTAGTTTTTCTTGGTATTATCATCATCTTAAAGAGAGAAAGAAAGGTTCTTTGAGTTTTTGTTAGAGATTTATTAGAGTTTTAGCTTTTAGGTTCATCTAAGATAAGGTATTACTCCTTAAACTTTAAAAAAATTCATTTATCTCTTCTACTTCTTTCTTAAGTTTTCTATTAATTCTATGATATTTTAATATTGTATTTTGAAATACTAACTAAAGAGCATAGACTTTGCTAGATTGTCAATTTATTAATTTATCAATTTTTCTAATTTTAAGTAAGTACTTTTCTTTTAAGCTTTTCTTTAAGAAAATTATTATATACGAAATGTATATTTATTCTACAATGTTTATGGTTTGTTATGCTAAAGCTATTACTTAGCCATAGTTAGAACTAGTGAAATAAGCCTTAATTTATAGGGCTGATCCATTAGCTGGCAAATTTTGAAAGACCCAGAGTAGATATGCACTTAACTTATATAATAATAAACCTTTTGGGCTTAGCCTATAAAGCTCAACATTTAATTAAGTCGATACATATACAGACTAAACTAGGTGTCTTTTTTTCTTTTTTTATACATAATTAGCCCTTCCTTGTACATTTAAAAAAATTTAGCCTAAAGAACCATTTTAGCCTAAAACAAACCTAACCTAAATTATTCCCCATTTATTGTCACTTTGCAAATAACAAAATAGAAAAGAAAAGTAGGCAACGTAAATTCAAGCTAAAATAATTCTAAGTTCCAAAAGTTAGCAACTATTTCCAAATTTGGTCAAAAAATAAATACCTAAAGCCAAACTTCATGAAGGTTATTTCTAAACCTAGACTTTTAGTTTCTCTGCATTTTGGCTTGTGCCCTACAGAGCACCTAGTAGATCATTATGGCATTAAGTGTTGTCATCATTTAGTCATTATGATCCATTCTAACATCGGTAGCATACTTAGTAATGACAACTTAAAGTAAATAGTTAGTGGTGTGTACTCCAACTTTGAAGATTGGAGATAGTAATAAGCAGCTTATTCCGGATGCAGTTCCATCTCAATCTTTAAAAATCTTTACTAATTTGACATGTGTAAATTGAACTTCTTGGTAACCTTACCTTATTTATGTAATTATACAAATATAGGAACAAACACTTGTAATTTTTTTGTAATCTATATCTTCTTAAAATAAACATTTTATGAAGAATAACATGAATTAAAAAAATTAGGTATATACCTCTGCCAAGTGAAAAAAGAATTTAAGTTGTTTATGTTAAGGATTTTTTTTGTTCTAGTTTAGTATTGAACATTATTGAGAAATGGTAGGAGTGAAAAAAATTAAATTACCCATTATAAATATTAAATATTTCTCTTATCTGCTTAAATATGATATAAATTATATATAAATAGTTCTTTATTAAAGTATTTTAAAATACATATTTAATGTTTAAAATTTATTTGATTAGCTTATCTTTTCTTTGTTTATCACTGTTGATCATTTTTAATATTGAAAATTATTGTTAAATTACTTTGTTAAATGTTAATTATGTTTTATGTGATCTAACCATATTGTATTTTGGTTAGTTTATCAAATTAAATAGGATGTTAATTTCAATTCATCATTTGCTATTTTTTTATAGGTTGAGTCATATGTATGTAATTTTATATTTGTTATTTGTTCTTGTTTATAGTATGAATAATGAAATTGTGAATGAGAGTGGGATTAATTGTGATGATGATGAATTAAAAATATCAGGATCCATTCTAAGTGAATTGAAAATTATAGATGAAAATCATAAACAACCTTTTAAGAAGCTTAGCAATAACCTTAAATGTTTGGAATTAGTGCATGATAATGGACAATACTAATGCCAAATACAATTTATGTAAGAAAGTGCTTATGTATGGGGATAATAACTATGGCACTTGAACTTTATCATGCCACTTAACAAGTTACAAGAAGAAACGTAATTATAAGGATAAAAGAAAAATATTAATTGATCATAAAGAGAAATTGGCATCTAGGAAACTTGACCATAAATGTATCTATGAATGCTTGTTCATGTGTATCATAAAATATGATCTCTCTTTTAACTTTGTTAAGTATAAAAGGATTATAAACTTTTTAAATTGCATATGATGCTATAAAGGATTGAGGCATTGAGAAGAAATTTTTTTCTCTTACTTTAGATAATGCATCTAACAATAATAACATGCAAGATCTCTTGAAGTAACAATTGCTATACAAAATAGTTTGTTATATGATGGCAAATTCTTTTATATGAAATATTGTGCTCATATCATGAATCTTATTGTGCAAGAAGGTTTGAAAATAATAGGTGATGCATTGTCTAAAATAAAAGATAGTGTCAAATATTTTAAAACTTATGAAGGTAGGATGAAGTAATTTCAAAAGTTTATTAATCAAGCTAGTGGCATTGACAACAAAGTTAGGTTATGCTTTAATGTCTCAACTAGATGAAATTTCACATTTATCATGCTTAAAAGTGCCATTAAGTATAATCATGCTTTTAATGGCTTTCTTATGCTTAATAAAAATTAAAAATATTATCTTTTAAAAGAAAAATTAGCAATAAGAGTAATAATGTATAAATTCCTGCACCCATACTATATGATCATTAGCTTAATATTTGATTCTACCTATTCCATATCAACCTTTACTTCATTCAAATGTAGAAAATTGAATGTTTGTTAAGAGGAAATATGGCGAGTGAAGACAAGGTTGTTAAAGATATAACTTTTAAGATGAAAGTGAAATTTGATAAATGTTAGAATGTTGGTGTGTGTCCTAGGAACCATTCATAAGATGATTGTAATGTTACACAATGTATTATGTTTTCATTTAACAATATAATTATCATATTTTACTTTATTTTATTTGTACAAATTATAACTTAAATATAATAATTATCCTTAGAATAGATTTGCTATTCCTAAAATGCCCCTAGTTAAGTATTATTACGAAAATGATAGTAATAATACATCGTGATACTAGCATGTATAGTGATTAATGATTACAAATTATAGATATCTGATACCAAGTCAATACATGAGTACATTGTTAGTAAACAATGTACTAGACTGACCAATTGTGAAAATACTATAGACGTGTTATTAGTTATTTCCATATGACCACAAATGCACATAATCCTTTAACCTGAAGTCACTACAGTTCCCTACATGAGGAGTTACTCACTTTGATATTGTCCTGTGTCAACTTTAATTAGGATGCCCCTAATCAAGTATTATTACGAAAAGGATAGTAATAATATATCAAGACTAGCATATATAGTAATTGATAATTACGAATTATGGATATCTGATACCAAGTCAATACATGAGTGCATTGTTAGTGAACAATGTACATGAACTGACCTGTTATGAGAATACTACATAGATAGACGTGTCATTAATTATTCTCATATGACCACAAATGCACATAGTCCTTTAACTTGAAATTACTACGGTTTCCTACATAAGAAGTTATTCACTTTGATGTCATCCTATGTCACTTTTAATTAGGATGACTAGTAGGGCATTGATTGAGTGTGTCACGAATTATGCAGAAGGAAGTGAGTGATGTAGATGAGATTTTGTTACTCTTATATAAAAGAGAAATATCCTTAGGCCCCTTGATTGAGTGAGATTTAGAAATGTATGGCTATACTCAGTTGGATCAATATGTGATATTGATAATTTATTTTAAGTCTACTTAGTATCAAGAAATATAAATTAAACATTGACAAGAATGACACACTCCATGCCTCCAGTTCAATTTATATATTATTATAAAAAGGATTATGATGCAAAGCATTGATCACATATTAGGTGGATGTCGAAACATAAATATTCTTACTACTTGAGTGGCAATGATGTATTGCTAGATACTACTCACTATCTATAACCCAAAGATGAGTCATTGTCAATATAGTAAGAACTTATTGGGTCACATAAAAGGAGTACGAATGAGACAATAATTAATTAAATTTTAGTTAGATTAAAACTTAGTAAATTGGACTTATTTTCATGCATAATATATTATTAAGATAATAATATATTTATTCACGTAATACATATGTGATATATATTATGTGATATTATTTGATATTAAAGTAATATCCGATAATTATATTATTAGATATTAGATATTAGATAATTATATTATGAAATAATATTATTTTTTAATATATAAGATAACTATATGCCAATTCTTAATATTAGATAATTATATTATAAAATAATATTATTAACTAATATTAGATAATTGATATATAAGTCTTATCTCTCCTCACTCTCTCTATGATAAGGATAAGGTAATAGTTATTTAGTGTGATTAGGATTTTTTAAAGTATTATCCTAGTAGGATTAGGATTGTTATATGCCTTAGTTCTATAAAAAGACTTCAAGGCAACACATTATTTATGCACATTGGCTTCAATTAAACCTTAAATAACTCTAAAAAATACCCAATCCAATCCTAGTGAGAGAGATGAATCCTAGCAGCTTCATGGAGGAGAGAAGTCATTGTTCACTTTGTGTGGATACCGAAGAGATGTTGTACTTTCTGACCGGTGTTTAATTCATCTTGGTCTCTCAATGTTTTGTTCAGAAAGAATACGAGCACAAATAAGGTAAAACTTTAACACTGGTTTATGACTTTTGCATGGATTTTAGGAAGGATTTAGATAAAAAAATTTAAAATTCCATTGTGTATGTTAATCCGAAACCTAACATGGAAAGACTATAGTATTATCTATACTTTTAAGGCTATTCTTGATTTAAGAATAAAGTTAAATTTATTGAAGTTTTGTTAGTCTAAACTTAATCCATAACATGTGAAGAAATGGTTGTATAAACTTTATGAAAGCTATGAAAAAAAGAAGCTTGATAATGATTTAAGTACAAGTAGCTCTTAAATTGAATCATTCAATGCATAATTTAAGCATACCGAGGGAAAAATTGCATCTAACTTTGACATATTTGATATAAACTAATTTTTTTAAATTTATTATGTAGTTTTACGTATATATATTACACTACTAGTCACATGACTTAATTATATTTTTCTTCATTTCTTAATTATTGTAGGAATATATGAAATTTGAGAGTTAAAATGTGACAAGGATTGAAAAATATCATTTGGATATGTATTTAAATGAGTCATCTTTGTAATTACAATACTTTAAGGAATTGGATATGCTTCAATATTAGAAAAATCATAAGCATCACTTTGAAGGTTTAACAAATTTAGCTTGTGATATTTTAAGCATTCCAATTACTATAGTGGCATCAGAGTCATTTTTTAGTATTAAAACTTAAGTTTTTAACAAAAATTGATGCTCAATACTTGATTCTTACCTCGAAGCTCTTATTTGTACTAGGAATTAGTTAAATGGTTATGGAAAAGGTGATAAGTCAAACTTACAGCTAGTGATGATAATTTCACATCTCTCTAGTTTTATATTTACTCATACTAAGGTAACTTTTCTAATTTTATAATATAAATGAAGAAAACAAAAATGAAAATTAAGAGTTATTAAAGGAACACTCAAATTATGTGGATAAGCATCATAAAGGAGAGAGGGATATAAGAATCATTGATTGTTAGTTTATGGTTGTTTTAGTGTTTAAACTTTAATATATGTTGCATAATATTCAAAATTATTGCTTGCTAATTTAGTACTTTACATAAATATTAATTTATATTCAATTCTTGTATTTGAATTTGATTCTTATCTTTACCTTTTTGTAAGATAGAAAATACATAAGTACTAACTTTACTCAAGTCCTAGTCCATAAGTGAAAAAAATTAGATTTGTGGTGCTATTGTTCTTCAATCTTTTGGAATTTTTTCATTTATTAATTATTAAATATTATGCTTGGAAGATGCATTTTTATTATTTATTTTATATTTGAATATTAGACATGATAAAATTTTAATTTATGGATGGAATGTGGTGTTTACAAATGTATTTTAAATTATTTTTAAGGTTTAAATAGGTTCAAAATAATAAGTATTTAAAAATGATGCAAAACTATCAAAATTGTCAAAAAGTTTCTAACAAGCTGGCCTATTAGCCTCATGGACTACATATACTAGGACTTAAACTTTAGTTTCTATGGCTTGTTAGAAACATGGGCCAGTTTGGTTAAATTAAGGTCATCCTGTGAATAGATTGGATTAGGTTATTAATTTTAAGAAGCATATTTGATTCAAAATAATACAAAAACTCTAAATATGAAAAAGAAAAACCAAAACCTATGTATGAATGAAAGAAAATTGTTAGGAAAAATGTTTTAGAACAAGGCAAGTGACATAATAAAGCATTTGAACCTATATTGAAAGTTTTAAAATTAGTTAATAGTGATGAAAAGTTAATAATGGGCTTTTTGTATAAATTTATAAATAGAACAAAGCAATCCATTCAACAAAAATGTCATTATCATAAATAGTATAATGATATCATTGATAAGAGATGAAGATTTATGTATTCAAATTTGCATTCTGCAGGTTAGTTAACATATAACACAATTTCATTTATGAATTTATTATGTATCTCTTGTTAAAATTTAGCTATGATTATTAATTAAAGTTGCTTTTCGCAAAGTTATTTTCTTAATCCATAATTTCAATTTAGTTTAGAGCATGAAGAAAATGTGACAAAAGAAACACTAGATGAAACTACAATGGTGATTTTTAAATTAGAACCTAATGTTGATATTCAAATTGAAGCAATAAATCATGTTAGCTACATATTTTACAATTTATAGCTTAATATGCAATTTTTGTCCATTATTATTACAAAGAATTTATAAAATTTATTATATGGTGTAGTAGTTATTTTTTCATGATAAACATAAGATATTTGGAATACCACAAGCTTAAAGAGCCTATTCTAAAATGAATTTTGATAAGATAATAATAATAATAATAACATTTTTTTTTGGCATTGTACAGATTATTGTTAAGTAATAACTTACATTTTTATTTGCTATTTTTTTAATAGGTCAGTAATGGCTAATATATAAGAAGTGTGCACCTAAATTTCAAAGTATAGCTATTAAAGTACTTAATCAAACAATTTATGCATCAAATTGTAAGTGAAATTAGAGCACATTTAGTTATATACACACAAAGGCAAAGAATAGATTGAAGTATGCAAAGCCATAAAAACTTATTTTTACCTTTTATAATATGAAGTTAACAATGAGACATATGATGAGAAGGAGTTAAGAGGATAGAAACAGGAGTTTCAATCTTATAAATCTTGACCATATATTCTAGAATAATGATCTATTAAATCCAAGACTTAAGAAAAGAGAATCACTATTGTAGACAGCCTTTAAAATCCTAAATAGTTACTTAGGATTGATTTTGATGATGAAAAAATTAGAATAAGTGAGAATGATTTAAATTCTAGTGAAACATGTTCACAAAGTGGAGATGGTGGCTTAAGTCCACTAAGTGTTGATGGTGATGAAAGTGTGTATGAATAAGTTATGAAGAAAAAGATGAACAAAGGCCATATAACTTTTATGGTGAAACATTACATTTTTGAGGTAATAACTTTTATGTTGGTATGACAAATTTTTAAGCAAATCACATGGGTGATAATAGTAGAAATGTATCTTTACAAAGTAGAAATAAGAGACAACAACAAAAAATATTAGAAAATTCCCCCTTTGCTAGTATGTCCCAAAATTTTAGCAATTTTGGTATTGGGACTTCATCTTAAAACAATCATAGTTATTATCCACCATCTTATTAATATCCTAATTACCTATCTTATAGTCATCATTTACTTGTAATGGCTCCATCTTATTATTAATGCTAGTTATATTCTCAATTATATCCTTAAAAATGCCTTTTTCCTATAGTAAGAATGCTTTGAAGCCTTGTTCTTATGGAGTAAGCTTGTGAAGATTGAATTTCACCACCTATATAGTAGTTAAAATAAATTTAATATAAAACTAGGAGAGGCTTTCAATTTAAGACAAAATGTGTCTAAGGTGAAAATGGAAAACATGTGTGTGTAGTGTGATCTAACATTGCTTGTCGACCTAACGTCGGTATGTAAAATAAGTAAAAAACTTGCGGGCAATGTAGGAAACTTGCAATCACAAGACATTGGTTAGGGTTTCTTTATTTGGAGTTCGTATTGTTTATGAGTTTACGCAAATAAAGTCGTATTGGTCCAAGCCTGCATGACCCATTCAAACTTGTCCATAGGCTTAATTTTTTTATTAATAAAATTTTTAGTAATCTTTTAAGCATTTAAAAACCTTTTTAATTCAACCCCATTCCCAATCCAAAGTCTAATGGCTTAATATAATTTTCTTACTCTTACTTAACTAATATATTACATAAAATAAAAAAAATCTAATTACCTAATTATATTTATAAAAAAATATATTTTTAAATTTTATCCTTATCTAATATCCTTTAAAGGTATCTCTTTCCTCTATATTTAAAATTCAATATCTAATTCTTATATGTATGTATCTAGTAATTTAATTACTTCTAATAGTTAAAAAAAAGAAAAAAATTAACTCGGTACCGTTTGTTACAATTTATTGCAACGAGGTGTCACATGTTTACTTTTTTTCATTTAAGTTCACTCGTAAATAGTAATTTACTAAAAAGCCTAAAAAATAAAATGGCACAGTCAAAGTGCATTTTGAGAAGAACAAAAGCAACGAAACGAAAACCTTTGTTATTGCATATTAAAACTAAAAAATAAAGGATTAAAATTTATAAAAATTAAAATTAAATAATTTTTAATTTTATAAAAATTAAATTAATATAAAATTTTAATTATAAATAAAATTAATAAAAACTATTTTTTGGGGGATTAAATAAATTTTTGGTTAAGATAAAAATAAAAATAAATAAGAACTTAGAATAAATAAAGTTATAGAATAATCTCTTTCTTTTATCTTTTTTTTAAAAATAATTATTTGAAATGAATTATTGTTTGAAGACTAAGCAATAACATGTTATTGTTTAATAATTTAATTATTAATAAGATTTAAATTATCCATTTATTTTAAATTTTTAGTCAATGTTACTGTTTGGAGTTGAAATAGTAATATATTACTGTTTAGTTTTATTTAGTAATTTGATTATTAATGAGATTTAATTTATCCATTTATTTTAAGTTTTTAGTCAAAGTTACTATTTGGAAATAAAATAATAATATTCACCTTTTTTACAGTTTAATTATTAATAAAACTTAATTTATCTATTTATTTTAAAATTTTTTATTGATGTTACTATTTAAAGATGAAGCAGTAATATATACTATCTGAAGATTAAATAATAATAATAATAATATGCTATTATTTAGCATTTTAATTATTAATCAGACATGAATTATTTATTTATTTTAAAATTTTAATTAATGTTATTTGTTGAGAATGAAACAATAATATGTCATTATCTGGAGATCAAATAATAATATATTATTATTTGACAATTTAATTATTAATGAGACTTGATTTATCTATTTACTTTGAATTTTTAGTGAATATTACTGTTTGAAAATAAAACAAAAACATCCTCTTCTTTCTTGATAATTTAATTATTAATGAGACTTAATTTATCAATTTATTTTAATTTTTAGGTTAATATTACTGTTTAGGAATGAAATAGTAATATATTACTGCATAGAGACTAAATAATAACATATTATTATTTGATAATTTAGTTATCAATGAAACTTAATTAATTAATTTATTTTAAATTTTTAGTGAATATTTCTGTTTAGATAGAGATGAAATAATAATATCCTCTTTTTCTTTAATAGTTTGGTTATTAATGAGATTTTATTTATTCATTTATTTTGAGTTTTTGATCGATGTTACTATTTGAAGATAAAATAATAACATATTACTGTCTGAAGACTAAATAGTAACATGATATTATTTAATAATTTAATTGTTAATAAGACTTGAATTATCTATTAATTTAAAATTTTTAGTCGATATTATTGTTGGAAGATGAAATAGTAACATATTATTGTTTAAAGATCAAATAATAATATACTATTATTTGACAATTTAATTATTAATGAAACTTGAATTATCTACTTATTTAAGATTTTTTATCGATATTATTGTTTAGAAACGAAGCAGTAACTTTCTTCTTTGACAATTTGATTATTAATGAGACTTAATTTATCCATTTATTTAGAATTTTTTTATCGATATTATTGTTTAGGGATGAAACAGTAATATGTTATTATTTGAAAACTAAATAGTAATATGCTATTATTTAATAATTGAATTGTTAATAAGATTTGAATTATCTATTTATTTGGGACTAGTAGTCAATGTTACTGTTTACAAATTAAATAATAACATCTTTTTTTTTTACAATTTGATTGTTAATGAAATTTAATTTATTCATTTATTTTAAGTTTTTAGTCGATGTTACTGTTTAGAGATAAAATAGTAACATGTTATTGTTTTGAGACTAAATAGTAACATGCTATTATTTAGTAATTCGATTATTAATTAGACTTGATTTATTTATTTATTTTAAATTTTTAGTCGATATTACTATTTTAAAATTAAATAGTAATATGTTACTATTTGAAAACTAAATAATGACATGCTCTTTTTTAATAGTTTAATTATTAATGAAACTTAATTTGTCTATTTATTTTAAATTTTTAGTCGATGTTACTATTTGAAGATGAAACAATAACATCTTCTATTTTAGCAATTTAGTTGTTAAAGAAACTTGATTTATCTATTTATTTTAAATTTTTTTATTGATATTACTATTTAGAGACAAAATAGTAATATATTATTATCTAAATATTAAACAATAATATGTTATTATTTAGCAGTATGCCAAGGCTTTAATTTATATATATTTATATATTTTTGTATTATTAATAATTTTAAATTGTTATATTATTGGCATATAAAATTTTAGAGGAGCTTATAGTGCAATATTACATTGTTGGATTAAATTTAATATCAAAACATATTACTATTTGAAGATGAAACAATAACATCCTTTATTTTAGCAGTTTAGTTGTTAATAAAACTTGATTTATGCATTTATTTTAAACTTTTTTATCGATATTACTATTTAAAGATGAAATAGTAATATATTATTATCTAAAGATCAAACAATAATATGTTATTATTTAGTAATATGCTGAGGCTTTAATTTATATATATTTGTATTATTAATATTTTTAAATTGTTATATTATTGGCATATAAAATTTTAGAGGAGCTTATAGTACAATATTACATTGTTGGTTTAAATTTTGTACCAATCCAATTTTTATAAGGAAGGCCCACTCATTTTTAAACTGATTAAAAATTTTAATTGAAATAAATAGACCAATTTTAAATAGTTGCTCTTGATTTATTTAGAATTGTCAAATTCTTGCACTCCCAATTTTGACTTGATAGAATAGCTGGATCTTTTTCATTTAACTTTCCTTTTGTTCAGTCTAATAATTTGTTAGAGTTTTAACATTATACTTGTTATTCAAGGATGCCGGCAATATTTTATTGTCATTGAAGTTTCTGAGATTCGGCCAAACAATGTTGTTTTTTCAGGTGACTAATCAATTTAAAGATTCATTCTATGCCTGTTACCCATTTTTCAATTTCACTGGTTTCTTTATTTTTTATCATCAAATTTCACAATTAACTTTAGAACCAATCCAACATTTTCTCAAATATTATATATCAGCAAAAAAAATTTAATAATTGTAAACCGAAAATTACTTTAGAAAATTTCTGCGCAATGTTCTAAATCAAATTTTCGATTTAAAAAACTAGATTAATTGTCTTTTACAGAATTCAATTGTATCTAATTTTTCGTCACCCAGACGTCAGCGACCTTTACCAGAGTCTACCTCGGGCACCAAAATGATGTTGGCAATGTAATTAGGAGATTTTCATGAAGAGGTACAAAATAATAATTTTTTAAAGAAAAGAAAACAATTTCTGCAGATTTATAAGTTCAAAACTCAGCTAAAGAAAGACGAAGAGAAGGAGCTTCGTACTGATCCTCTCAATTTCTCCAAGCCATGAGCCTTTTCGGTTTAGGAAGGTAAGTTAAAAATTCACGATTTTGATTCATAATTCATCTGTTTGAGTATTAAATTTCATAGTTTCTTAATTCCACCCTATTAGCTCTTTGCTTTTGCATTTTATAGATTCTCTTGCAGACGGTACATAATCTGATCTGTTTTAGGGGGAACTTGTTCAAGTAGATCCTGATTTGTTTGAGCTGTTTTAGATGTGATTGCATTTATTATACTTCCCATATGTTGGTAATTTGCCTGCATATTTTGCATCTGTTGGAAAATGCTTGCAATCTTAGAAGAACATTTAGTGGGCAATCTTACTATTCCTTTTCATTGATATACTTTTAATGCATTCTACCAGTCTATTATTAATCCATTAAATTTGTTGGGCAAGTAAAATAGTTCATAATAAAGAATGTGTTCAAAGCTTTCTGAACATATGACTGTCATGGGAGAATTGTCCAACGGACTTATAGAACTGGTAGAGTAGTCTTGGTTGTTTTCTGCATTGTGGAATTTTGTTATTGCCATGCTGTGCCGATCTGTTTGAGCAATTCTTAACTGGTAGAGTTAACCGGGTAGGGATTTTTGGGCAAAGGATTAAATTGATAAATTAATTATAGTGTTTATCATTTCGTTCAGTGTTATATTTCTATCTGGTGGTTGAGTAAGATCGGATTTTGCATAGCTGGCGGTAGTAATGCTTGCCTCAGATTCATTGGTGTTTATCATAAATTATTCATTAGGGCCTAACCTAACCCAATGGAATTCTATTACTTTCGCCAAATACATGCTATCTATAGGCATTTGGATTTGATTTATTCTGTTGTTGTAGCAGAATCTAATGTCCGATTAATTTTTAGCAGTTCATTTTCAATTAATCTGTAGGTCTCATGTTTGTGAATCCAATTTGAGCGCCATATCATGATCTTTATTTTCAATAAATATGTAGTTCATTAGGCTAGACTTTTCCATATTGGATCTATCCTTGCCCCCTCCCCCTCTTCTTTGGCCACACTTTCATAGCTATTACTGATTATCTAACTCACTACATTTTTACTTTTGTTGATAAATGGTTAACTAACTAGTTATTCCAAGCAAACGAGTCTGTAATTAGAACATTTACATTTAATAGGCTTCTTTTTTCATCTTAGATATGCAAGGTAAGCCGGCTTCCAAAGATACATTATTTATCATCAGTAGCTAACTGATATGCATTGCTATTTGTGCAACTTTTGCATTACGTTTTCGCATTTGTCACAAACAGGCATTAAATGTTGATGAGCAGTCATAATAAAGTAACTTAGTTTAGACTGAATATATTCCATCCTTCTGCTGGTATGCTCTGTCTGATAAATTATTCTGCAACAGAAACCAGAGAACATTCCGCCCAAAAAAGAGTGCACCTTCAGGGAGTAAGGTTGGTCCCTTTTGTTGAAGCATATGTCAGGGATCTCTATTTTGGATATCCAATGTAATATAATTTGTTGGTCTAACTTGTTCTTGAGGGCATAATCTTCCTATTGTCCCTTTCCATAGTTTTCAATCCTTTAGAAGTTTATTGTGTTAAATGTGATGAAGAAACTACCTGGACAGTCTGTGCTGGGGTTTCCAAATTCCTTGCTGTGGTGTCGAAGGTTAAACCTGAATCCTCTGTTAAATTTGTGCTTGTTTGTATTGCAGGGAGCACAACTTAAGAAGCACATTGATGCCACATTAGGCAGTGGAAATCTGAGGGAGGCAGTGAAACTACCTCCAGGGGAGGATTTAAATGAATGGCTTGCTGTCAACAGTAAAACCCATTCTCTCCTATGCAGTAGTCTTGAGGGCTGTGATTTTACTTGTTGCAGTTTATTCTTGCCTTTCAACATTTAGCTTTCCTCAAATTTATCCTAATCTGTGCTGTATTAATTCTGAGATGCAGTAATCTGACTTGCTTTTGGCCTACTTTGCAGCTGTGGATTTCTTCAACCAGGTGAATCTTCTTTATGGTACCCTTACAGAGTTCTGCACTCCTGAGAATTGCCGGACGATGTCTGCTGGACCCAAGTAGGGCTTAATCGATTGAATGCTTTCTTTTCCCTCTTTCCAGAAAGAGAAATTGTATGCTGAAGAAATTTAATCAAGTGATTTTTCTATCAATCATTTAAGTTCAATGAGAAACTAACCATTCCTTAGGTTATTTCCTTGAAATGGTTGGAATATAATTTTACTACATTGAGATAATATGTTGTGAAAATAGATTTAAGTTTAATGGACGATGTTGTAAAGCAGAGATTATTTTGCATCGTTAATATCAAATGTGGATATCTCCTCCTTGAAGAAGAGCTTGGATTTTACTTTCTCACGTTTTAGGGTTTGTCATTAACATTATAGTGGTTGTCACAAAATGTAGCTCATTTTGTCCTATTATATAAAACTTCAGGTATGAGTATAGATGGGCGGATGGTGTACAAATAAAGAAACCTATTGAGGTTTCTGCTCCAAAATATGTAGAATATCTAATGGAATGGATTGAATCACAGCTCGATGATGAATCCATATTCCCACAGAAGCTTGGTGAAGTTTGCTTTTCCCCTACTAAGATTACTAACTCTCTGCCCCATCATCATCATCATCACTTACGAGATTTAGCTTGTGGAATCATATAGGTACCCCATTTCCTTCCAACTTCAGGGAAGTCGTGAAGACAATATTCAAGCGATTGTTCCGCGTTTATGCTCATATATATCATTCTCACTTTCAAAAAATCGTGAGCCTCAAAGAGGAGGCCCACCTAAACACATGCTTCAAGCATTTTATACTCTTTACCTGTGTAAGTCACATTTGGATGACTAATTATTTATGCGAACCCTGTGCTTATAATTGCATATTTCTGTTTTTTCACTGCCTTTATGTGAATTCTCTGGTCGCATTTGTCAGTTTTTTTTTCCCTCTCCAAAGGCTCTCTGGAACTTCTATGTTATATTCAGCTAATGTTTATCTTCATACGATGAAAGAAATTATTTGAAGTGATAGCAGGGATTCTTTTCTGGTCCAAAATTCTTAAGCTTATTAAAGTTATAAAATTCTTGTACCTGCAGGAGTTTGGACTGATTGACAAGAAGGAGCTGGCTCCACTTCAAGAGCTTATAGAATCCATTGTTGTTCCATATTAAATGAGTGAATGGGGTCCATGGTAGGAAAAGTATTAATTAAGGTATTTAACGTAATAATGAGTGGTTATTAATATATGACTTGGGAAATCCTCCCTTTGTATGTTTTGCTTAAATGATTTATGTATGGTAACAATTTCTTTATCCTACGCATGACTCTACCAATTATGTAAATATAAAATGATTTAATCTGTTGCTTTTTGACTTTTGATTATTGGTAGAGTATCAATGACAGTAGGTTTAGGTGTCCATGTAAGAGTTGGTCATGTGTGATGGTGCAATCACACCTCCAACCTAATAGATTCGCACTGTTACTGCCTTTATGGGATTGGATCCCTCGATTTCTTAGAAAGTTGAGAAGGAAAATTTAAGAAAGATAAATACATTCTTTTGGGGGGAAATTACAGTTTTTCAAAAAATAGATGCACCATTTCAATGTAAAGAAAGATTTTTGTACCCGTTCAATACATAATTGGTTTTTGTATTTGTATTTCTCTAATTCACACCCTCGGTTTTTGCATTAAAAAGTAAAAAAAAAAAAAACAGATATATATATATATACACACTTGCCATCACAAAGGAAAAGTGAGATATGGAAATTGGAACAATTTCTATGCTGCTGTATAGTTTTAATTCAGGTTTGCAATCGTGCAATTGACTGCAAAATGATTACTTCAGAACAGAACAGAATTCAAGGTTGAAATCAGTACCGCTTATGCAATAAGCCTTGAGTCATCAAACACAACTTTGATAAAGAGTCAATACGCAATTATTATTAACTGTTCCGGCTTCACAGTTCAGCTTTTCGCTGCCAAATTATTTGGTAGAAAACTGATGCCTTGATTTTGCAACATCAGATGTTGATGGAAATATTCAATCAAAAGAAATTATCAACCGAAATGAACACATCAGGTCCACAGTATTTAGGTGCCCTGTATGCCCACGGACAAGAATATGATCCAAAGCAAAAGAACCCTGTTCCTTCTTTTAGCAATAATGATTGACCACCAAATTTACATTGTCTGCTAGAAGTATGAATCTTATTCCTAGACATTTTAATCCTCAAAACTCATTTCATAGAGAAGGGGAAAAAAATTCTCTTCCTTTTTCGGCTGACCAAATTATAATACATGGAATTGTCCAGTATACTAGTAATACCATCCAGCCAATATATCCCAATCTCACAAAATAATAAAATGGAATAGAACAAGAAGATAAACTCTACTTCAATTGTGATCTAATCGTGTCCGAGTTGAGTGCCCCTAATATCAGACTGCCCAAATCTTGAAACTGCAAATCCATACGATGCTACCGTTGCCACAAGAACAACAAGGGCTGCCATGAAGAGCTGAAAGTTTGCAAGCAATTCACCCCGGACCTCACTATCATTTGAGTGACATGATACCATGCTATCCTTGAGCCGGCAACCTTCCGGTAGCATGGGGCCATAAAGGACAAAGGCGGTCTGATAGAACCAAATGCCCTGGAGTGCTATAGCAATGCCGTTACATAAATCAACAGGGAAGCTGGTTGGCAGAAGTGCTCCGGCTATAGAAGATAAAATGCAGAGCCCTATGAGGAACACAAGGAGGATATGATAATAGCCCTCAAGGCCCTTATGTGTTGTTGAGTGAAAGTAGAATAGAAGATACTCGGCACAGAATGCTGTGGCAGCAATCAAGCAAAGAACACCGTCTGGCAAGGGAAGAAATCTATAAAAGCAAAAAAAAATAATAATAATAAGGGAGAAAATGGTTAGCCATAATTAGAAGAAAACTGAAGAATATGCTAATGTGTCTGTAGGTAATTAATTGACTATTCAAATCAGTTTTATTACATATAAACTAAAGATCATCACTTTCTGACTAAGAAATATTTTCAATCATAGTTTGATAAAAGTAACAAAGTGAAAGCAGCATGCAAATTGGTTTATGTAAAATCAGACAATATTAAAAGTCTTAAGCAAGTGAACTAATTTACTTAATGAATCAATAACCTAAAGCAGAAGGACAGACAGAAGAAAAGATGGAAAATAGAAAATAGCTAGCCACTTCCACTAGAGAGTTGCATGCTCATGTAGGAAGGAAACTTCTGTTTCATTCTTCAGCACTTTATGAACCCTATAGCACATTCCATCACAAGAAGTGCAACATGCGTCATTTGCACTCTAAGACTCAACTATGAGGTTGGAGGAGACTCTAAGTAGCTGGCTATTACTGATCCATATACTGACAACAGAAGAATCCTCAGGTTATTTAGTGCAAGTCCTGAAGAACAAGATTCAAAAAACATCCAATTCATCCCCTAATTCATTTAAATAACTACTAGAGGTACATCTATTTGACAACAGAAATGGCCGGCCCCTGACTCTTACCATAGGTTTTCACTAGTACCAGCAGTATTACACATCATTTTTCCCAATTCACACATGGTTAATTGTTAATGCAAAACTGAATTCTATTAAGCTCTTTGAGACTTCAAAAGTACAAAAATATGTTTACTACACAATTTTATCTCTCATGAGATAATGACACTACAGTAACGTTAGCAGAGCTGTATGTTGCCACCATGATAAAGCACCAAGCAAAAGCGAGAGGAAAATGCTAGGAGAGTTCCTATATTTTATATTTTATAGAACAATTTATCAGGAAATATCCTGACACAGATTACGATGAAGCCAAATAGGGTAAAGTAGCCACTGGCCCACCATCATGCAATTTTGATCTATTCATTTATCTTAGATAAAGTCTTCCGGTCCGGTTCTTACAATCCTCTTCCCCTTACTTTATCTTCTGTTCAATTAACAAAATTGAAAAAAAAAAAAAATGCAAATTTGACTCCTACTGATGAAAATACCCCTTTGGCCGATGCCGCATCCATTTTTTCTTACTATAAATAAAAAAAAGAAGAAAAATGAAAAATCAAGATCTCGCATGTGTAAGCTTCATTTAGCATTGAAATGGCCTGATTAATTATGGTATAAACAGTCATCATTCCTAAATGATGGATGATAGATACATATCAACATAAATAATTCCTCTTCTTAAATTTAATGGAGATTGGTTGGTGTAAATGATATCAAATAAAAAAAAAAAAATCCTAAACGCAAATTATAAGAAAAACTAACCTTGTCTTTTCTGAGAGCAGAACAACAACACTGAAGATGAAAAACATAAGAAGCATTCCTGCGTGCTCAAAGTTATTCATATGAGAGGGGTTTAAGACGCCTCCAACAGAAAACTTTAAGTGGGTTGAATATAAGAACTCGATGCACAAGTCAATGAAAGCACCAATCGAAACAACATATAGCTCCAGGTACTTGAGCCTTCCATCAAAACCTGGTACAGGATTCCACACACGGACCTTAAAGGCTTTTGGGTTGGATACATATCTCACCACGGAGCCCCATATGTGCCAAACCCCTACCAGAAAAAACAATGTCCCCGGTAATGCATGACCCTTGAAAGATCCCATCTTTCTGCTATAAAATTTACAATTCTGTGTTTCTGAAGACTGAACTAATCAAGAAGACAGATGATAACTGATTCTTCTTCTTCTTGAAGCTGCTAACTATTCGTGTTTTGAATCAAAAGCACAGCCAGCTTTCAAAACCTTTTTAAGCTAAAGACCTCAGCAAACAGTCACAGTATGCTTTAGAACCTCCGTATCAATTTTATTAACGAGTTTCCGTGTCAGCTTTAACTGACCTGCTGGAAGACACAAATTCGATTTTACTTTATGCTGCAATTTAAAATGATTAAAAAAAAAAAAGATTTGAAAGCTTTTTCTTTTTGACAACCTAAGCCTCCAAGCATCACCTTTCAAGGATATCCTCAATCAAAACTCAGTTTTCCGGAGAAACAAACAAAAAGCAAAGGCTTTTCCATTTCAGCCAGCTCGAGAAATTCTCTTAAAACCAGCCGATATCCCAAGTCAACTTCAGAATTTAATTTTCAAGGAAACACTCGAATTTTCTTCGTGAATAATAACACAGAAGACAAATCAAACAACGAGAAAAGCCGGGTTCCAAGAGCCCATTCAGTCAAATAAAGCAAAATAAACAAAGAAGATCTCGCACCAACTAGTCCAAAACTGGTCGCTTGAATGCAGATTCATAGTCACGATGAAAAATTGGTAGATTTAGAAAACCAGAGAAGTTCATCTGGGAAATTTCTCACACTAAAAACAAACACCAATCAAGTCTAATCCATCTAGCACACTTGCTTCTGCAAAGAGACAGATTGGTTATGTAGTCATGAAAGTTAGAGATATTTTAGTGTTCAGAGATGAATAATTGGGCACTTTACATTCTAAATGATGGGGTTCTAAAAAAGGTCCTAAATTTGTATATAATGATGGGGGAAAATAAATATAAAGTACGTTACTTACTGCAATAATTAATGGTTTTAGCAATGGTCGATTGGCTTTTTAAGCCCCCAGAAAGCAAGCAAAGACCTTTCTCCTGTCTCTGCGTCTCTTTCTCTTGCTAGCAATGATTTCAAGGATCAAAAAGCCATGGTCTTGTAAATCAGAATAAGGAGACTGAATTTTTAAATGCTGAGATGGCAAAAGAGATGGTCGCTATTACAGAGTGCTATGATGGTGGCAGGGAGGGGTGGGATCTGAGACCGACGGCTGTTCTACTTCGAGTGGGGTCGCAGCAAGGGGCCAAAAATGTTAAACCGGCTTGCTGCAGACGAAGGTTATTTTCATGTGTGTATTATTGCATACCTGCGTTCGCACGTAGGAATCTAAGATCAACTAAACTTGTCTGCTCAGATCTGTGATTGTCATGTGTGGGTCCCTTGTAGATATGAATCGTTGGATTGAAAAATTTTTTATACGCACATAGGGAAAGTAAGGCTCTTGAGATTTTTTTTTTTTTTGTTGTTGACCATGAATGGCTAGGTGGGCTTCACGTGCAATGGGGGTAAGAAGATAAGAATATGTTCGTCCGTTTCCCGTCTGATTTCCACGTTTTGATGTTAGATGTTACGGTTAGCGCCCAACAGTGGGGAATCTTAATTAGCAGGCCGGCAGCCTTATCTTTATCACAGTGCATGATCAAGTAAATTTTATTATACTTTAAAGAACACTAAAATTTAGGATGATATAGTAATTTTAAATATGATTAAATAAAAATATTTAATTATGCTAATTAAAATAAATAATTTTAATTTAGTACTTTTAAAATTTATTATATTATTTTAAATTTAAAAAATTTTAAGACATTATAACAAACATTGCATGATTAATTATTAATTGGTTGATTCATGAAGTGTAACAGGTACAATTTGCCTCACATTGTTCCCGTAAATAAAATTAAAGCCTACTAAAATTTCGAGTGGGTTGCAACGTTGCCTTATTACGTTTAATTTCAGATAAATAAATAAATACAATTTATATATCAGTAAATTTATAATGTAAAATATTGCACAATCTTTTTCAATACATTATATAAATGCGATAGAAATACATATTATATTGAATGCGTTTTAAGCCTTTTTTTTTTCCCAAATAGATAAGTAAAACAGTTTAATATATATATATAATTGAGAGGGGCTAAAAGTTCAAAGAAAACAAAAACAAAAACTTCAATGGATAAATTTTGGGGTGAAAACTCCATATACATCACCTAATTAGAAGGGGATCTAAAGTTACAGGAGGCATTTCATATTGGATTGCTTGTAACTCATGTGAAACAAACTAATTTGCCAACCAATTGGCGCATGAGTTAGCTTCTATTTAAGTGTGATTGATTTCAACTTTCCACTGCCAACCTAGTATATTCAAACATCGATTTATAAGAGATCTGACTTTTGTTGCTTGAAAATCTTGAACAAGCAACATAATCAGTTTCTAGAAGGATTTGTTTAAAGCCCAAACTCCAAATTCTCCTCTGCCCTCCAGATTTCTGCTTACAAGGAAGAACAGATGGCATGATTACGGGAAAAGCCTCTCTCCCACTTACAAGGGGATTTTTGATTAACCATCACACCTAGCTTGACTTGGAGTTGTTTTTGGAGGTTCTATCAATGTCGAGCTTAACCCATTCATAGGGGAGGAGTCTTTGATACTTCCACAATAGTGTATTATTTCTTTGCAATGAGAGAATTAGATGCCTCTTCAGTAGCAATAAATAAGTGAGCAAAATTCTGAATTACTAGAGTTGACCCCTTAAGATATTGGAAGTTTTCAGTGAAAATAGCAAGAATTCTACATTTCTATCGAAACTATATTGTTAAACTCTAAAGATGGGCAAAGAGAGATCACTGTCCCTCCCAAAGTTCATGGTCAGGTTATTGTCGACCCAATCGTGTAAATCCCACATAAAAAATTGGCATCTGCTTCTATTAGATAAAATGGAGATACATACATGTTTAGCTTCTATGCGGTCTCTCATCGTCACATGTAATGGATCTTCAACTTTTATTTGACATTTGCTGCAATACAGACTACCCAGCCTCTCCCGCTTCTCTCTTAGTTTGTATGGAAGCCATTGTTGAATGCCTGCCAAATGAAAATTTTAATGCGTCTGGATTGTGCCAGTTCCGAGCATTTCATCAACAAACAGGGGTTCTCGGGGATAAATATTGCTATTTTATTGAAAAATCGTCATTCTTGCTATTTTTCCATTTCAATGAATCAGAACTGAACTCCCTTGTTGGTGGACAATGTGCTGCCAATAAATTCATGGAATTCTCAAGCAAGAGATTGCAAAGTAAATTTTGATTCCACTCATCATTTTGCACCACATAGTTTGAAACAAATTGTTTCCTCAATCTATCAAAAATAGGATGAAGAGCTCGATCTTTTAAGCAAAAATTAATAAACCAATAATGTAAGTTTTCTTAATTTCTATCTAATTTTGCTGACAGAATTCATCAATTATTTATAATGCACAGGATCTTAAAAACTCATAAGTTTTCACTAATTCATTATAAATTTATATTATCAAATTAAGGATAGACAACAAAGTATGATCTATAACTTAGTAACTTAAATCTTGAAATATACCTATGAGAGAAAGAATTGTGTTTCTATCTCTTGATTTCTTTTAATTTTCTTCACACTTACATTAGTGATAGAGAGAGAGAGAAAGAGAGAGCATAAAACTTTATAGGCAAAAATTGGGACCAATTTTTCAAATAAATCTTTATTTATTTATCACATAATTTTTTAAATAAATTTTTATTTATTTGTCAAATAATCATTTATTATCTAGTAACTCCCCATTAACCACTCTTGTTAAGTAATTGGTTACTTTAGGAAAATCATATCTCAACCTTACTAATTAGAAATTAATCCATTTAATATTCATTTATTTAAGCATAATAACCACTTATCAATATCACTTGGGCCATCTAAGTCTTATGTTCTCCCATTTGGCTCATGTGATATTGGCTTACTTTATGGTAAAATAAATAAATCAACATAATGCACATAGATAAGGCTAATTTTCTATACATTAGTTACATCATTCGTCATATACAAGAGTAAGAATTAATACGAGTCATGATGGTTGTATACTATTTATTAGACAAATTCCATTCTATGTGCTATTATAACAGTCCTTTTTCTTTTATTATAACCTATAAGTGAAAAGTGTATAATTGGTCCAACATTATGTCTTTAGCAAAGATAGAACCTATTATCATGATTCAAACATATATATAATACTTAATTATTAGGATCATCATAAACATATTCATTTCAGAGCCAACAGTGTTAAAATATACATTAACATAAAATCAATAATAATATTCAACAATTCTTATTAGTAATAATGTCCATATTTGTAATATAATCATTAAATGTTTTAGGCGGTAATCCTTTTGTCAAAAGGTCAAGTATTATAAAATTGGTGCTAATATGTTTTATTGACACTATATTTTTATGAACTTCTTCTTTAAAGTTAAAATATTTCAATTTCATATGTTTAGTACCTTTAGAGTACTTATCATTCTTAGAGAAGAAAATCGCTATAGAATCACCATAATAAATTCTCAGTGGCTTGGCAAAACTATCGATTACCCTAAATCCTGAAATAAAGTTCCGCAGCCACTTAGTATGAACTATGGCTTCAAAGCATACCACAAATTTAACTTTCATAATGGATACAACAATTACTAATTGCTTTGCATTCTTTCATGAGATGGCTCCTCTAGCTAAAAGATACATATAAACAAAAGTAAAATTTCTTGTATCCATGCAACCAGCGAAGTCTAAATCTAAATATCTGATCACCTTAAGGTGATCAGATCTTTCATAAGTAATCATATGATCTTTGGTTCTTTGTAAGTATTTGAGAATTTCTTTGTAGCTTTCTAGTGACCCAATCCTATATTACTTTGGTACCTGCCAATATCCCAACTACAAAGCTAATGTCTGGTTTACTACATGTTTGAATATACATTAAACTCCTAACCATATATGCATAAGGAACATCTTCCATCTGTTTCTACTCCAAGTTATTCTTTGGATATTGTTTAAGATTAAACTTATCTCTTTTATGAATTAGAACAGGAGATGCTGAATAAATTTTCATCCTGAATCTTTTTAAATCTTTATTGATATACATTTTCTGAGACAAACCTAACAGTTTATGTGATCTTTCCTTAAATATTTCTATTATAATCATATAATTTACCTCTCTTATATCTTTCATTTGAAAGTTATTAGAGAGAAAATTCTTAGTCTCATATATTAGATCAAGGTCATTAGTTACAAGTAAGATATTATCAACATATAAAATCAGAAATATAAATTTACTTCTATTGACCTTTAGATATATGCATCGATCAACAGTGTTTTTTTTAAATCCAAAGGCAACAATAGTATCATTGAACTTAAAATGCCATTACCTGTAAGTTTATTTAAGTCCATATATTGATTTCTTTAATTTATGCATCATGTGTTCTTTTCCTTCAATTGAAAACCTTATTGGTTGATACATATAAACATCTTCCACCAAATTTTCATTAAAAAAATGTTATTTTCACATCAATTTGATATAGTTCTAAATCATGATAAGCTACCAGTACCATGATAATTCTAAAAGAATTTTTCTTAGAAATTGGTAAAAATGTCTCATTATAATCAATGACATTCTTTTGAGTAAAACCTTTGGTAACGAATCTAGCTTTGTAACGCTTAAGATTACCATGAGAGTCATGTTTGATCGTAAAGACTCATTTACATTCAACTCTTTTATAACCTTTAGGAAATTCTATAAGGTCCTATACTTTATTATATTCCATAGATTTTAACTTTTCTTTCATGGCATTTAACTACTTATGAAGACTATCACTATTAATGGCCTATGAAAATGAAACTAGATCATTATCAATTCCTAAGCTAACTTTTCGCTCTCTTAGATAAACTATATAATCATTCAAGATAGCTAGTCTTCCTTCCTTTTAGGATCTTCTTAATGCTATCTTTTATAATCTTTCTATAATAGGTTCATTATGAGTACGGGATCAGTAATTTATTATTCCTCTTCATTATTTTATAGCTCAATAATTTAAGGAATAACTATTTTAGAAGAATTGTAAGCTAATAGAACTTGCATTCTTATTTCCTTATTTTCTACATTTTATGGAACTTCACTTCTATTGGTTTTACCATTCTTAATGAACCTAACATTTCCAATGTCAATAATTCTTGTGCTATAGTTAGGACAGTAAAATATATATTCCTTAGATTTTTCTAGATGACTAATGAAATATCCACTGATTCTTCTTACATCTAGTTTCTTTTTTTATAGATTATATACCTATACTTCTGCTTGGCATCCCAAAACATGCAAGTGCCTTAAATTGGGCTTCCTACTAATTCACAATTCAAAAGGTGTCTTTGGAACTACTTTACTAGGAACCCTATTCAATAAACGCAAAGTAATTTTTAATACATACATTTATAATAAAAATAAGTAAAGATGAGTTATTTATCATGCTCCTAACCATATCCATTAATGTTTTATTAAGTCTTTCTAATATCATTTTGTTGTACTGTAACTGACATTATATATTGTGCACATATGATATGTTTCTAAAGGAATTTAACAAACGAACCTATGTGTTGTCCAATTTCATTATATATTCTATAGTATTCACTACCTCTATCTAATCGGACAAACTTTATTTTTCTATCCAACTGCCTTTTAACTTTATTTATAATTATTTCTAAGGTGTTCACTACTTGAGATTTCTCATGCAGTAGATAAAGATATCCATAACGTGAATAGTCATCAATAAAGATGATGAAGTACTTTTCTTTATTGAAAGAATTAATATCAAAAAGTCCATATATGTTAATGTGTATAATTTCAAGAAGTTATGTGCTCCTTGCTTCTTTCTTTGTGTGTTTTGTTTATTTGTTTTTCCTTTTATGCAATCCATACAACTATTTAGGTTAGTAAAATCCAAGTCTAGAAAGGTTTCATTTTTTACTAATCTTTCCGCTCTTTCCTTAGAAATATGACCTAAGCACCTATACCACAAGTTAGCAAAATGTTTATTTACTAGACTATATTTGGTACCAACATTATAATGTAAGGTCAAAAGTGTTTCAACATAAATACTATTAAAATTTAACTTGTATAATCCATCACATAGAATATTAGGGCCAATAAGATATTTATGCTTAAATAAACTTAAACATTTATTGCCAAAATTAATAGAATATCCAGTAACATCAAGTTTAGACAATGAAATTAAGTTCCTAAAAATATTTGGTACATAAAAGGTTTCCAATAAATCTAAATGATGTCCAATTTTCTTATAAAAATAATATTTGTCTTTCCTCTATTTCTTCTTAGGATTTGAGAGGAAGACTCATTTAACTTCAGTGATTCTCTTTTCTTTTCATGTTTCTTTCTTCATCTCTTTCTAACTTCTTAATGGTTCACATAATAGGCAGAATGATTTCCTTAATTCTTAAGACTTATTTCCATTTAAAGTAACATATTGTGAATTCATGCACATTCCATTTATCTTTTAATGGTGTTATAGTTCATTTGGAAAGAACTATACTTAAATAGTAACAAGTTAATAATGAACTGTACAAGAAAAATTTTCATCTATATTCATTCCTAAGACTTAAGTCTAGTTGCTATATTTGTCATCTTAATGACATGTATGTGAATCATCAAATTTCATAATGGTTAAAGTACCTATTAATGTCCTAGCAAAAGACTTATCAACAATTTTGGAGCACTCTTCTACAAATTTTATAAATTCTTTAGCACTTTCAATCTTAGGAAGAGTTGACTTAATATTATTCACTATGCTTATTTATATAAACATTAGGCTTAGTCTGTTTAACTTTTCCCAATTCTTATAATAAGTTTTCTACTTAGTCTGTTTAACTTTTCCCAATTCTTATAATAAGTTTTCTATTCATTACTACTAACATTAGTAATAACGGCAAGTCTATCAACTTGGAATGCTAAATTAAGATCCAATACATGAAGGTCAAATTGGATTTGTTGGCTCCAATCAGAAAAAATTTAGCCTATTAAAGATTAGGACAAACAAAGCATATGAATGAAGTAAATTTGGAATAGATATCGTAAGAAATAATACACAACATTAATGTTTTGAGTCATAATTAATATATACACAAATTCAAAACAATTCATTAAACAATTAAATGCATATTAATATTCTCCTTTAGGTGATACACTAACATATAATTATAAAATATAATTGATGCTAAATTTTAATTTCACATAATTGGCAATTATGTTACTCTAATTAGGCATATTTGCTATCTTTGGATATATTAAACATATCTAGCAAGTACATTAATTAACCACAATTATATTCATAATTATAAAATGATTAATCAACCTTTAGGCGATCCTTAAATGTTTTAAAATAAATGAACTTTAATATATTCATAAACAACAATCATTACATCTTTCATAGCATCACATAATCATGCATAATTAAATTTTTTTATTTAATTTGACATCTATTATAACTTTCTAATTTGACTACTTTAATGATTAACAAATTATTCATAATATAGATATCAAAATAAATAAATGAATAACAACATCATAAAATTTGATAATGAGAAATTTAATTGCCATTACTTAATATTATAATATAATATGCCTACATCCATTTATATTTATACATTGAAAATTAATGACCCATTATGCCTTATATTCAATCATGTGACTAAGTTATGTATAAGAGATAAAATGCATATTTATTTCTATATGGCCAATTCTTGTGATATCCAAGCAAATGCAATTGTGTGGTAATTTATAAGAGACAATTTATTTGCAATCATGTGGCAAAGTGATAAAATGTATGGAAAAAAGTAATTATTTCCTAGATCATATAAATTTTATAAAACTTTATTTTCTTAAAATTAAGGTTCTTTAATGGAAAAGTGTGAGATCCTAAAGCAAGTTTTGATACCATATGTAAGTTTTCTTAATTTTTATCTAATCATGAATGATAGAATTTATCAATTATCTATAATGTATAAGATCTTGGAAACTTGTAAACTTTCACAATGTCATTATAAACTTTATATTATCAAATTAAAGATAGACTATATACCTTGATCCATAACTTGATGGCTTAAATCGTGAAATATACTCTTTAATCCTTAAAACCAAAAGAGAACTATGTGTGAGAGAGAATTGTGTTTCTATTTCTTGACTTTTTTAATTTTCATGCTTACATTAGTAATGAAGAGAGAAAGAGCATAAAATTTTATAGGCAAAGATAGGGATTAGTTTTCCAAATAAATCTTTCTTTATCTATTAGATAATCTTTTAGATAAATCTTTATTTATTTATCAAATAACCTTTTAGATAAATTTTTATTTTATCTATTAAATAATTATTTATTATCTGATAACTCTTTATCAACTACTTTTGTCAAGTAGTTAGTTACTTTAGAAAAACTATCTCTCAAACTTACCGATAAAAAATTAATTCATTTAATATTTATTTATTTAACCATAATAATCATTTATTAATATCACTTAGGTCACTTAAGTTTTATAAACAATTCCTCCAAAATAAGACAAACTTCTCAGCCCTATGCTCCAATATAGTCCTTCCATTTTGTAATGTCAATTTGGTCATGTTCTTACAAAAGCAAAATCAGATTCTTTGGCTTTAATATGCCTGTGGCAATCGTAATTCCTTTTATACTTACCTCTCAAGACTTACCATATAATTCTTCAGGTTTGGAGGTCACTTTCCAAGCTATCTTTGTAAGACAACTACTCTTCATATTGGAAAGATTTCTAAACCTAACCTTCTTCTTTATTTTGGGAGACAAAGTTGTTACCAGGGGATGGTATGTATTTTTTATTTTCAAACATCATGTCCCCAAATGAAAAGATCATTGAATTCTCTTAATTTCCTTCATTATGCACTCAAGAACTGCAACAACTCGCATTGTTCAAGTCGATACACCTTTGATCGCTATTTTAGTCTGAACAAATCTTCCTAACCTTGGAGAAGCATTGCATTTTCCAATCAAAAAGTTTGTTCTGAACTTTTTTAACTATGACCATAAGTATTCCTGTTCACCCTTTTATAAATAAGAGATAGTCCTAGATATAAGCCAAGATCATTCGTAAAAGAGAAGTCATATTTCTTAACTATTTTATTTTTCAAGTTCCCAAAGACATTTGTCAAGAAATTTTTTTGAATCTTACCAATTCACTTTTGCCCTTAGGTAGATGAAACATATTAACGCATTCCATTAAAATTATCCATTACTTTAGTGAACGAAATAAAGTTACAGACTACTTGGCTAATTTATCCCATTCATTAGGTTCTATAAAGGTTTCAGTGATATAACTTTCGACTTCTCCCACTAGTTGCTATGAATTAATCCTTTGGGACACGATGGCGGTGTTTGTCCACCAAGCTTGTTATGTCTCCTTAGAAGCCCCTTGTATTTACAAAAGAAAAAACTTATTAAGGCATTCAAAGTAATTTCAATATGGCTTCCAAAAACCTCTCCAATTTAATGATTTCAATTAGTTTCTTATAGCAGAGACAAATTTTGATTCAATTTTATTCATCCTCATCTTATTTTTGTTTAGGTCGGACCCCTTCAAACTTGTAACTCGCATAATGCTATAATCAAGTTAATATTTTTTAGACAAAAAGAAATGCAAATTTTAGTTTCAACAAAGTCTTTTACATTCAAATATATGTATGTAAAAATGACATTTTATCTTTCCAAAGTTTGTGTTTCGGAAAAATATCATGCTTAAGTGTAAAATCAAGCAATTCATCCCATGGACTATTTTGAAAAATGAAATAGTCAAGTTGGATGTTAAATTTAACAAAAAGGGATGTAATTTGTTGTAAATGCAAACTTTAAGGGAGTTTATCCCAAACGTAAAATTTAATGGGACAAAGCGTATTTTTCTCAATTTTTTTTACCACATTGTAATTATTCTCCAGACTTTTTCAAGAGAACAATACTTTAACATTCCTTAAGTTTTAATAACATTATACAGACTTCTTTTATAATTTTGAAACTTACATAAATCTCTCTTAACAAAAAAAATTTATGTCTAAATCCAAATTTGAATCTTTCATTACAAAATGGTGAGGAAATATAATTATAAAAATGTAAATGTAACAATATAAGACATTTTAAATATTTTGTATTAAAAAAAATATATTGATTAAGTTTAAATAGCTAAATTATGATAGACGAAAAAGTTGAACTTTGATCTATGTAAAGATTTTTAAGTTGTTTAACCCTAGTCAAAACGTATATTTGATTATAAGATACTTAGAATATTTTATATTGTTTAATTTGAATTAATAATTATTTTTTATTATTTTATTGATGAAATATTTAAAATTGAATTTAAATGAAATAATTTTTTTATTTTAAAGGAGTATATGTAGATTTCAAAAATAAATAAAAAATTCACATAATTTCATTAAATCCCAAGAAAATCAAAGTATTTTTCTCCTTTTTGTAATGCTCTTTGATGATTCCTTACCAGTATCATCCTCTCCAAACACCCCTTACTTTAATACTATTTATATGACAATATAAATGTGCGTAAATTTTTTTTCTAATTTCACTTTATGATCTATTTGTGGAAACTAAGAATATGTTTAGATATTTTTTATTTTTATATTTTCAAAAACTATTTTTAAAAATTATTTTTTATTTTTAAAAATTATTTTTAAATTCAAGAAAAATTAAGATTAGAGGGTGATTGATATTGTAAATAAGAAAATATTTTATTTAATTACAAAACTGACATTTAGAACAAGAAAATAATTAAAAGTTATTTTTATTTTTCTATTTTTAAGTTATACATTCAAAAAATAGTTTTTAAAAATAGTATTTGAAAACAGATTGCTAAACAAGTTCTCTTATTTTTAAAAATAGAAAACTATTTTTAAAAACAGAAAACAAACCAACCCTAAATCACTTTACTTGAGTCAAATTTGGCACAATAGTCAAGTTTCATTGTAATATAACTTAATGATATATATATGTTTATAAACTTTTAAATTTTAAATAGGTAAAAATTGTATACTTTCAGTTCGTGACTTATTTGTAGAATGTAAATTACATATTTGTGATCTATGGGAAAAACTATCTCACACTTTTCACAATTTTTCATAAAAGATTAAACCATAGTTGCATAAAAACTAAAAATATTTTTCATCAATATTGGTTGATAGAATTATAAAATTTTGAATACTAATTATATATAAAATTAGTAAAAAGATAATTTTTGAAAAATTGAAAAGTGTGAAATTTTTTCACAAATGTTAAGAAAATTGTAGAAAACAGGAAATTTGAAATTGAGAAATGTGACTTTTCATAAATATTAACATAAGTTTTAAAACTTAAATTATTTATCATATTTATATTAATTTTTAAATATATAAATAAATTATAATATTCTTCTTAAAATTAAAAAAATGCATATTACCTTCTAAAAATTATGTCTAGGAAAATTACCTTGCTTTATGTTAATTTTTTTTTATAAATAGTCAAAACCTAAGTCTAGTGAAATAAATTACAAAATACAAGCACATTACATGAGAGATAGAAGTCTAAAAAATATCACTTAAAAGTAAACTACTCAAGCTTACAAGAGAACGCTTAAGTATCATTAGACCAAGTTCATGATCAAGATTAGAGGAGGCCGCACATCTATTCTTTTTGTTATATGTATGACTAATAACCACCTTTCATTTCTGATGAATTAATGAACGATATCAAGAAAAGAGAGAGAGTAATATTTTATTGGAGGAAGATTTTCAAAATATTAAATTTAATTGTCTTACTTTTCAAAATAATTCATGCTATAAAATATTTGATTTTAAGCTTTAAAAACAATTTTTCACATAGATGAATTTTATGGAGTAAATAATAATTTTTCCTATGCACGCGCGCATAAATATATATATATTCTTTAAAAAATAACACGAATATGATCATTTCTCCACCACAGTGGCACACCTTTCGCCATCTACTATTACTTTTGCTTACTTTGTTACGGGATGGTTTACCAACCGTTCTCCTCCCAAAACTAATCATTTATTGACGCTACTCATATATAATAAATTTATCTCTAAAATTATAAGACAATAATAAAATAATTTCTATAAATTATAAAAATATTTATAGTAAAAAATAATTTTTTCTCCATAAATTTTATCCTTTATATATATAATTTTATCTCTGAGTAATACAATAAAAAATTATATAGATAAAGTATTATTCAAATATTATTATAATATTTTTATAATTTTAAAAAATTACCAACATCTTATAATTATAAGAATGAAATTATTACAGTTATCATTACCTTTTTGTTCTAAGTTCATATGATCATGTCGCGACTGGAAAGAGATGACTTAGTAAAGGGTAAAATGAGAAATTTAAGAAAAATTACTTGAAAAATAGAATGATATGTATATAACAAATGGCAAACATTAAAAAATAAAAGAGAAAAGAACGCATGAAAAGGATAATTTTTATTTTGTTTTTAAAGAGTTTTGCCTTACTTAAAAAAAAAAAGGGATAAACGCTATTTTAAAGTAGAGAAGATATATATTCTATAAGTGTAAAGTATTTTGCATTTCTTTCTTATTCACAAGTAGAAAAAGTTCTTGGAGAGATATTTTAATTTAGATGGTATTCGATATCCTTTAAAATTTGATTTATATGTATATTTAGTAATTGAACTACTAAAAAAAAATAGGAAAACTTCTTATTTAAGGTAGAGGGAGTGCCTAAGATATGCCACCAAAATACTGCTGTATCATCGCATCAACATCTGGCATGCGATCGCATCATTTGGGTCAATTGAGTTTCACCTTCTACCGATAAGAATAATTAAGATTATGAAATGACCTTCGGTAATTTTTAGAAGAGGGTTGGGCAAATATTCTATTGGATCAGATTCCTTCAAGTTGTCTGATAACCAATTCTCAATCAAATCCAAGCAAAGTTAATATCAAGAAAAACATTGGATTAGCACAAATGCAGAGCCAAGAAATGAAAACTAACCATGCTAAATCAAGCAAAATCATCCCATTCGGGTTGTAGAACTTATCATATGGAACCTCTGCAACTCTTCCCAACCCTTTGTGATAATGCGAATCATTGGGTTGTGCAAGGTAATTTGCGAGAGATAACACTTGAACCCGACCAATCAATCCACGCATCGACAGATTGGACCTTGATGATAAACCTGGAAGCTTCAAGAGATTCGATGGATGATGAGATAGAGGGAGTTGGGAGATTCGAACGTGAGTGGTTTAATTTAGGATAAAGCTGGAGGAAGTTAAATAGAGCATAAGGGATGAGAGAGCTCATAAGAAGTCATCTTCTACCTTGAACTACACTTTGAAGAGGCACTATGAGCTTGATGGCAGTGGCTCCAAAAGGGCTCCAATTCTAGTCGCCAGTGATGGTGGATTTCTGGCGTTTAGTTCGTGTATGGATCATGGAATTACAAATTTTTTTGGGGCCATTTGCTAAAATTTTCTTCATCCTATACCTTTTTTTTATTTTGGGTGGGGGTACTTCATAGTTCATCCTATACTCATAACCCACTTAAGTATACCATGGAATCCTCATCGTACAGTTAATGATGTATGGATGTGGCAAAAATATCGAATTACGCTGATTTTCTAAACAATTTATCGTTTTACTGTAGTTTGAAAACTAATTACCAGAATACGCAGGGCGCCATCAGAGTGGCGTCCTCCCCTTGTGGGTGCCTTTTGAATTGGCGCCATTCGAAGTGGCGCCCTCCGTAAGGAGGAGGCGCCATTTGAAAAGGCGCCCTCGGCGCCGAAATTTAAAATTTGAATTGGGAGGTGCCATTTCATTAAGCGCCTCCCTCCCTCTATTTAAACCCCTCGCCCCTCCGCACTCCCCAACTCCGAAACCCTTTCGCAGCCGCTCTTCTTCTCTTCTTTCTTCGTAAATCTTGCAGCCACTTCCCGCAGTTCTTCGTATTTTATATTTCTTCATTCACAAATCATTATCTGTTCTTTCTTTTGTGCATTTCATTCGGAAGCATTTTCTGCTTTGGAGCAAATCTGATCTTCTTTCAATTCTTGCTTGGTTAGTATATTTATAATTTTTGTATTTATGTTATATTTTTTTAAATTAATTATTATGATTTATGACATGAAATGATAATCTAGGATTTAGAAAAAATTTATACAAATTTATATTATCTGTTATAATTTATAATTTTTATTTGTTTATATTTTAATAATTTTTGTATTTATATTATAATATTTATTTTATGTTGATTATTATGATTTATGATGTGAAATGGTGATCTAGGATTTAGAAAAGATTTGTACAAATTTATATGATATGTGATAGTTTATATTTTTTACTGGTTAATTTTTTTATAATTTCTATATGTATATTATAATTTGTATTTCATGTTGATTATTATGATTTATGATGGGAAATGATGATCTAGGATTTAGAAAAAATTTATATAAATTTATGTGATCTGTGATAGTTTGTGATTTTTACTGGTTAGTATTTGTATATTTTTTATATTTATATTATAATTTTTATTTTATATTAATTATTATGATTTATAATGTGAAATGATGATATAGGATTTAGAAAAAATTGAAGCTTTAACATATTATATTTTTTAGAAAACTAACATGTTATTAACAATATTTTTTTACAATCATTAATTATATTTTTTAATTTATTACAATATTTTAAGTAAATTGAAGCTTTAATATACATTTTTTAACAAAAATAAATAATTTCATATTATAATCTATAGAAAAAAAGTTAGTGATTAAATTAAATATTATTTATGTAAATATTTTTAAATTTTTGTTGATGATAATTTTTAAATATTATATTTTAAATTTAAAATACATCAACTAAAAATTCTTAGAGGGTTTACATTTCGTACATAATTTATTCTTCATTTCATGTACTTTGTTGAATTTTTTCTTCTTTATTTCTTCAATCATTCTATTAAAAGTTGAAATGGAATATATTGAATAATATTAATATAATATAATTTCATATTTTTGACATAAAATTATTTTTAATGATCAAATATCTTTTTTTTTAAAATTCATGTTATGGAAAACGCTAATTGAAATAACTAACTATATATTTTAGTTTTAATGATAGTAGTTAAGAATAAAAATTAATTATCTTTTAAAATTTATTAATATTTTTTTGATATAAAAATTCAAACACTAAATTTTAAATTGAATATACATCAATAAAATTATATATATATTATTATTTTTATTCCTTTAATATATTATCTTACAAAATATATTTAATTTAACGTAATTTTTGCATAATTTTTTAATTGATACAATAATATCTAATAACTTTTACTTAGAGATTAAAGTTATTAAATTATTAAATAAATTTTTCTTTCATGCAGAGGCTTTTTTTTGTTTGCTTCTCCGAATACTTACCGATTAGTATTTTTAAGAATTTTATACTTATATTATAATTTTTATTAGTCATAGTGAAAATATTTTTTTTATTAGTAGAGAAATTTATTTAGAATGTTATGATATAAATAATATAGATTTGTTTATTTTATATTGATTGTTATGATGTAAAATTATGATTTAAGATGTAAAGTTATGATTTATGAAAATTTTGTAGGAATTTATATGTAATGTGATAGGTTGTGCTATTAAAAGAACAACAAACAAGATAAAGAATGATATCCTAATATAGGTCTTACGACCTAGGTGAAAGTTATATTTAGAGAATTTTTTCATGTGAAATCTTAATATATCATAAGAGAGGTACTAGAAAAGATTGTAGGATATGTGAATGTAACCAAAAGTTTTAAAAAAATAAGATATTGTTATTGAAAATTTGAACTTTTTTGTATTTAAGTAGTAAATATTATAAATGGAAGAATAGTAAACGTGCTTGAAAAAATTATACTATACATAGGTTTATTTAGGAAGAATTAAAATATATATGGAGGCATTGGCAATAATAATGTGTACATAATTTTGGTTGCTATTTGATAGTAGGTGTGAACGGAGAAAAAAGTCGTAAAAATAAAAAAGATAGTATATTAAAAACGTTCACTAATTTAATTAGTATAATTTATGCAAAATAACTAAGAAAAATGATAATTAAAGAGATAAACTAAACCATAGATAATATTATATAGTCAAATATTATATTAGTTTTGGAAAAGAAATAACATTTGCTTGGCCGAAAAAATAATCCTATTATTATGTAATATTAATAGAATACCTTGCAAAATAGTAATACATCCCGTTCATTTTTTATTATAGTATTAAATACTAGTACACTCATTTATGAGAATAAAATTTGTATATGAGACATCTGTTAGTTGTGGGGGTGCAGTGAGTATTTTGCAGCTAAAAGTAAGAAGATGAAGAAAAGTTTAATTCTTTTATATATTCAAATGGTACAATTATTGAGGGATCAATGGGGGTAATGTACGATGGACCTCCCCCAAAGGCATTGAAATTAAGAGGATGCAGCACTATGGATGTTTTGCGGGAGAGAATTCATGCCCGACTGAAGCTTCACGAAGATCAAGTTGTGGGGAAGATTGTTTACAGGTTTCCACAGCATCAAACAGAGGCTCAATACATGGCATACGAATTGGAGGACGATGAAGACTTGACATGTGCCATAGCAAGCTACGAACAGCATCTGACGATGACAGCAATGGAGTTGTACGCGGAGGTGATCACATCTGAACTGCACGCTGCCAACTTGGGTTTACAAGAAAGAGTTCCAACAACTAGATCACCTATGGTTCCAATGGCTTATGTCAGTACTAGTTATTCGATGGTGCGGGAAGGCCTTCCTTACACGGGTGGAATCGAGTTCCATATTTCTGATAGTTATACTCCTGCATTAGACTCATCTGTTGCCGGTGTTTTCCCGAGAAATATATCACATACCATGATGGGTTCAACAAGTGCCTTACGGTTGTAGAGGAAGAATCCGCTAATCCTATATTGATGGATGCCCACCTTGAGTCTGGTTTTGAGGACGATGAGGTGTCTTGCAGCAACGATGATGATCGTGACACTGATGACGAAGAACGCGCCACTACACATAGAGACAGTGTTGCAACGCGGCAAGTGAGGAGTGACAATGTTGCACAGACATCATGTGATGTCCCTCAAGCTGCTGTCTTCTCTCACATTGATTGGGATGCATTACGGAATCCTAATGAATTTCCAAAAATAATGAAACCAAGCTATGATTACGACATGGAGGACTTGCAGATTGCGCAAGAGTTCGATTGCAAGGAGGCTTTAATTGCTGCAACCAAGCATTACCACATCAGAAGGCACCACAGTTATTATTTGGAGGAGTCGGATACCAGAAGATTAAGCGTGAAGTGTGATAATTACAGGGACCATGCAATTTCCACCTCAGGGCGATCAAACTGAAGAATTGTAACACTTGGATAATAACTAGATTTTCAGGGCCTCACACATGTGTTAATGCCAGTTTAACACAGGATCACAAGTCTCTGGACTTCGAGTATATCAGTTCCTTGATACTGGAGATGATTAAAGTGAAGCAAGATGTTTCAATCTCGCTTATACAAGAGAGGGTGGAAGGCATGTACGGGTATAAGATTTCGTACAGAAAAGCATGGAAGGCGAAACAAAAGGCAATTGTCAAGGTGTACGGTGATTGGGATAAATTGTATGAAGTGCTCCCCAAATGGTTGGACATTTTAGGCTACTGTGACCAGGCGCTGTTCAAGTTGGAGTCACAAGAATTCGTCACAGCTGACAACCGTGTTGATCCGCAGAAACATGTTTTCAACCGAGTTTTCTGGGCTTTCAAGCCATGCATTGCCGCATTTCCCTACTGCAAGCAATTCATACAAGTTGATGGAACGCATCTGTATGGCAAGTTCAGGGGCGTGCTATTGATTGCTGTGACCCAAGACGGTAACAAATGTCCCGTTCCTCTTGCCTTTGCCATTGTTGACAGGGAGAACTATGAAAACTGGAGTTGGTTTTTGGCATTACTGCGGGTAAATGTTACGAACAAGCAAGGAATATGCTTGATATCAGATCGGCACGAGCTATAAAAGATGCTGTAGCCACCGAAGGCTGGGATGGCAGCCTCCTCATGCTTTTCACCGGTACTGTATCAGACATATTGCCAGCAACGTTCGCAAGAAGTGCAGGGATGACAATGTGAGGAAAGCTGTCCTTAAGATTGGTATGCGTTATAGCATAATTTCTTTGTTGAACCTTTCATCTATAAATTTGTGTATCTGGTAGTTCAACCCGGTTAACCTATTTGTCTCCTTCTGTTCAGCGTATGAGCCCAGTTGGGAAAAGGCCATGGAGAGATTGGACAACCTTAGCAAAGTCAACGAGGAGATCCACAAGAAGTTGACCGCTATTCCGATGGAGAAGTGGACGCTTGCTTATGATGAAGCAGAAGATATGGTCATATGACGACTAACATTGTAGAGTGCATCAATGGCCTCTTCAAAGGATTAAGGAAGCTACCAATCACAGGCCTTGTTCAACAAACATACTATAGATGTGTCAAGTACTTTGTGGAAAGGGCAAAAGAAGCACATGCTGAACTACAACAAGGTCACATATACGCAAGCAGATTCAGACAGGAGCTTGCGACTATCCAGTCACGTGCTTCTTCTTACCACGTTCGTGC